>JAWPHD010000743.1:0-405089 GCA_037043455.1 Cyrtodaria siliqua | reverse complement strand
TAACAGTTTAGTTAGTTCTAATTAAGGATTATTACTACTTCTCTTAAAGAAAGGGGGATGTTGATAGAATGATGCAGTGTTCTCACGACTGCGATTGTTATGCTCTCACCGTATGTATGCCTGATTAAAGTTATCAACACCATGTTATAAAATAGTGCTTGAATTTGAAATAAATTACTCCTAAAACCTGGGACTCACTCCTTTAGTTTTCGGACTCATAGATTTTTGGCCCAGCGAGTCCTAGGACTCGTACAAGTGAAATTGTAAAAAAATCACTGATTGGTATTTCCTTTTTATTTTATTGAAAAACATTCAACCCATCGATATATATAACCCAAAACGTGAGCGGTGTAGTTAGCAGTTTTGAGAAGTGTATATATATATATATAATTAATACATTTTGAGATTCCAAACTCTGTGGACACAATATAAACGGTTTTAACCAACCAGTCCAAACCCCAAAGCGTCGAGCAGCGTCGAATTAAGAGTTACCAACTCATAATTCATTTTACGCATATTCAATCACGGGTATTTTAAGAACCCCTTAATAAACCTATACTTTTAATCGACAACTATACATTTGTGTATCCCCTGAACAACTGGAGTTTTGATAAACGGATTTGTAGTGTAATTGTGCCGTTATTTGGTGGGTTAGTTTCTTTAAACAAAATGAATATCATAATAAACGTGTGTTTCACCTTCGTCGTAATCGTGTATCTGTGACAACTAGATGAAGACCAAGAAATGAAAGGTTATTTTTCAGTGCGCTCAACATCAGAATAATTATAGAAGAATAGATGTACATTATAATGTATGAATAGTGTATATTACAATAACAGCTTGTGGTCGGGTATGTTTGGGTTTAATAGCTAGGTCAGGCCATGGTACACGTTGAACTATGTTTTACAGCTGATTGATTTCATGTGAACTTAAAACACTGACATCAGTATATCGTTTTATGGGTTTTGGCACAAATACAGTTCAACATTCTGTACGGGCATATACTATCAAAGATAAACGTATTGTAAGTTATTGTTAAATCTCTTAATACGATTTTAATACTTTTGATTCAAGATTGTATATAATGTACTTCTTATAAAAAGTTGTAACTATGTACTTCTAGTGCGGAATATATGTACTTCTGATTCAAAGGTCTATCTATGTATTTCTGATTCAAATTTGTATCTATGTACTTCTGATACAAAGTTGTATATATGTACTTCTGATTCAAAGTTGTATCTAAAGAATTTCTGATTCAAAGGTGTATCTATGTACTTCTGATTCAAAGTGTAACTATGTACTTCTGATTCAAATTTGTATCTATGTACTTCTGATACAAAGTTGTATCTATGTACTTCTGATACAAAGTTGTATCTATGTACTTCGGATTCAAAGTTGTATCTATGTACTTCTGAAACAAAGTTGTATATATGTTCTTCTTAAACACAGTTTCATCTATGTACTTCTGATTCAAAGTTGTATATATTCACTTTTGATTCAAATGTGTATCTATGTACTTCTGATTCAAATTTGTATTTAAGTACTTCTTAAACCCACCACACTCACCCCACCCCACTCTTCTTTAAGCTGGTAAAATCACGTATTCTGACGTTATAACTACATAAGACTTAAAACGATTGTATTGTGTTATGAAAATAAAATTAGTTGTGTTCCGTGTTCCGTATGTATACACGAAACACATCCAATCTTGCTTACCCGTGGGTCCAAGGATAGCAAGCAGATCACCACTTTTGGCATCTGTCCGGATGTTGGATAAGATATCTTTGTCCTTTATCTTTAAATTCACATCTTTGACAGCAAGGACGGAGTATTGGGATTTGGTTCTCATAATTCGTCTGCTGATAGTATGTAAATAAAAAAAAAGATGTTGTTAGTAGATCAGTTATAAACTGGTAGTATTTTTTTTGTAAAAGAATAGTAAACCAGATACTTATTTGTCACAAATCATCTTTAAATGGTAGATAAAATACATTAGCTATATAAGACACTAACCTAAAAATTAATGTACATGATATATACACTAAACGGTAATAAATAATTCACAAATTGGTAATACGTCATCCATATCCTGGTAGTAAATCACCTATAAGCTGGTAATAAATCACCTATAAACTGGTGCTAAATCATCTATCAACGGGTCTTGCTTGATCTATACACAGGTGATACATCATTTACAAACTGGCAGTAAATCACATATAAACTGGTAGTAAATCACCTATAAGCTGGTAATAAGTCACCTATAAACTGGTGCTAAATCATCTATAAACGGGTCTTGCTTGATCTATACACAGGCAATACATCATTTACAAACTGGGAGTAAATCATATATAAACTGGTAGTAAATCACCTATAAACTGGTAGTAAATCACCTACACACTGGCAGTAAATCATATATAAACTGGTAGTAAATCACCTATAAACTGGTAATAAATCATCTATAAACTGCTACATGTAGTAAATCATCTATAAACTGCTAGTAAATCATCTA
This sequence comes from Cyrtodaria siliqua, assembly GCA_037043455.1. Taxonomy (NCBI): domain Eukaryota; kingdom Metazoa; phylum Mollusca; class Bivalvia; order Adapedonta; family Hiatellidae; genus Cyrtodaria; species Cyrtodaria siliqua. The sequence goes on along the minus strand of JAWPHD010000743.1, from coordinate 402,580 downwards.
TATACTGATGGTAAATCGTCTATAACTGGTGGTAGATCATCTATAAACTAGTAGTAAATCATCTATACTCTATAACTGGTGGTAGATCATCTATAAATTGGTAGTAAATCATCTATAACTGGTAGTAAATCACCTACAAACTGGCAGTAAATCATATATAAACTGGTAGTAAATCACCTATAAACTGATTATAAATCATCTATAAACTGCTAGTAAATCATCTATAAATTGCTAGTAAATCATCTATAAACTGGTAGTAGATCATCTATAAACTGGTAATAAAACAACTATAAACTGGTAGTAAACCACCTATAAACTGGTGGTAAATCATATATAAACTGGTAGACCATCATCGATGCGGGTTATATAACATTTAAGCATATATGAACGGGTAATACATCATCTATCAACTGGTAATAAATTACCTATGTATGTGGGTAATAATTCACGTATGATATACGGTTTTCATAATTGAGCATGGTAATGTAGCAATGAACAGTTTCTTCGAGTTTTTTAGAAACTTCCGCCGAAGGCCAGGATGCTTGCGCGAAGCGCATGCGCCCCGAAAGCTTTTTATCTGTTTTTTGATATGTCTGGGTCTCTGAAGCGCTTGACGTTTTACGGCAAGTTAAGCGTCCAGTGAAGCGTTGTCGTAAAACAAACAGAACGAAGCACGGTGTACACTATATACCACATGATCTATGACGTCATTATTGCTTATTCTTGAAGAAAAAAAGTGTAAACATTCGCTCACATTGAAAGCTTCAGAGTGAGGTAAGATTTTTATTTCTTAACCATTTTCTACCATAGAAAGCGCATTCGAACGCAAAAAATGTACGCTACCCTCGACTGATATTCCTTTTTTTTTTGTGAAAGTTTGTACTTTTGGAAAACACTCTGGAAAACTTCTGAAAGTGCACAAGAAATAGTTTGCTTATTCTTGAAGCGTAATTTAATTTTGGACATAGTATGAACAAAAGCCATGCATAAACACCGTGTTTATCAAGAAAACCTCCCATTATTATTTCACATAATTAAGCAAAAGGGGTTTGAGAGTAGAGGACCGGCTCGCAAGAATTAATTATGCTAATCTTTGAAGTCGATTTTTTTATGCTAAATCGTTAAGTCATTTTTGTTGTCAATTATCTACATCTTCATACTAGGGAGTAAAGTATACTTTACTGTTCATACAAATCCTATGAAACGCGTAAAACATTTTAATGAAAGCACGTTAATGAACTAGATAACGGTTTCCGTTTACTACATTTTATATCGTCTTTTTGAAAGATGGACAATGTTGTTTGATTCATGTGCGAAACATATGTCAGGAATTACCGTTGCAGGCGAAAGTTACTGACGCATGTGAGGATACACAACGGGGCACTTCCTTTCAACTGTTGTGGTAAGGCGTTCCACTGTTGTGGTAAGGCGTTTCAGTCCCGGGAAGTAGCGACTGACTGTAGAGGGGTCGACCCAATCACAAACATGCAGTGCGTTGTAATACTAAAGGGTCGTATCCTTTAGCACGAAGTACATCCCCATCCAGGTATGGATAGTTAACGATGTTAAAGTTGAAGTCATCTCTCTCATATTAGATTTTAGTATGTATGAAATCATTAGAAATTGAGAGATGAAGATCGAGGAACGCTGCTTCAGTATCTGAACTGTTGGCTTTATTCGACGTGAGCTCTGGTGGGTAAATATTAGTAACCATATGAACAAAGAACGGATCATCAATATTGCGCATGACATCTAGATACCGAGATGTATTATTAAACGCATCAATAACTTCGCTCTGGCTAGCAGGTGACAAACTCAACATAAGCTCTCTTTCATAGCAGTACAAAAACAAATCTGCGACAAGTGGCGCACAGTTAGGAATTCCAACAACCAGTAAAGATGTTATCGAGAAGGAAAGATAACGCTCTACAAACATCAACACAAGTCCACACATTATAATTATGAGTAGATCTACACTCATCACCTTAAAATCTATCTTATTCAATACTGTGGAATTATTGTCTTCTGCTGTTTTTATAACATGGCCGTCTGCTTGTCCGAAATTTACGAAATTTAAATCACGTGTCACGTGGGAAATGTACTAACATACAAATTACCAGATCATGTTTAAACACAAACACCGATATTTCATCATTTTTATGCAGGTACCCCAGCCTTTCACATAACCCATTTACCGTTTCTCATTTTACGATTAATTCTAAAACACCCGCACTATATAGCCTACTAGAAGTTTAAAACATCTCGTTATATTCAAGATCACTGTGACGTTTGCAACTAGGAGAATAAGCAAGGCAAAGCGAAAGATATCACTGTAACGTTTGCAACTAGGAGAATAAGCAAGGCAAAGCGAAAGATATCACTGTAACGTTTGCAACTAGGAGAATAAGCAAGGCAAAGCGAAAGATATCACTGTAACGTTTGCAACTAGGAGAATAAGCAAGGCAAAGCGAAAGATATCACTGTAACGTTTGCAACGTTAGGAGAGTAAGCAAAGCAACTGGAAATATTTCAGATGTGTGCGTTATTTTCACATTTTAGAGGTATTAGAATAGAAATTGAACATCCTTGACGGTGAATTATCTTGTAATATATCACGGTGTTTCGTTCAATTTTAAACAATAAAGTCTCGGGCGAATGACTTTATTGGTTACAATTGAACGACACACCGTGACATATTACACGATAATTCACCGTAAAGGATGTTCTATTTCTTAAATAAAACATGCTGATATCTTATGAAAGGCAAAGGATTAAATCATAATTGCGTCATCATATATTATTGTAAGTCTGCTTTAAAATGGGATACATTTAAAGACGAGAACACCGGTAAAGAGATAAAATATCCATAGGAAAAGTATCCATAGCCTTAAAAAAATCAGTACATTTGCAAGTTTTTTCAGTTGTTGTTTAAAACTATTCACTAAGTAAACGGTCATAAAAATTGATGACGAAATTTGCACAATAAACATGCGCAGACGTTATTTCCGCCATCGCAGGCATCGGTCGAAATCATGATAGAAAGACGATACGCTTCAAGGATTAGCCCAGCAAATTATTTCTGGTGCATTTTCAAAAGTTTTCCAAAATGTTTTCCAAAAGTAACAACTTTCACAAAAAAGAAAATCAATCTAGGGTAGTAGATCTACAGTAGAGTCCTTTTTTTTGCGTTCGAATGTGCTTTTTTTTGGTAGAAAATGGTTAAGATGTAAAAATCTTACCTCACTCTGAAGCTTTCAATGTGGGCGCATGGTTACAATTTTTTTCTTCGAGAATTAGCAATAATGACGTCATAGATCAAGTGGTATAATCACAATGAATAAGACCGAGGTATAATGATGTGAACGCCGAGCGAAGGGAGGCGTAAAAACAATAAAAAACCAAGTGTGTTCCCCTCGCGAAAAATACACACCGAGACCTGCATTTTACGGCTTTCTCATTCAACTTGCGAAAACAAACGTGACGTAACGTCAATAGTGTGACGTCATCTGACAGTTGTGACGTTGTTTTGTGACCTGAATTTGACGGATTTGTCCTAATGAGATTTTTTCTTATCTTTTGCTGATTCACTCTAGATCATTCAATGTATTAATGCTGCTTTGCAGCAGGTTTCTTTTCACTATGATAATGCAATCTTATAATTACACATGGTAACAGTGAACAGTTTATATCTGTGTGTGTTGTAGCATCCCTTACATGTGAATATTTGTATTTCTGTGCTGATGTGTACATTTAGCATGTTTGTTTGTATCCATGGTGTTTTACGTCATTTTCAACACATGTAAGGTTATATATGACGGTCGTTTTTTTGTGGTGGAGGCAGATCACCCACTTTTTCTGGGTAGAACCAGTACTGTACACCTCCCGCCATCCGTAAGAATCGACACTTCCTCGATTACAAGTCGAGCTCGTAGCATGTCGTGCTACAAAGGTGAATATGTAACCAATATTAAACTTTGTTCCCAGTTCCTACCCAGATATATATTGCTTGATCTGTTATTACGTTGAACTTTGTTCCCAGTTCCTACCCAGATATATATTGCCATTTTCTCTCGGCAGCTATTTTACGCCTGCGAAAAACCTTGCTTGTATACTCTTGATATATACACGGGTAGAAAACCATCTATAAACTATTGACAATATTGCTTAGGGTTTAACGGTTTTCAATACACAAATTGTAAATAAAATAGTAATAACATGTGTATAGGTTCGGCATATTTTGTGTAAACTATAACATCAGCTGTTGTTCCCTCCAGCATCACCTTATTTACTCACTATTGTCAAGGGAGTTAGCCGGACAGCGGTATATATAAGCAATTTATAACGTGCACTTTCTGATACTTTATTGTTATAGATTTGTTCTAGAAATTGCATTGCCAGTTTAGTGTAGGGTTAATGCAATCAATAGTGCGATAACGATACATGCCACGCAGTTCCAAGTGCCAATACGTGCTAATACACAGGATCCATTATACAAGCACTCATGGATCCATTATACAACCGCACACGGATCCATGATACAAGCGCACACGGACCCATTATACAAGCGCACACGGATCAATTATACAAGCTCACACGGATCCATTATACAAGCACACACGGATCCATTATACAAGCACACATGGATCCATTATGCAAGCACTCATGGATCCATTATGCATGCACTCATGGATCCATTATACAAGCACACATGGATCCAGTATACAAGCACTCATGGATCCATTATACAAGCACACATGAATCCATTATACAAGCACTCATGGATCAAGTACACATGGATGCATTATACAAGCACTCATGGGTCCATTATACAAGCACTCATATATCCATTATACAAGCACTCATGGATCCATGATACAAGCACACATAGATCCATTATACAAGCACACACGGATACATTATACAAGCACTCACGGATCCATTATACAAGCACTCATGGATCCATTATACAAGCACACATTGATTCATTATACAAGCACTCATCGATCCATTATACAAGCACACATGGATCCATTATACAAGCACACATGGATCCATTATAAAAGCACACATGGATCCATTATACAAGCACTCATGGATCCATTATACAACCGCACACGGATCCATTATACAAGCACTGACGGATCCATTATACAATCGCACACGGATCCATTATACAAGCTCACACGGATCCACTATACAAGCACACACGGATCCATTATACAAACACATATGGATCCATTATGCAAGCACTCATGGATCCATTATGCAATCACTCATGGATCCATTATACAAGCACTCATGGATCCATTATACAAGCACACATGGATCCATTATACAAGCACTCATGGATCAAGTACACATGGATCCGATATACAAGCACTCATGTATCCATTATACAAGCACACATGGATCCATTATACAAGCACTCATGGATCCATTATAAAAGCACACACGGATCCATTATACAAGCGCACACGGATCCATTATACAAGCCCTCGTGGATCCATTATACAAGCACACACGGATCCATTATACAAGTGCGGATCCATTATATAAGCGCACACGGATCCATTATACAAGCGCACACGGATCCGTTATACATGCGCACATGGATCCGTTATACAAGCACACACGGATCCATTATACAAGCACTCACGGATCCATTATACAAGCACACAGGGCACTCACGGATCCATTATACAAGCACACACGGATCCATTTTTCAAGCACACACGAATCCTTTATACAAGCACTCACGGATCCATTATACAAGCACACACGGATCCATTATACAAGCACAGGATCCATTATACAAGCACACACGGATCCATTATACAAGCGCACATGGATCCATTATACAAGCACTCGTGGATCCATTGTACAAGCACACATGGATCCATTATACAAGCACTCGTGGATCCATTATACAAGCACTCGTGGATCCATTATACAAGCACACGTGGATCCATTATACAAGCACACGCGGATCCATTATACAAGCGCACGTGGATCCATTATACAAGCACTCTTGGATCCATTATACATGCACACATGGATCCATTATACAAGCACTCATGGATCCATTATACAAGCACTCATGGATCCATTATACAAGCACACATGGATCAAGTACATATGGATCCATTATACATGCACACATGGATCCATTATACAAGCACACATGGCAATCTTGACTTTTTTAAACTCGCTGCGACCCGATACGTATAACACATATGAATAGATCCGATGCTTTAAATTTGCACTAAATGCTATTGTCTATTTAAGCAGTTAAGTAGCTAAGCCTGGGTTCAGCATGTATGTTTAAAACAAAAAGAAATTCAATAACAGTTTCTTCAAAACTACATATCAACAACAGGAACACATATACACATAGTTAACAGCACATTCAATAGATCTAGATCGTTAATGGATATAGCCCAGTATCGAGTAACCATACTAACTTACAGAGTTCAGTATATTCACCTATAAAATACTTAATGTCAATACATGTGTTTACTTACCGGCGATGGTTAAAGCCGTAAAAACGTGTTTATTAAACTACTCTTGAAATAAAGGTCAACTGTATTTCACAAAACATTGTATTGTAACACACCGCGTCTCGATCAACAACGAGAAACAACGAGAATAAACATAATGTATTGGAGAAATAAAATGTAAACCCAGTATCAGTCAGTGTATTCTATTTATAAAACTGGAGAACGGCAGAGGTCATAAATCAGAACATAACATAAGGCGAATGACCTTGCCGAAATCAGAATAACAGCATTCGATTTTCAGGGTATAATAAATTATGTAGAGCGTCTTCACGGCTAAAGCAATGTCGGTATGGGTTTAGGGGGCGGGCGGGGCGGGGCGCGCGGTGGTGGGGGTGACGGCTTAAGCAATGACGGGTGGGTTTAGGGGGCGGGACGGGGCGGGGCGCGCGGTGGTGGGTTGGGTGGTGGGGGGGGGGGGGAGTGGGTGAGGGAGGGGGGGGGGGGGGGGGGCGGATATAGAAACGTATATAAAATTTGTGTTAGAATCTCATACAAATTATAGTAAACTGTTGGAGAGGGTGTGAAATGTTATTTTTTATTGTTATCAGTTAAATAATCGAAAATTGTTGTAATTTTTTTTATTGATATTTCATCTGTGTATCTGAATTTAATATGAATTGTTTTATATGTAACTGATTACGTTCAAATTTAAATTTTAATATCAAAATAATAGAAGATAAAATGAAAACAAGAAGTTTGAAATAAATACAGTTTTACTAACATGTTTGTAATTGATAATACAGTTACAGTTACATAGTACAGTTACATAATACAGTTACATAATACAGTTACATAATACAGTTACATAGTACAGTCACATAATACAGTTACATAATACAGTTACATAATACAGTTACAGTTACATAGTACAGTTACATAGTACAGTTACATAATACAGTTACATAATACAGTTACAGTTACATAATACAGTTACATAGTACAGTTACATAATACAGTTACATAATACAGTTACATAATACAGTTACAGTTACATAATACAGTTACAGTTACAGTTACATAATACAGTTACATAATACAGTTACATAGTATAGTTACATAATAGAGATACATTATACAGTTACATAATACAGTTATTGTTACATAATACAGTTACATAATACAGTTACACAATACAGTTACAGTTACATAATACAGTTACATAATATAGTTACATAATACAGTTACATAATACAGTTACATAATACAGTTACATAATACAGTCAATTATCAGTCTTCACAAAAACATGTACATTAACAATAAAATACAATTTATATATTTCAATCAATATTTGATAAAAAGTTGAACAATACACCTGTTACAAGAGAACAACTTTATTAAAAGACCAGTTTTGGTGAGGGCGAAACAAACTGATAAATTGATAAAACAAAACAACATAGAGATATGTAAAAAAAAACACAAAAAAAACATTTGGGTGGTGGTGATGATGGGGTGGAGAATGGTTGGGGGATGGGGTGGGGGTAGGGGCGCAACATAGCTATAGGTGTAAAATTGATATACCAAAGCAACACAGAAATATGTAAACAAAACAAATGGGTTTCATGTGGGTTGTCGTGTCGTGTTGGTTGGGGTGAGCGCTAAAGATTGGATGGCAAATGGGGAAAAATCGGCTTTCGGGGTGGGCGTCCATAAAATAGCTATATGTGTAAGAATTGACTAAACAACACAGAAATATGTAAAAAAAAAAAATCGAGGAGAGGGGGTGGGGGAGGGGGGAGGGGTGTGGAGGGGCATAAAATAGCTATATGTGTAAGAAATGACTAAAACAACACAGAAATATGTATATAAAAAAAAATCGGGTTTCCAGTGGGGAGGGGGGGGGGGGGGGGTGACTGAGTGGGGAGGTGGGTGCAACAAGGCTACTGTGTAAGAATTGACTGAAACAACAAAGAAATATGTAAACAAAAAACAACAGGTTTCTGGTTGGGAGGTAGGAGGAGGAGAGAGCCCATGCCCCAATATGGCTGAAGTATGAATAAGATGAATAATGCTATAAGAAATCCAAAACCAATCTTTGGGTGACATAAGAACAATATTTTAAGAGATATAGATAAACAACAGCTTACACGCAAACCTTGATCTGCCTTTGTTACTCATTTTATTGGCCATAACAATTTGGGTTCAATGGTAGCCGAGAATTTGTAGAAGACAAACTATGTAAGAGATATAGACCTGTAAACACAACTTACACGCACACTTTGATGTGAAATGAGACACATATTAAGGGCTATCGAAAATAGAATGTGATATGTTCTTCACGGGTGCTGGCAAATTCTAAGTTAATTACAGCTTTGAAAGTATAAGATATATTGGTCAGTACGCTAAATAAACGTATAGTAAATAACTTATCATCGAGATATCCGCCATGTTTTCATTAACCGCCCTTAATTAAAGGGACACTGTCCGTAACTTTTAGCTTATAAAACACACAATAATTATGTTCGCAAACATTACACACTAAACATTATACAAATATGGACTTTTCAGCTGTTATACATGATGTGATATGCACCAAAAAAATCATTATTGACCGAGGCGATAGCCGAGGTCAATAATGATTTTTTGGTACATATCAACATCATGTATAACAGCTGAAAAGTCCATAACTGTTTTATTATATAACCCTCAATTTACAATTATATAAAACAGGTCAATATCAAAAAAACAATTATATAAAACAGGTCAATATCAAAAAAACAGGTCAATATCAAAAAAACAGGTCAATATCGCTAGATATTTTTTCTAAAAAATTACTTTTTAGCCAATGAAAACGCGTCTATTTATAGGTTATATAATAATATTGAATATTTACTAATTAAAAGCAAGATTGTTTAACGGAATTCAATCGCGGTACAAAAAAAGGAAATCCGCTTTGTGCGTGAACTCGCAGCCCAAACTAAAATTCCACTCACAGTAACAATAGTGTGCGTGAGTGTAAAGTGGTCGACAACGCTCCCGACTTAGCTAAGCGGGCTATACACATTACGCTATACACCTAATGCACTAATGGAAGTCACGTGATCGCAGAAAAGGTAAATATTGTGAGTCCCACTTTATTTACATATAATAATTAAAACTTTTATTTTTCAAACTCACGAATGTATTCCTACATACTTCTTAGGGTCTATCCTCATGTTTTCATGTATACATTTCACTGAATAAAAGTCAGACAGTTATTTGGTTATGCTCAATATCTGCTTACTTACGGACAGTGTCCCTTTAACAAATAGGTAATAAGAAATAAGTTATAAAAAATAAGTAATAACACATGTCATAACTAATAAGTCATATCCAATACGTCCTTCCATGGCTTCCATATAAACAGGTAAAGAGTTTTACATAAACTGTATAATCACATTATCATACGAAACATACCAAATAACTCAAAATCAAAAACAATCTAAAATAGAGATCTATAACATGCATCTAGCAGAAATTTGAACTCAGCAGTTACAAGAAAACAAGCAATATAGGTATTACTAGAATTTAAAAATAAATTAAATCTTGAAAGTTTTTTTTTTATGAAACAAAACTTATTTTCAAACTTAATACACATTTTCATAGGTATAAGTGTTTGAATGCTACATTTCTTGTTCGATTTTTATATCTACTTTGCATGCACACATTGCCGTGCATCACACATTGCCGTGTGATTGCCGTGCATCACACATTGCCGTGCATGCACACATTGCCGTGCATCACACATTGCCGTGCATTTGTAATTGGATTTGCGGCATTTTCAGCGTCAACAACTGTTTCTCATAAAAGTCAAGTCAAAGAACATGAAGAAAATGAGCTTTATTCCAAATAAAGCTGTGTTCAACAACCTACCAATGGGATCAGCGATGGCAAAACGTTAATAGAATGCAATGCCACTTCCTTTGCAAAACACACCAAGCAGGTACCTTGGAAGAGCAGGTACCTTGGAAGGTATTTCTAGAGCACCATAACCTACTTAATAACTTAGGGATAGAGACCTTACACAAAACACCATGATCAAGTTGGCAGATAATTTTGTCTGCAGAATATATAATGTTCAAAAGGCGGAATATGTAGCCTTTATTTCACTTGATACAGGTGCATTTATGTTTCCATATCAAACCATGATACGGAAACAGTTTGACTCTGCTAAACCAGAGCTACCAGTGCCAGTGAACATAGGATGGACTCGTAGTGACAATGGTCTGCAGTCAATATTGATGAAGGCAAGTTCTTTATCTGCAACTTATGGAAGACGGATGCGGCCATTTCGACTTTTCGACTTTGCGACTTCGCCCTGTTAATAACCCTTTCCACAAGGCGAAACGTCGCAAACCCGAAGGCGAAAAGTCGTAAGTCGAGATTTTGGGCGGAATTTCGACTCGCAAAGTCGCCAATTTTCGTGTTTGCGACTTTTCGGGTTTTGCGACTTTCGCCTCGAGAAATAGTCTGGACAAGTTTATATGTAGGACCCCATCTATATTTATAGCAAAGAAAAATGGGACAACTTGGCCTCCAGAATAACTTCTTTATTATTTAACCGAAATAGTAAATGCATATATCATTAGAAAGCGTCGACCATGTACTTTGTAAAACAGTAAAGATAACTTAAGATATTGAAATTAGTGATTAAATGAATGCAAAACACATATATCCATCAGAATTACAAATTTGACCTATTTTGATCGCTAGGAATTATTTAATACAGCTTTGATCTGTAATAACTTGATATATTTATTTAGCTGAAGATAACTATATATACTTTCCAAAACAGTGAGGAAAATTAAAATCGTTTTAATATTGGCAAAGTTATTAACTGTATATATGCATGCTGAACTGTGTTTTCTTTAACGCGGTTCGGAACATCTGGCCCTCAAAATAGTTTTAAGAAGTACTTGAGAAAGATAAAAACTATCGGACAGGGAAAGCAGCATTCAAATTCAAGGATGACAGTCAACCACAAAAACCATAAAAAATACAAACGACATCACAAACACAAAAGGGTTGACAATAGGGCTACCGCCTCGAAACGGTCAGTGGCAACAAAGGCCACTGTGGGTTTAAATCTGTTCTAGGGTGCACCAAACCTCACACTTACCCTACTGTCATCCCATTAAAACAGGACAGTGTAAATAAAGAAATCCCCGCCATGTATGGTGGCTGATTTCTGCCATTGTCATGTTTTCGTCGTTTCGTTATTTCGCCCCCGAAAAGACGACAGAACGAAAAGACGACAGGACGAAAAGACGACAATTGCAGCGCGAAAAGAAAATAGAACGAAAAGGCGACAGAACGACAGAACGACAGAACGAAAAGACGCCATTTCAAGGGCGAATAGACGACAGAGCGCCACGCGAAAAGACAAAACGACGAGACTTCAGCGCGAAAAGACGCCATTTGATATTGTCGTCTTTTCGTCTTTTCGCGTGGCGTTCTGTCGTCTTTTCGCCCTTGAAATGGCGTCTTTTCGTTCTGTCGTTCTGTCTTCTTTTCGTCCTGTCGTCTTTTTTTGCGATGCATGTGTCGTCTTTTCGTTCTGTCGTTCTGTCTTCTTTTCGTTTAATCGTCTTTTCGCCTTCCGGTTGACATGCACGTTTCGGTCATTGCGGCCATTTCACGATGACTACTAAAAGTCGGGGACGATTTTGAATTGTTGGGGAAATGGGTAAAAAAGGCAGGATGTGTGCATCACTTATGTCCAATCAATAACAAAAGGAGGGTTACTTTTTCTTTTAATTTTTTTTTTTATAAACGCAGAATGGTTAATTTAATATGAATATTAAAACATTATAATATAAAAATAATATTTTGACTTTTTAACTTAGTAGTAACTTTCCGGGACTGATACTGATGATCATGCCTGGACCAGTCGTACTAATTACCATGTTTGGAGTAAACTTTATATTCTTATTATTTAAATTGGTATGTAACAATGTAGGTTGGTTTAGCGGACATAACTATGGATTTGTTTATGTAAAAATGTAATAAAATTACTTTGTAATTAATGATTTACTTTCCGGGGCCACGATATTGGCTGATATTTTCGATCTATTCAAACAAATGGCAGGCAAAATATTGACATTTAAATTTAACACTAACTTTTCGGGACCGTTTGTTGAAACAATCAATGATTATACCTTATATTTATCAATGTAGGATGCAGGCCAGCCATTTCTCAGGCTTTGCGCTGGTAATTACCGGCTTTTTGATTAGATTACCGGCTTACCGGCTTTTCTGTTATAATTGCCGGCTTTTTCAACAAAAAGACATATATTGTATTAGTACCCAATTATTAACAAAAATACCAACACGTGTATCCAATACGGCATACACTGAAACATGGCTTAGCCTAACTAACCTGTCCTGGCTTGGCCTGGCCTGGCCTAAGATTAGTTGGTACCTTGGGACTAGTTTAGGTCTTGTCAAAGGGTCATTGCTTCAACACTGGGGTTAATGTCTGAGTTTCCAGGGTCATTTATGTTGTTTCTAGATAGTCAGTGGCTCACATTAAGGTTAGCAGATGTCTAATGGGACAACGCAGCTGTATTGAATATGTTAAGAACTGTACACCTTGTGAGGGTCATTCAGAAAAAACAAGCTTTTGTCGTAAGATGATTAAAATGCAACCAGTTTATGATATAATGAAAAGTGAAATAGCAAATATCACATGTATTAATAGAAAAATATAATATCTAAACAAGTAACTTAAAAACTTAATGCAACAAGTACATGTAGCATTTAAAACATATCCATCTTTTGTTGTTGGCATTATAACACGAAATAACAAAATATCCATTAAAGCAATATACAAATATAATACAACTATAATACAATTGGATATGTTCAGTCGTATGTATGTGTAGCATATCCCACTACCCACCTTACCATCCAGCAACCCACCCACATATCCACCCTTCCAAAATGGAACCATTAAACCACACATTCAACCATCCATCCATCCATCCATCCATCCATCCATCCATCCATTCATCCATCCATCCATCTATAATCAACCCACTACCCATTCAGTTTCATTTAACCATCCATCCACCAATAGCGTCTCCGCGGCTGAGTGGTTAACGACGTTGCGGTGTAAGCCTTCTCGCCTTTCATCGCTGCGGTTTCGAATCCCACTGGGAGCTCGACTTGTTAGTGAGGAAGTGTCGATTCTTATGGATGGCAGGAAGTTTACAGTAATGGTACTACCCAGGAAAAGCGGTTGGTCTGTCTTCACCATAAAAAAGACCGTCATATATAACCTGACATGTGTTGAAAAGGACTTAAAACATTATACAAACAAACAAACAAATCCTTCCACCAACTCTCCCTTCCCAAAACTTTGTGCCAATATAGCATTCCATACTGACTTGATTTTTTAATCATAATCATCAAATTAATCCATCGTTATATACTAATTATCCTGTTACTAATTTATCAATCTCGCAATCATTTCAAACATTAATTCACTTTTTTTTCTTCATATTAATAAGAATATATCCTAACTATTATTGTATTCCCATTTGCACACAGTTATGTTTCTTCCCTCTACACGTTTCTCATGATTAGTATCATTGACATCTCATCATCAATACTATTTCAAGGCAACCAAATATAGTTATTAAGATTCACACATGTTAAAGCCCCTCATTGAGAAGTGAATGCCCCTCATTGCGAAGAACCTGACTAAGTACATGACCTGGAACAATAACAATTAAGGTAAACAATTTTAAGATCAGGTCAGGTCAGGTCAGGTCAGGCCAGGCCAGGCCAGGCCAATGAGGCCAGGCTAGTTAGGCCAAGCCATGTTTCAGTGTATGCCCCGGGTAATACGCGACTGCGTGTGGTCAGCTGATGGCAACTAATCGGTGTGTACACCACAGTCCACCAATCAATTAGTCCAAATCGCCCGCGGCGTCTTATGTAATTCGAGTTCTGTATATGATAAACAGTAAATTGATATTTCACTTGCTTTTTATAGTGTTTTTAAAGTTGACTGTTTTTAATTTGTTAGTCTTACATGTTCGGCCACTGTGTTCCATTTTCGGTCACTTGTATATAGCAGTTGAAGTGTATATTGCAGTCGTCATTAAAACACATAGACATAAAAAATAATGGATAAATCCTTGTACATACGAATCTGTGAATAAAGTCAGTAGATTTGTGGTTTAACACATTTAAAATTGCACAGCTACCAGGATTCAACAATTAATTATTACATGAGACTATGAATATCCAGCATATTCATTTTTTATATACACGTATAGAAAGTAAGATAATACACTCAAGTGATATGAAAACGCAACACGGGAATTTGCGCTATATATTGTGTGTACAATATGCTGCTTTTAATCGAATGGTACATGGGTACGTAAGACCTTTCCTTTTGGAAAAAATACTAAAACAACAAATAATACAGCAAATAGTATTCCTTCAATGTTTCATTATTCACAGAGTACGCGTTTGGCTCAATCATGTAAACAAATTTAGGATGCAACATTTTGCAAACTATTTACGTTAAATACAGTACTGAACTAGCTCAATTTTTCAAAGAGCTACTTCAACATTTATGAAGTTCTTGTTACAAAGTGTAGTGTGATTAAAACGTCTACAACATCACAGTTGTGTCCTTTCTCTAGTTAACTGCAACTTTCTTTTTAAAAAATATCTTGGGATTTCTTTGGAATATTATGTGCAATTAAGTGTGCAGTATATACAATATATAGCGGAAATTCCCGTTTTGCGTTTTCATTTCACTTGAGTGTACATGTCAATCTTTATTATGCAAGATCGACCTAATATGACCGGACAAAATATAACACTGTAAATAAAATAACCAAATCCTGACAGATTAAATGTGTATCCAAGTAATAAGCTTTATTAATTTCTTTCCGATAAAACAACTTATTCATAATTTTGCTAAAGCATCATCTACGTAGACTGACTTTTTTTGGTAGGTGATAGACGAGGTCTTTATCCTAGATTACTGTAAAACTTAAAAGTATTTATGTGTGATTCTTTTAAAATCCTGCATAATTATACATGTATATGAATATTGATATGACATATGTATCCGTTTCAAAATTTAATCTTAAAAGTTGGTATCTTTATACTCTGAGAAAGATTTTTACTTCACTATTCATAATTTTGATAGAGCAGCTTAAAAAAACCTGACCAATCAGTGACCAGAAATAAGACATAACCAATACATTCTGTTTTGTGATAAACTCGGTCTTCATCCTTGATGTTCAACCAAGTTTACTGTTAAAATTAAAGTATATACAGTGTGATTCTTTTAAAACCCTGTATATTTCTTGCACATTCATGCAAAGTGATTCAATGTATGTATCTTTTAAAATCAAAATCTTGAAAATTATCGTCTTTTTACTCTGTCAAAGATTATTATTTTACTTTAGAACCGAGTAACACAAATTGTATCACCTACTGAAAATAAAATCAAGTCTCAACATCTCTCCAATGCAAAATTATGAATTGAACCTAAGGATAAAAACCGAGTAACACAAATGGTATGGCCTACTGAAAATAAGGTGACATCTCAACATCTGGGTAATGGAAAAGTATGAATAAGATACAACAGAATGTAATATTTTGTATACACATTGTAATTTTCTTTTTTGTCAATCGCTTTTGAAAATTGTCGATTTTGAAAATTTTCGCTTCGCGCGCTCAAATTTAGCATTTCCAAAAATTTCAGGCTTTTTCTTAATTGTATTATGCTAGCCCTGATGCTACTATTGTTTATGAAAACGTTTGATCTGGAAATGTCGACTCAGCTGGTTGTTGTTGCTGAATCATAAATAATCATTTTAAATTGGGTTTATATTGCTAATAGTTGTAGATATAATTCAAATAAAGTGTATCAGCACAAGCATCATTTAGATACTTAAAGCCTCATGTGAATTAATATTAATAATTTACACCAAAAAACTAGCCCAGTCGTCCAGTTTTCCGGACCGAGCTTTTGGCATTAACAATAATTAAATCGTATGGAGTATTTTAGTTCTTAATAAACGCAATGGACCGTAGATCCTCAATGCACCACAAACAAAGAGCAAAGTAACTATACAATACAAAGGACAACATGTAGCTGCCATGCTTGGTACATTTAATTACAAGGTCCGGACCTCGCGTTGTGATTTCCATAATTTATTGGTACATATAAAACAGTCCGAATAATTTTACATTCATAATACGCCATGAACATCCTGTTATATATATATCTATGCATATCCGTTTAGTATAGTGGTTTTCCAGTACTTCCATTTGTTGATTACTTAAATAGTCCCTATTATTAAATGTCTTAGGTTCACAAAGTATAATAGTATTTAGAAACTTTCAAATGTCCAAATCTTCCAATTAGTATGTAACGATGACTGCCCTACTACACTGACTTCCATAGTATAGTTTAAATTATCCCACACCCTGTCTTAGACTGCGGGGATCCATCTTACAAGATCGACTGACTCTCCACTCTTTAACCACCGGCCCCAGACTCTCTCCTAGACTTTCCTGCGCTCAGTATTATACTTGAAGATTACCCATACTGCTTTTCGGCAGTTAGTCATGCCTCACATATGGACATCGACCTGTGTAGCTACAGGTTAACGCCATGGTGATTACCTCATTGTATGCATAAATTACCCACAAGACCTTTCGGCGAATGGTCTCCCCTAATATGGCAATACCTATTAACTCCCAGAATTCATAGTTTAGTTTAGAGCAAGTAAACAATAACAGGTGTCCAGATGATTAACCAACAACTAACTGATAGTATTAGGAAACGTCCATTGCATGATCAGTTATAAGAGGGGTGTAATTTAGAGCAATATCAGTTATAAGAGGGGTGTATTTTAACTCTAATTGTGTTACATTTATAAACTGTTATTAGGTTAAGTACAATGGCAAGGCTGTAGTGTTACAAATACACAAAACAAAGAGTGTGAAGACCGGGATACCTACTTGAACGGTTAGGCTTACATACATATTTAATCGATCACAATCTGAACAACCTCATCACTACGAGCATATATTTTATCGCACGCCTAAATATCTGGAAATCCTCCGCTTTATACTCTTGGTTTAGCCAAAGTAGTGCAGGTGATGCGATTCCCGAGCATGCGTACATCCTCCGCCTTATAATCTTGGTTTAGCCAAAGTAGTGCAGGCGGTGCGATTCCCGAGCATGCGTACATCCTCCGCCTTATACTCTTGGTTTAGCCAAAGTAGTGCAGGTGGTGCGATTCCCGAGCATGCGTACATCCTCCGCCTTATACTCTTGGTTTAGCCAAAGTAGTGCAGGTGGTGCGATTCCCGAGCATGCGTACATCCTCCGCCTTATACTCTTGGTTTAGCCAAAGTAGTGCAGGTGGTGTGATTCCCGAGCATGCGTACATCCTCCGCCTTATACTCTTGGTTTAGCCAAAGTAGTGCAGGTGGTGCGATTCCCGAGCATGCGTACATCCTCCGCCTTATACTCTTGGTTTTGCCGAAGCATTGCAGGTGGTTCGATTCCCGGTCGTGGCGTACAAGATACATGGTATTTACAATATACTATTGAACCTGACGTGCATAATATTGAAAAGTAATGAAAAAGTTAAAATAGCGGACAAAACAATCACTTCAGATTTTCTGCAGACATAAAGCTTAGCTTTTCTTTATTTGTCTGCCGACAAAAAGCGCCTCGCGGACATAAGTCGAATCACTGCATACAAAAATCACTATGCAGACAAAAGGCGTTCCTTTTTGAGAGTTAATGCGGACAAAAAGTGGCCAAAAAGCGTCACCTTTTAATTTTTTTTGCGAAAAAAAGAGCTGCGAGGAAAAAATCGTCACTTTTTCAGATTTTGTGCGGACAAAAAGCGCTGCGCGGACAAATAGCGTAATATTTTCCCTTTTTTGTCTGCAAAAGGCGCTGTGCGGATAAAAAGCGTCACTTTTTCAAACATTGTGCGGACAAAAAGCGCTGCAGACAAAAAGTGCCGCGCGGACTAAAAACACTGTCAGAACACTCGTTGGCTGCTATGACATGTTATTTGTTTTCAATTTGACAATGCCATCATGCAATTTATAATGTGTTTAATTGAATTCCGTTTATGTAGCATAACATAAAATAGCCTTACATGTATCACAGACACAAATAGTTCAAGTTCACTCATGATCTGCAAAAATGCTTACTTATGTACTCTAATTATTTTGAATGCATTTTAAATGCATAATATAAATATTTACCTAATTGTTCCGAACTGTGTTTAGATTGCTTTGACATAAGAGAATCCAATTTATTAATTGTTGCCAATCTGCAGAATTTTATTTCAAAATTAGTGTAATACAGGGATACAATACATTGACTCTAGCTCTTTTTGGAAACGAGAGTCAATGACACTTCCGAGGTAGAGACAAAAAAAGAACACAACTGTTACAGACGGTGAGTTCAACTCATTATGTTTCACCATTTCATAAATCAAACGATTTATTTCAAAATTGGGGAATGCTATTAGAATTATATGTTTTCAAACCATGTTCGTTTTGCAAAAATATTGCCAATTGTTGTTTAATTGTTTGCCTAAGTCTTTTATACGTGTGGGAGGTTTTGCGTTTTCTTCGACATATCGCACTTTTCTGTGCATATTTGTATTTATTCATGAAAGTCAGTTGTGTGTATACGTGCAGAAAAGTCCATCATATATTCATTATACAGTAGAATTTAATATGCGTAAACAATGCATAGCGGATTTAAGGTCAATTTTGGGTAAGAGCTGGAGTCAATGATCCGGATCTAGGGTCAATGACACAGAGCTAGCGTCAATGCTAAGGTATTTGGTGTACAATATATAGTGTTAAACTGTACTGTCACAGACCACATTTAAGAATCTTAATCTTGATATGTTTAGCAGAAACATCAGAAAACATGTAAAGCACCGAACATGAGTTAAAGGGAAGATAATTAAATTCCTAAGTGTCTTCCTGTAATATTTTCATGTATATATAAAAGTGTATTTCTCTCTGATTTAACGGATAATTTCAATAACAGGTCGCAATGTGTTGTAGTTAATGGTGAAATATCAGTTGGTATTCTGCCATCTCGGGTGTATCACAAGGCTATGGGCTAGGTTCGGTACTTTTCTCGCTGTACATACACTCAAGTGATATGAAAACGCAACACGGGAATTTCCGCTATATATTGTATGTACAATATGCTGCTTTTAATCGAATGGTACATGGCTACGTAAGACCTTTCCTTTTGGAAAAAATACTAAAACAACAAATAATACAGCAAATAGTATTCCTTCAATGTTTCATTATTCACAGAGTACGCGTTTGGCTCAATCCTGTGAGCAAACTTAGGATGCAACATTTTGCAAACTATTTACGTTAAATACAGTACTGAACTAGCTCAATTTTTCAAAGAGCTACTTCAACATTTATGAAGTTCTTGTTACAAAGTGTAGTGTGATTAAAACGTCTACAACATCACAGTTGTGTCCTTTCTCTAGTAAACTGCAACTTTCTTTTTAAAAAACATCTTGGGATTTCTTTGGAATATTATGTGCAATTAAGTGTGCAGTATATACAATATATAGCGGAAATTCCCGTGTTGCGTTTTCATATCACTTGAGTGTACATGATATGACTAAGGGTATCGTCAGAAATTCGACTGTTTGCTGATGATTTTGTGTGTTGTAGACCCGTTAAAATGAGGAAGATCGAAAAAGGTTACAGGAAAGCACATTAACAGAGCAAAATCAAGATTCTATCAAATATTGTTTATGCCAATATAGTTTATCACACATGTTGACGCTAGCTCTGTGTCATTGACCTTAGTTCCGGATCATTGACTCCCTCTCTCTCTCTCTCTCTCTCTCTTACCCACAATTGACTATAAATCCGCTATACACTGTTTTCTGATGTTAAATTCTAATTCTGTGTCATGATCACATGATGGACTTTTTATCTCGACGTATACAAAAATCTGACTTTCATGAATAAATACAAATATGCACCGAAATGTGCGATCTGTCGAAAAACAAAACCCAAAAAACTCACACACTTATAAAAGACCTAGGTGTAAAATTAAACAATAATTGACAATATTTATGAAGTAATGAAAAACAACGAGTTGAACTCAACCTCTGTTGTATTTATAGTCCTTGCCTAGATACCTCGGAAGTGTCATTGACTCTCGTTTCCATATATCTTCAAAAAGAGCTAGAGTCAATGTTTATTACCCGTGTATTATATACCCTTATACATTCTGTCTTTAGCCAATTAGTGATATGTTGGGTATGCCATTTACCTCAAGAATTCCTTAAAACTTCTACAAACTTAACACTTATTTTATTCGTTGCATTATTCAAACAGTGTGTCTAATTAACCCAGCATTAAATAACAACTGCTACAAACTGTCACGTTTCCTTTAATTTCACTTGAACCATATTTTTTATTATTTTGGTATATTAAGATATGCTGTTTGATCTCATCATAAACCTAAATAAACGCCCATGATCTCAAATTAGTAAATAATACAATTTTAAAAAATGATGATCCGAATACCATAAATGTAGACATATTCAAAACAGTACAACAAAACACATTCGATTCATGGATAATATGTTTGATAACACAAGAAACTTTGTCAGCGGATATAAATTCGGCAATTTCATTAAATGTACAAGTTGTTTTCAGAAGATTTTTTTCATTTATAAACGGATTTTTAGTCATTTTACATCCAGATCAACTATATAGCATAGACTTTAAAGACACACGAACATGATGAATGAAGATAATATCTTTAAAGAAATTAATAAAAATAGTTGGGGGCCAGGTGTTTCGAACCAAATACCGCGGTTTTAAACAAATACAATTTCGCATGTCTTGTATATATAAATAACTTTCCCAATTTTTGCACGATTTTAATTATCCTTACAGGTTTAGAAGGCAGGTAGGTATCTTCAGCAAAATAAATGTATATTTTCTGCAGTTCAAAGCTGTATTTAATAATTCCGAGAGGGCCTATGTGTTTTCCTCCATCAAAATAGGTCGAATCACTTATTTCGCGTCCTAATTTAAATATCTTCAAATATGGAGGCCAGCATATAAACACGTCCAGCCTATATCTCGAAGCCGAAAAGTCGCAGACCCGAAAATCGATGGCGAAAAGTTGTAAACCCGAAAAGTCGAAGGCGAAAAGTCGCAAACCCGAGATTTTGGACGAAAAATCGAGATTTTACAATTTGGGTTTTGCGACTTTGCGAGTCGAAATTTTGCCCAAAATCTCAACTTTGCGACTTTTCGTCTTCGACTTTTCGGGTTTGCGACTTTTCGCCTTCGACCTTTTGAGTTTGCGACTTTTCGCCTTGTATTAACGAAAAGTCGCAAAGTCGAAAAGTCCAAATGGCCCCATCCGTCTTCCATAGCAACTAGCTGTATTACAGATATATAAAAAAAAACATCGATGGATTCCTCGCCGAAAATGCCACAAAATACAATTACAAATGCACAACAAAGTATGCATGTGCAAGCATGCTAGCGCGATGGACTGTGCACAAATACAGCATGAATATGAACACGATAGAAATCACAAAGGAGGCACAGAATCCCTTTGAATTATGACACATGGCGAGTCGTTAGGTACACCTGCAGAAATATTTTGGTTGAATGATGTTTAACATCATTTTCAGCACGTTTTAGACTATATATGACAATCGATGTTTTTTTTTTAAATTTTAAATAGTGGTGGAGGCAGAGAAGCTTTCAGGTACAAGGGAAAACGGCATGCCACCGTTTTGTAATGGTCGGCCTAGATGTTGAGAATATAATGTCAGAAACGACACGGATATAACTGCGTATGTCGGTCTATGGAAGCGAATACAGCATTTGACATTAGATGGTGTAGGGGCGCAACATATTTTTAGACTGGGGCTGAAGGTAATGTGCGACGCACATGTATATTCAGTAGTACTGGTAATATAGCATGAATGTGTGTTTCGTGACAGATAGGCAACCATATTGAAAAACAAAACAAAACAAAATCGATTGAAACTTATTTATTGTTATATGCCATGCCCTATAATTATGACTACAAACTTAAATTATGATTTAAATGACGATTACAGATCCGCACATTTTGGACTCATCACATAATTATAGGTCATTATATTTGTATTGGGATATATGCACGAGTTATTTTGCGTATTAATATTGCCGCGACTTTATTTCACATAAAAAACAAAACAACTTTGAGTAAAACTGTACCAAACTTTTCGAATATAAAGCGCACGATTTCTGCCATATAAGTATTCTTTCTAATATTATGTTCACATCAATAGCATTGAATTACTGTTATGTAACTTATATGGTGACATTGCTCGTGCCGAAAATGCGTACATCGTTGAAAAATTCACTTGACCATATCTCATCGATTTTGGATTTTTTTGATCAAAGAAGGCTAACCGATAGTCCTTAATTTACACGTGCGACAAGATGGACAACATATTTATTGATCGATCTTGAGTTGCGTTCGAATATGTTAAGTTATTTTGCCTCATAATAAATGGTAGTTAGTATACTATTTTCTCCAGTAGCGTTATAGATCAGCGGATAGATCGCTGGACATGAAATCAGAAGGTCGTGTGTTCGAGCCCCGAAAGAGGCTAACTTTTTTTCTGTGAAAATTACTGTTACCTGTGTATAGATACGATGTGCACCGGTCGATGTATATACAGTAAATGATTTCCTGCGATATATTTCCTCGCTTAAATATCCGATTTCGACATGAACTGGTGAACATGGAGTTACAAATAAAGACACGCTCACAAAGAAGAAATCGATTGATATAGAGACTCTGTAGCTTTAAGTAAATATGTGTTCCCATGCTCCAATAAAGCGTTCCAGCATGCAGCATTCGCGGTGACAAGGATGACCGTATCCTTGCGGCGCTTGATGCGTTGATTTTATCCTGGCCGAATCAGCACTGCATCATAATGGCATCATACCCATGTATTCACTCGATAAAAACGACAAAAATGAAGAATTACAGGCGTAAGCAAAAAGATACCGTTCACGGAATACCTATACATCTAAGATAATTATATATGTTGTAAATATGCGACAATTTTGAAAGGACTTTTAGAAATAGAGAAAACAAAAATGCTGTGTCTTCTTTCAAGAAAATCAAACTGCAATAAATTTTTTTATGTGAAATCACTTCAGTTGGCCAAAAGCTTTGTATCTAATTTCGAGTTTGTCATTCCCTATCTACATTAGACATGCCTTGAATGACACACAGTATGCTTTTAATTTGTATTTTAATGGAAACAAATAAGGTCAATCGCGTGTACGGCAACGCATCCCGTATTAATGTTCACAATTGCGTTATAAGACCGGCACCATACTGAGGTAAGAAGAGAGCGCATCCTCATATATTAAGTCAAATATAAGCGGAGAGAGAGAGAAAGAGAGAGAGAGAGAGAGACAGGCAGACAGACAGAGACAGAAGAGAGATTTATACTTATAAAATGTAACCGAGCATATATCACCAATACTGTATATACATTACAAACTAATGTTTTTATTATGCTATTTTCAAGTTCGTCTATTCATTTTATTTCAGAACCAAACGCAATAGGAAGTCTACACAAACCCAAGTGTTTTTGGCAGGTTTTTGTGGGGCGCGCGTCGGCTCCGTCCCCACTCCCTCCCATGGATCCGCACTTGGTTAAATTCATAAAAATAGCAATTTATTCATTTATAACGAAAGGTTATAGGAAAGTGTCATTTGTTCGTGAATACTGAACGGACTTTGATTATATGCGCATGCCTCTGGTATTAGCGGCGGAGGAAATGGCTCGCTTAGTAGAGGTAATCACTACAGGTGTGCTCTGCATGATCAAAATTCTTTTAGAATTCACGAAGAAATTCAAGAAGAAATGATAAAATGATCGCATGTGGACGTAAAGCGGGTTCTTCCGAGCACGTTAAAGATCCATATGAATATATCCGCAAGTAAGAGAAGGACAGGTTCCCGGATATTAATTATCAAGAGTCAATTATCAATCCCAAACGAGCATTGAAACCAATCTGTTTTTTTTTGTCCTGGAGTAAGATCACGAGTCATAATTTTTTATATACTTTACAAAATAAACTTGGAAACTTGCTGTTACTGTTACAAAGGCTTATGTAAGGGTATTTATTAATAAGACATGTGATACATGTAATAGATAAATATGAAAATACTTGGATACATCTCTGCTGTCTCTATAATACCATTGCTGCTCATATTTGACTGTTTTCTGTTGGTTATTTTCAACCTTAGATTTTCTCTACTCGAAACTGGATATTGTCTACTCGAAACTCGATATTCTCCACTCGAAACTCGATATTCTCTACTCGAAACTCAATATTCTCTACTCGAAACTCGATTTTCTCTACTCGAAACTCGACATTCTCTACTCGAAACTCGATCCATAGAAAATGTGAAAACTGTACACATCTTCAACATGACACGATGAATACATCTGAGAATGGTCCATAGCGCTCTGATTTATATGTCTTTGAATTGTATCAGGTCTACAACAATGAAACGACGGGCGTATATGCTCCGCTTGGCGATGCTCTTGTGTTTTTTTACCTTAATAGACATGGAACATTTCATAAAAAATACCTGAAGCCGTTAATCCATAATCACATAATACAGTCATCGAAGATAGAACAAGAACAAAGGTTCCAAACGGCCAAATTAAAATGGAAGAAAAACTTGCACGGGCACATTTCATAACAAGAAAAGTCATAGTATACAATATATACTATGACGACGAGCGGCAATAAGAATGAAAATTGTAGAATATATTTGTTTTAATTCATTGCATTGGAATTAGAGCATCATGTGTGGTTTGTTTGTGTAAAATTAATAGCGAGTTCTATTTGGTGTAGCAATGGCATGAAACAAAATGGAAAAGCAAAATAAAGATAAAAAGTTTTTTATTTGAAACTAAACGTCCAATTTAAGTGCTTTGCTATAACCAAGGAAGTGCTATATTTGCTATTTTTATATAAAGCAAAGACTGGAGGAGCTGGACAAAAAGGACCTTCATTAAAACCGACAATTCGCTATAGGTGATTTCGGCTATAAATATGTATTCCGGCTATATGTATTCTTTTGACTATAAATAATATTTTTAAAGCACAATTATATAAAAACACACCCTGAATATGTATGAATAATTACAATTTACATGCGGTAATAATATGATGAATGACTATCAAATGTACATATTTTTAAGTTCATGCTGTACAAAAACAACATTACTGATGTGGGAAAAAATATTTGTATGTACAACTCAGTGTGTCAGGTCCCTGCCAAGACTTGAACTTGAATCTCTTTTCTCGAAAGAAAAGCGTGTTTCCTTACACTACAGAGATCGCCCAGACATCACAAAAAGAGTGTACACAACTAAGCGAAATTAATAATGATGTAGATCAAAAGAATGTCAAACTAAAACTAGAAATTGTTATTGTCCATGGGACAAAAACGTATGGCTCCCCCACTCGCCCGAACAGACATAAATGACGACTCTAGGTCCACCGTTCTCATTGATCTGAGATCGTTTTGATATTCAATATCCCTGTGACTGTATCGACTATCTGTATCAGTGACATTTACTGGTCAACCATCCTTTCAAGTTAGAGGACCCTAGGTCCAACCATTCTCTAGTTATTGATTGGACATTGTTTTGTTATTGATCGGGGATCGTTTTGATATCAATAGGGGTCATGTTCTGGTCATGACCAACCATCCTTCCAAGTTTGAGGACCCTAGGTCCAACCATTCTCTAGTTATTGATTGGACATCGTTGACCTTTGACCTAGTGACCCCAAAATCAATAGGGGTCATATGCTGGTCATGACCAACCATCCTTACAAGTTTGAGAACCCTAGGTCCAACCATTCTGTAGTTATTGATCAGACATCGTTTTATAGTCAATGTCACCGCGACCTTGACCTTTGACCTAGTGAACATCGATTATATAGTCAATGTCACCACGATCTTGACCTTTACCTAGTGACCCCAAAATCAATAGATCTAACCATTGTGTAGTTATTGATCGGATATCGTTTTGATAGTCTGTCACCGTGACCTTGACCTTTGACCTAGTGACCCCAACATCAATACGGGTCATCTACTGGTCATGACCAACCATCCCTCCAAGTTTGAGGACCCTAGGTCCAACTATTGTGTAGTTATTGATCGGATATCATTAAGATAGCCAATGTCATCGCGACCTTGACCTTTGACCTAGTGACCCCAAAATCAATAGGGGTTATCTACTGGTTATGACCAACCATCCTTCCAAGTTTAAAGACCCTAGGTCCAACCATTCTCTAGTTATTGATCGGAATCGTTTTGATAGTCAATGTCACCGCGACCTTGACCTTTGACCTAGTGACCCCAAAATCAATAGGGGTCATCTAATGGTCATGATCAACCATCCTTCTAAGTTTGAGGACCCTAGGTCCAACCATTCTCTAGTTATTGATCGGACATCGTTTGTGACACAGTCAGCACAAAATCAATATGGCTCCCCTCCACACTTTGTGTGGGGGAGCCATAACTATCACAGAAGGTTATTAATACCCTTGCAAACGCATACCCCATGACTTCATGTATATGCGCAGTTCCATTTCATACTGATGCTTCTCACAATGTTTGGGGTATATCAGAGGTCACAGTGACCTTATTTTGGTATGCGACACACCGCTATCCCAAGATGTATCAACATACCAAGTTTGGTATTTCTAAGTGTTATTGTATTGAAAATATGGTCCGGACAAGCATTTTCTATGACAGAGGTAACAGGTCAAGGTCACAATTACCTTATTCTGGTATGCGACACATCGCTATCCCAAGATGTATCTAAATACCAAGTTTGCTATCTCTAAGACTTAGTGTTATAGTATTGAAAATATGTTCTGGACAAGCATTTTCTATGACAAAGGTCACAGGTCAAGGTCAAAGTCACAGTGGCCTTATTTTGGTATGCGACACACAGCTATCCCAAGATGTATCCACATCCCAAGTTTGGTATCTCTAAGTGTTATAGTATTGAAAATACGGTGCAGACAAGAGGTGAAATAGTCTGTGGATGCTCTACTGGCTAAATGTGCAGGGGACCATAACACATTTTCAACATTCATTCAACCTGCACATGGCAATGATATAGGTCACTATTTGTTGAATGCCAGCCACAGTAGCCGGAGAACTAGTCTGTACAAAGTTAGTGTATTACAGGGTTCCAACAGTTTTTTGAGAACAAAACTATCCCAAGAGAGTTTTTTTCAGGTTTTCCCACTGCTTTCAAGGACAATTTATACCAGTGTTTGTCCGACACCGTTGTTGCAAAAACGTGAAATTGTTCACAGTACTAATATGTGACACCACACGAGATGTTAGTTTATTTTTTTTGACAAGTATTGACTTTAACCCGCTGTTTTTTAGGCTGTTCTCCCTCCTATGAAGGAAATTTAGTGTTGACATTTAACTTGTTCTCAGACGACATGCTTTATCGATTCAAATTATTAGACGCTTGCATATACGACGGAGCATTTTGAGTTTTATTTGAAAATACTCGGCTAAAATTGTAACATATTTTATGAGTCAACCGGTGAGGTAACGAATTTGTACGACAGCGATCGAAAACAAAAGTACAATTTGGGGTTCACATTTCATTGATCAGAGCATTAACACATCTTTACGATTGTTCACGAATACCAATGGTTAATTGTTATGGGCTTACTAGGCCATTCGCCAAATCGCCATAGGCGAAAAGTAACCTGAACTGGCCAATGAAAACCGTAAGAAATACACACCAAATTCGCCAGACATCGGCGGTCTGGCGAATCCAAATTTCCGACCGATTTTGTCTAAAAGATCTCGGAAAATCCCGAATTCTAATTTACAAAGTCTTTCACTGTTTATAGGCCACTATCCCGCTGAGTGTTTTAGCTAATTAGTGACAATCAATTTAGATCGATAAACTAATTATGTCAGCGTTTATTGAAAACCACTGTCAAATTGTCGGTGCGATAAGACTCCGCCCACTGTTACGCCTCTTACTGTCAATCAACTGGTTTGTGTCCCCGCGCTCAACATTATCTGTCATATAAAGTTGTGACATTATTCACAGATTTAACTGCGTGATCGAGCCAGGTAAAACATCAAATGTGGCGCCCTCTAGCGGCCAAAATGGCTGATCAAAACAGAAAATTTGAAAATGTTTGCTTACGAATTAGCCAGAGATACTCAGCCTGTCTGTGTTTTTGAACTTTACGATCACTGATAAGTGTTAAAGGAACACATGGCAATCTTGAGTTTTCAAAAACTAGCAGCATCCCGTTAGTTTTTCTACATAAATTGCATTTGTTCAATCATTAATGTTAATTATAAGAATTGTATTAAGCCATTTGTTTTTTTCTATTATTTGTTTTTTTTATATTATTGCACCAGTAATATATTAAAACTTATAGTATAATAAGACGAAATAGGAATACTTAAAATTTTATTTATTTAAATGTAACCAGGGTTAAAGTAAAAATGATACTGGATATATAAATTGTGACACCCATTTGAAATACTGCAAGATTGCCATGTGTCCCTTTAAGTGCCTACTAATTAGTTGTACACACGGTAGCGTAAACTGGAACAATGGCAAGTGTGAACCGGTGTTTAATCGGCTGTTTCTGAATTGGGTTCATTTTATGGTTGATTGTTCAATCAACATGAAACAATACAAAAGGTGCGATTACTCAAAATATTGGTGTATGTAGCATTTCTGAATTTGCAGCGCGATCTTTCTAGATTATTTTGAACTCGTGTTAGTTGAACTTGTATATGCCTCAGTTTAGCCTTACATTTTTTAAATATATTGCTATTTATTTTATTTCTCTGAATGTTAGCATACTGAAATGCATTTAATGAAAATACTAAATGGTGACAAGAGTCTGCATTTTTGTATTTTCTTATGATATATGCATGCATTCATTCTGTCCTTTTTTAAATTTCAGTCTTTACAATTTTTAAAAATTAAAATTACAATAAATTAAATACAATTTTTAAAAAAGTTCTGAACCTTTTCCCGGTATGGGAAGCATGATATTATGTCCTTTAATGGGGCATAACACCGCCAAAAGTCATTGAACTGGAACACATCAATGACATGCACAACTACACATGGCACTAATCATCCCTAGAGAACAGAAATGTGACAAAGTTTGTGTATTAAAACTTTAAAGAACTCAATTTCATTAACCAGTACACAACAATGGCAGTGCAACTAGGCTTGGTATAGTTCTATGACATAAAACGTCACAGAACAGAGCTACAGATAAGCAAGGTATTTGCGTAAATTCCCAGTTAAAACTCGCTAAATTAGGCTAAATACACAATTAAATTTCTTTATTGGTGCGTACCAATTATGTTTAACAAATTAATTACGCAAAATAACCCTTTTTGTCAGCATATCATATTTTATCCATTACCGTGAAGATGGCCAATATCAAACGGAATGCATCGCCGTTTCCAGTCAATTCTCAAATAAGCGAGCCATTGAGATTGGCTAAAGGTGACTGGTTATCAAGTTTATTTTTTTCACTCGAAAGTAAATCCTTCAGGAACAAAAATGTTGTATTCAGTCTATTTTTAATTATTCGGCATCACCGAAGCACTCAACTTTATCTGTACGTCAACATGGCTAAAAGAGGAGCAGGTGTTTGAACTCAGTGCAAGAATATTCATTATCGCTAAATATTAATAACTAACTCAGAACACAATAATAATTAACGTTGCGACGTTGAGTCGTGACGTCAATAAAGTGTTGCTGACGTCAACATCATCAGCCGACAACGTTCAATAAAGCGAATATTTGTTTGCAAAAACGTAATTTAAAATGTAATAAATAGATTATTTAACTGGTGAGATCGACTATGGGTAATCCTTTACATGATGGTAGACGTGCTTTGTTTTTTTTACTTACTCGCATGCGCTCGTTCGTGAAAAAAACTACACGCCTACCTCTTGTGAAGGATTTCCCTATAATCGATCCCAGCAGTTAAATAATCTCTATATAATTCATATAGGGCCCTGGTTTTGTATCACTGCTTAACACAGAAGTTCAGAGAGATATTGCACAGGGTATAGTTCTCCCTGTACACTGGACAGACTACTTTACATCCCTCCGAAGGATGACCTATATTTACAGTACCATGCCCAAGTAAGATACTGCGGGAGTTTGTTTGAAAAATCTGGGATGTGACCCCACTGGAAATCATACACGTGATTTCTGGGACTCGAGTCAAGTATGTTTAACACTTGGCGACCGCAGGGTTAAGTTTCCAAAATTATATGGCAACAAAAGAACACAAGATAAATATGTCTGGAAGTCTCCTGAAACATGAGTCATACACAAATATCCTAGACACATTCGATATACACAGGGTCTGAATGACACTGACTACCACAACATACATGGTTCTCACGTCTCCGTCTAGGTATTCTTCTTTTAGTTTAGATACTACAGATTACCAAATATGCAAACGACGACTAGAATCGTCAGGGGATGTTTATGCTCACACAACCTTCCAATTGTTCACTCGATTTTTTAAACATGCAGAATGAATAACAAATACGTAGTCTAGATCATCTGCGACGCTTGCTTGTTTACAAAATTATCAGGCGTCGAACATGATCAAGACTAATTTCATGTAGATCAATCCGTGACAACACAAAACATTCATAAACTGAAAATGTGTGCTAACTTTATTGACACGTATGACAGTGGAGAGTGTAAACTTGCACATATTCTACTTACGATAAATTGTTTCGTCCTAACTGGAGCACTCTTGCTGCACAAAAGAAAACAAAATGGAGGAATGGCCGGATCAAAACGGAAATGGATTGCTATGACGTCAGGCTGTTCCAGTAACACATTACTTTCATGAAACGCCTCCCGAGTATTGGCGATCTGGACAGTGAGGTCTTAATCAACTTTATACTCACTATAAAAACCATATACATCTATATAAATCTTCCTTGGAATTTTATTAGAACAAAATGTATTTCACATCGATTCAAAAACATATACAGAAAATGGAATTCGCAATTAACCATCTCCATACACGAGGGGTACAGCAAATTCACGCTTCACTGTGCACTATATGCAGTATATGGAATCTCGAAATAGGTCAAACTCCATCACAGTATTAGAGCGTTCTAATGGTTTCCATACACAGTAATAGTTATCTGAATTTCTATATTCATGAATAATAACGCTCTATGAAAACAAGTAGAGGTCTACCAATTACATGCACAAGATGTGTAAACCTTTAAAATGACCTTGCTGTTTAATTGAATTAAATTGGAATTTATAATCGCACCGACTATATATATATTCCAATTTAATTCAATTAACCTCCACCATGGGCAATTGTAGGTGTTAATACATGAATGGCCATATAAGCCTCTACCATAGACAAATGAAGGTATTAATATATGAATGGCCATATAGGCAGGGTTTGAAATTTAATTTTACACATTTTAGTCGTCCCCAGTCACATTTACATGTAAAATTGATACAAAATACAAGATCACTCTTGAAAGTGACATTACATTCAATCACATGCATTCCACCAATGAAAACAAGATGGGTTTTCTTTGACATTTACAATATGCTCACCAACGTCTTGACAATTTTTCAGTCATAAGTTTTAAGCATGTAAAATTCATTTCTATGTTTTAAAGTTCAGTTGCCCATAGCACAGGTCACCTGGGACAATTAACTTGTCCCCAGTACAATCTACATGGCACAGGACAAGGGGACAAATGTTAATGTCAAGCCTTTATCTAAACACACAAGTGCAACACACATCTGCCACTCAGCAAACTACATACGTAATACTAACCTTACAAAGACCTTCGTTTACCATCACACCATCTCTGCAAAACTTGGTAAAAGCCAAACAACCAGCAACACGCAGCAGAGCGAGGTATCACAACACTGAAAAGGACATCATTCAAACTCTGTGAATAAGTATTATAGACTCACTATACATGTTACACATAAAGTTATTCATTTTATCAATCATGACAAAGTATAAAGGCAAATATCATGACAAACTATAAAGGCAAATCTTTACAACCCGTTATTCATTGCAGCATATTCCAACTGGAGCACGTTCCATTTTATACATACACCGACTACGTCACAACTGATGATAGGCCTCGCATTACCGAGCAAAATATGACTTTTGCCTACATACGCATAACCGCCACTGGATTTCTTTATATTTCAGTAAATTTATAAAACATTTTGTAACATATTATTCGTTTGTATAAACACAAAAGTTCGTAGCCTACTAAGTGCAACCTAATGCTTTTATTTACCATCATTTAACCATCTAAACATAACGCTTTCTCTTTCATGGCTATTGAAGTACTTTTATTTCCAAATAATAAATGGGTATTCTGCTATTTTGCCTCAAGCTAATCAAGAGGTGGCGACAAACTATTTAATACATTATATCAGTCAACTTGTGACAAATATTGGCCAATTTATGGATCTGACACGAGTATGTATATAGAAATTAACCTGTCAAAATTAGAAGATAGTGCCCAGTCCTCCCCGACAAATAATACACAGGAGACGGTACTATTCATAACTTTTACATCTGGTCAACTTCCGGTAGGTTGAGATATTCAGTAGGTGAAAATAAAAGGGTTTACTCGGACTTTATCCTCAAACTCTATATGAAAAATGAAAACATTAAACCATGATTTAAATTAAATGTATCCATATTGGTGTTTTAAAATCAGACAACACCAAAAGAAGATACATAGATGTACACAAAACATAAAGCTTTTAATATAATTATCACTACAAACTAGTTTTATATAGGGCTAAAGTCAGTTGAGCACCAACGATAAACACCGAGTTTACCCCCTACCAGAATGTGGAGGTCTTTTATTTCATTGATCACTTATTGGTCAAATTATTTTGATGATGTCATGTGAAAGTTATGAATTGCTTACACCGCCATTGCTTACCGGCATGCCATGCGCAAAAAACACACAGATCACTCTTCAGCGACACCTGTCACACACCATCAAGCATGTGTGGCACGTCATTTTTCAACACATGTAGGGTTACATATCATGGACAATTTCCTGTGGTGGAGGCAGACCACGTACTTTGTCTGGGTACAACCAGTACAAGAAATCAGAGAGAATTATCCTTTTACATTTATAGTGGAGTACGTGGCTCAGTGGTAGAGCACCGAACTTCAGATCAAAAAGGTCGTGGGTTCGATCCTCGCCGTGGCCATGTCATTTATCCTTGAGCAAGATAATTAATACACATTGCTTAATACTGGTTCTACCCAGGGAACCTGCACATAATCGTCGAAAGGGGGTGTTGCAGTATCGGTAGATACATAGATACATGTAGGATCCAAGTCATTCTTTGAAAAAGGAGTCGCGCTCGTGGTCACCTTGCATCAAATGGAAGTCACTGAACTTCACTATTGTTTCTCAATGGAAATATTCCATTCTATTCTGATAACAATTGTCCTGTCGCTATGAAGACACTAAAAATACGACACTTTCGACACTTTTGTACCACTCTTCAACGCATATACACACAAATTCCAATTAAAACACATTATACTGTTACAGTTTAGCATATTACTTACAATACATGCGTTTAATACGACGATTCACTTCGCTGAATCGCTGAAACAAATTAACGCGCCAAACAGGAAAAAAATGGCGGTAAATGAAAACATCCGAGGGTTTCCCGTTTTTACTTTAGTATAGCTACTAACGGTTACCAAATGCGCAAACATCAACTACACATTTAAGGGGCATGTTTGTGGACACACTACCCTCCGACTTTTCACCCGTATATTTAATCATGGAAATTGATTGACAAACAAGTTATGTCATCAAGCGCAGTAAACTAGGTCACGCTATACAAACACGAAGTTGACAAACAATAACAAACCAGTCATCAACTGCGTCTGCACACTTTATTGATACGTACAACAGTCGACGGTGTCAACTCTCTCCACATTACAACACATATTCTACTTACGACAAAGTGTATACGCCTAATTGTACAACGTCAAAAGCTCTCTTTGATTTCATGTGTGAAAAAAAGATGGCCGCATCAGCATCAAAATAAATAAATATGAAACAGAGGCTATGACGTCAGGCTATTCCAACAATACATTACTTTCATGAAACGCCTCCCGAATATTGGCGATCTGCACAGTGAGGTCTAAAGCAACTTTATTCTCAATATAAAACACACATATATCTATACAACACTTCCTTCGAATTTTATTAGAACAAAATGTATTTCACATCGACTCAAAACATTATACAGAACGTGGAATTCACAATTTACTATCTCCATACACGAGGGGTACAGCAAATTCACGCTTCACTGTGCACTATATGCAGTATATGGAATCTCGAATTAGGTCAAACTCCATCACAGTACTAGAGCGTTCAATGGTTTCCATACACAGTAATAGTTATCTGAATTTCTATATTCATGAATAATAACGCTCTATGAAAATGTGTGGAGGTGTTAGTACTCTCCACTTTTGCGGACATACAGACAGAGGGACTGACAGACAGAGTGTAAATTAACTGATAGTCCCCCTGGTAATACACTGGTAGTGGACTAATAAAATAGTGAACGGTACTTTGTAAATTAATTCAGAAATCTTAATTTTAAAGGAATCTATACTTATATATATAATGTATGTGTATCCAACATCTGGCAGAACTGAAATGACCAATCTGATCAGTATGTTCAGCAGAAATTTAACCACATGCTGATAGCTTATATATATATATATAATTATTATATATTATAAATGATTAAATGATTCTGTGAATCGTAGTTTCTACGGAGAACTAATCTCGACCTTTAATTATCAAGAGTCAATTATCAATCCAAAACGATCATTGAAACAAATCTTTTTTTCTGTCCTGGAGTAAGATCACGAGTCATCATTTTTAATATACTGTACAAAATAAACTTGGAAAATTGATGTTACTGTTACAAGTAGGCCGTGTGCTGCTCAACTTTTCGGTACCAACTCAGCTGGCAAATTCTAGTTGCTATAACCTTTTAGATATATCTTAATAAATAAGAAATAGCCAGGATAGTTTTTCTGAAACGGTAGCTTAATTTTACATGGTAACTGGTAATGAAACCCTATTAAAAATTACATATCGCCGTAATTTCCTAGTCACGTCCTTTTTCAAGGTGCCCGGATCTTCTTCTCTGAAACCTGCAAGTAGATCGATTCAGGCCCTCTTGGGCCTCTTGTTTTCAGGGTTATGGCCCTTTGAATATTATAACAATGTCCTTCCTTAATGAAAGGCACTAACGTGTTTTGTTCAAATTCCCCATACTGACAGCTGTGTCAACTTTTATCGGAATACTGATAAAACATGTTATATTGCTCTACTCTCTACCTTATATTTCGCTATTAAAATTATTTCGCTGCATGGCCATTAATCTCTTATACATTGTGCTTCCCCAAACGCGCCGACTATTTTTTTTTAAAGATATTTCTTGTTTAATTTGTCGCACTTTCTTCTATGAATGAGACTTCATAAAAATGGGTTGTGGGGGATATTGATGGATATGAATCAGGCAACTTGTTTAAGCTTTTATTGATATTAACATCCTAAATGAATTTGGTAAAGATCAGATAAAAAATGAAGTAGCTACAGATTTAACAAAGAAAAAAAATATAGCATTTTTGAATAAATCAAGGGCCATAACTCTGTCGTTACTAAAAAGATCTAGATAGTTTTCGAACTTGTTTATAAAAAAATGAAAAAAAAATAAATAAAAAGAAATAAAAAAACAACAACAAGGTAACAACATTTAAAACTGCATTTTTTGCTCATTCAGGGGCCATAACTCCGGTTTGACTAGTCCGATCTTGCCCATTATCGAATTCCTTTGAGACATCATGGTCATATGCAATCTCTGCAAGTCTGGTTAAGATTGCTCAAGAAATGTGGCCTTTATCGTGCATACAAGATGTAACACTGCAAGAAAAATATTGGTCCTAGTATGGATCCCCGAGGGACACCAGATTTGATGATTTTCTCCTCGGATGTCCAACTCTGACTACTTGTGTCCTGTTAGACAGATGTGACTGAAACCAACGTATTGTTAAAGGCGAAAAATGATACAAATGCAATTTGTATAATAGTAGCTCATGATCAACCATATCAAAAGCCTTTCTCATGTCAAGGAAAACACTGGCAAAAAAGTTTCCAGAATCAATTTGTTTTAACCAGCTATCAACAAGTGTAATAAGTGCTGTTTGGCAAGAATGATTTTTACGAAATCCAGATTGAGCCGAGTACAAAATATTAAATTGTTGAAAGAAAGAGTGCAGTTGCGCAGCAACATGTTTCTCAACGATTTTGGAAATTGTTGGTAATAATGAGATAGGTCTTTAATTTTTCGGGTCATCTTTTGGTCCATTTTTATGTATTGGTAACACGCATGCCTTTTTTAGCTGATCAGGAAATATACCTTGGTCTATGCATTTATTAATGATTGAAGTGACAGCATTAATGATGCAATCCGATGCTGCTCTTGTAACACTAGGTCCAATACCATCTATACCTTTTGCCTTATTCATATCTTATTTATCAATTATTAGCCTTACTTCGAAAATCTATTTTAAATATTGCCTGTTTTAATTTATTACCAATACGTTTTTTTAATCCAGCGTAGTTATTTGCATATAGTGGAGTTTTGTTTATTGTATTAGCAATATTAACAAAGTGGACATTTAGAGCGTCAGCTATATTTTTCTCACGCTCAATTGTAACATTATTAATTTTTAAAATTGGTGGTAATTTAATAACAATTTGAATGGTCTGTGCAGATATGGATTTAAGATGCGACCAAATAAATTTAGAGTATTTTTTATCTTAAATTGCATGTGCAAAAAACTTTTTCTTACCTAAAGAAATCAGATGGTTAGTTTTATTCCTCCATTTTATATATTCTGGCCATTTGTTTAGCTTTATTGAACTTATCACGTACTTTTCTGGCCTCTTTAATTTTATCAGAGTACCATTCAGGCTGTTTTGGGCGTTTAATAGTACATTCAGGCTGTTTTGGGCGTTTAATTCGTCTCTGTTTTAAAGGAGCATCTTTAGAAAGAGCATTGTTTAACACTGAGTATACATATTGAAGTGAAGTGTTTGGATCAGTGAGTGTTTCAACAGTATTTAGTCCTGAATTATACAACTCATTTTTAAATTCTTGTTCATCAAAATTGCCAAATGATCTGTAACTAATACTTGTATGACCGTTTAGACACCACTGGATGGTTATTGTGTTGGAAAACAGCATATATAGAAATCTTGTTATCGTTATATCTCCTGTATTTAAGATCGGATTCCATCAAAACTTTCATAGATTGTAGAGTTCATGGTCTAGTCGTGCAAAGTCTGAAAGGTAGAGGGGTTTTCCGGCAGCATTTTTAAATTACATCGCGTATTTATTCATCGACTGTAGAGTTGCGCGGCAGTTTTGTTTACATAATAGATGTCTGCTTATACTACGGTGTCACATATTCATACATCTATACATTCAATCACACATATGCTTAGCTATACATACCTATACCTGTTGTATTATTATAACAGACACTCTCTTACCACGCACTCTAGTCTGGAACACTGACTGCTGCTGGCCAGTACCCTATTTACATCGTAATTACAGATTATTAGTTAGAACACGTTAGTCGTTTTTAGTTATAAATAGTCCTACATTAACACCGGTAAGACTATAGACATAACATAACATGGTGTCAGAAATAGGATTTAACCGGCAAACACAAATCGTTGGAATTTAAAAGAACATTTAAAAAAAGGAATTACAAAGTGTGTATTTTTTAACATCACCAATATGGATCTGTTCGGATCCGACACACCACATAGACTGGGAATCAAAAAGCTTACCAGCAAGTTGAAAAAATATCAAGCAACATTGTGATTTATTTTTTGCTGGTCCCTTAAAGCAAAAATCAGAGGAAGTGAAAATCACATATCTCCTTTTATGGATTGGTGATACCGGTAGAGACATTTTTAATAACTGGACAATACCTGACGAGGAGGCTAAACGCCTAACCCCACTTTGTGAGCGATGTGCCAGGCACGTCCAGCCGAAGCTAAATCCGGTGTTCGCTCGCTTCAAATTTAACAACGATATCCACATAGTGGATCATTTCATAACACACTTTTGAAATTGTTGGCTATTGACTGTCAGTTCAATGACGCCGACGACATGATCCGTGATAGAATCGTATTTAGAGTAAACTTCAGGAAATACAAGAACGTCTCCAAAACGAAGGAGAAGCACTGACAATGGACAAAGCCTCCAGATATGCCAGAATTTTGAGTTCTCTCAAGAAATAGCTGAGAAAAATGGCATCATCAACTTCCGCCGCACCAGAGGTTCACGCCATCAACCGCTACCAGCAGCGTCCACAAAGGGGACCAGGACAAGCACCGAAAAGGGGACAATCGACGGAACCTGCACCGAATTTTATTCAGAGACGAAAGGGACAACCGTTGGAAACAACGAAATGTGACAATTGTGGATAGATACATTTGATGTGTCTATTTAGTTCTTCAATGAGACTATCTAGCTCTAATTTCAAAATTCGTTCAGCGAATGAATCGCCTCGGCCATTTTGTTCAGACTACTTCATTAGCAAGAAAGATAAAAATATCGGACAGGGAAAGCAGCATTCAAGGACGGCAGTTAACCACAAAACACAAAAACAAACACGTAAACAGACAAACGAGAAGGCAAAAGTAATAAAAAATGCAAACGACATCACAAAAACAAAAGGGTTGACAATAGGGCTACGGCCTTGGAACGGTCAGTGGCAACAATGGCCACTCGGGGTATAACTCGGTTCTAGGGTGCACCAAACCTCACACTTACCCTACTGTCTTCCCATTAAAATAGGACAGTGTAAATAAAGAAATCCCCGCCATGATCTAATCTCTAACCAACAAGGCAGCATCAATAGGCAATATAAGTAAAACACAAATATGCTCGTGTAAATATAATACAAAAAAACAATAGCATAGAAAGCCACGATGAAGGTACTCAGTGACTTGGCAGAAGCCAGAGCAACAAGAGAATAAACCATTAAGGGCACGACAAGAAAGAAAGTAGACAAACATCAAACGCCACCGTCCAAATGGGTTTTATGTAGGCGTCATCATAGGGTCCACAGTCTGTCCGGTCATCGTACAATGAAAGAGGAAAGCATAGTGGCGAATTGTAAAAGGGTCCACCACCAAGCATGCAGTACGTTGCAAAATGATAGGGCCATAACCTCTTTTGATAAACTTTTTAAAAAGTTTAACAAAGATAGTATGAAAGTGATCATGACCAAAAATATTACGAAGTTTATAAATCACATCACCATAGAAGTAAGGTTGTGATAGTCCTTGTCACAGAAGAGTCCTTAAATTACTTTTATATTTGGAAAGAAGATCAGGGTTACGATAATAAAATTTTGCCAAGGTTTTACGAAGTTTATGGTAACGGTAACCCTGACTGAGTAGCTTTTTAGTTATACAAAGATTACGAATATTAAAGTCCTCAACTCGAGTACAAGCTCTTGAAAAACGAATAAGTTGAGACACATATACCCCATAAGAAGTTGCTCGGGGAACATCCTCATCCAAGTGGGGATAATTAACAATGTCAAAATTCAAATCATCTCTCTTGTCATATATTTTGCTAATTATTTCACCATTTTCAATCGAGAGATCTAAATCAAGAAAAGAAGCGTTATTAACAGATATATTAGCTTTGTTAAGCTGAAGTTCTTTAGGATAAATATTATTAACCATAGTTGGAAAGAAAGGGTTGTCAATGTTGAATATGTCATCCAGATACCGAGAGGTGTCATTAAACGCTTCAATAACATCTGCCTGGGTATCTGGTGAAAGACTTAACATGAAATCTCTTTCATAGCAAAATAAAAACAAATCTGCGACAAGTGGTGCACAGTTCGTACCCATGGGGATACCAACAATTTGTCTATAAACGGTGGTCCCATACCTAAAATATTATCTAATAGGAAGATGAGTGCTTCACAAACTTCATAGCAAGTCCACATAGTATAATTGTCTAAACTGCCGTTGTAAAAAAACGCTTTAATATTATTACATGCCAAAAATGTAGTATTTTCTCTAGCGATTATTTTTTTAATAAGAGAAATTAACTTGTCTTTAATAAGGTGATATGGTAAGGTTGTATATAGTGTAGAGAAGTCATAAGTGCTTGTTGATGAAACTTGACCTTTATTAAATTTTTTATCAAGAACGTCTCCTGAATTTCCTAGAGTTTTCATATAAACTATATATATATAGTCTAACGTGATCTTTAACGGCAGTAAGACAAGAAGATAAACGTTTGGTGTTGTGGTGCAGGCACTAGAATTCAAAATAAAGCGAGCCTTATACGGATTTTTATGTAATTTAGAAATCCAGTATATAGTAGGCAGTTTATTTTGCTTATCGTTTACACCAGCCTTGAAAGTAGTGCACTGAGTGATATGTGCGAAAACAACATCATCCTCAGTAGAATTAACTGGTGTATATGAATTGGTGCTGCCGAGTTCCAGAGATAAAACATTGACGTAATGTAGGCGTCAAACAATAATTACATTATAAGCTGCTTTATCTGCAGGAACTAAAACAAAGTTATTATGAAATCCTGAATTCCCGATTTTAAATTAGGAAAGGAAAACCTAGGTCGCGGAGGAAGTAAAGAGGGATTAGCATTATAAAGTTAATCCGTGTATCTATAATTTTAAGAATTGACTTTTTCCAAATAGAAAGCGAATTTGGGTCCGCATGTTCTCTACGACACCATTTTATATTAAAATCTTCAATGGAGTCGGCGATCTGGGCACGACTGGCATTAACATCAATAGTTGAAGGTAAACAGCATACTTGTGTTCTTTCTCTAACTAGCTGCAACCTTTTCTCCACTAAAACAGTTCGGGGTTTCTCTTTAATATTACTTGGAATTAAGTGCGCAGTATATAAATTATGTAGCGAGTTTCCTTTCTTT
The DNA here is from genome assembly GCA_037043455.1 of Cyrtodaria siliqua. Lineage (NCBI taxonomy): Eukaryota > Metazoa > Mollusca > Bivalvia > Adapedonta > Hiatellidae > Cyrtodaria > Cyrtodaria siliqua. Next base: position 360,809 of record JAWPHD010000743.1, on the reverse strand, counting down.
TTCCTTAGTTTGTATTTCAATTTCGAAACCTTGTTAACGATATAGTTATAACGCGCAGATAATTTTCAAGGTAAGTAATCGTCGGGTATAATCTGTGCAGGGATATTTTCCACGCTGTCTTTACTTGTGAAGTCTTCACATTGATAGTTTATAATACTACTACTACTAATAATAATGATAATAACCTCATGATAACAATTTGAGAAATTTATACAGAATTAAAGTGTTGGTAGCCTTTGATTGAAACTTTGCGGGCCATAGCTGTACCGAATCGATAAACCGATTTCACTCGGTATTGTATTGATTTATTCTGACAGGCATTCACGCCAGTTTAACCTGTGGTGAATCTTCTTCCATCAGATAATTGTTGTAATAGTATACAACTGCCTCTTCCGATATGGGCTCTGTATGCGGTGGCATGCTCATTGTTTTAGTACTTTAAAGAAATTCATCAGGACTTTTTCTAAAAAAATCTAAAACTTTAAAAAAAAAAAAAATAGTTCCTTTACGTGATAAAAATATAAATCAAAATGAAATGCTAGAACCAAGTTGTTCAAGTGTAACATATTAATCATGGAATTGGAATGAATTCGATCTGAAAATGCTTATATTAACTCTGGCGCGTGACCTAAGACAGTCCATATTAGTGTGCATAATGAAATTCCTTGTAATTAAAGAGAAATTTGTTAGATAATTTATCATGTTTTGAATATCTAAAATAAACAGTATCATTATATGTCAATTGAAGGTCGGACCCTAGACCCCATGAAAAGCCGGATGTTCCCCCTTGAAGATCACGTCATCATGGTCATGTACGAACATAGTGTGTCAGTTCAGTTCTAGATTCTTCCAACAAAGGTTCATCATTTCACTTTTTTAAACCTTGGAAAATAACAAAGGTACTTAATTCAATATGAACAATAAGTGTGTTCTTGTCTTCCAAATGAATACAATTATATGTTTTTAGCAGACATTATACCAGATGTAATGCTATTATGCAGATGGAAGTGAATGGTTTCACAGGTTGCATTGACTAGAGAGTGAATGGTTTAACAGGTTGCATTGACTAGAGAGTGAAGAGAAAAGAGATGTCATTCTGATAGCATATATCCTGATGTATACATTTAAGTAAACTTAGAAATAACAATCGAACAGGAAATTCTTTATCCAGAATATATTGTCTGACTGACATTTCTTCTTGACTGAAGGGATTCACTAAATACCTACCACTTCGATTACATGACGTCATCTTCTTGCGTACACCGAGTTTACTCCCTTGATCTCCAACTCTTCAACAGTAAACAACATGAAAACTAGCGGTAAAATGATAAATTCGTTAAAAGGTTAACATAACCTGACGTTTAACTAGATTGGTAACTAACTTCAGATAGTTTAAATGATAGACATATGAACATGGTTCAAATAGAAATCGACTGTAATGTCTGTTGAAGAAACATACAGCTCAATCGGGGGATTTACAATCCACTCGATTGCCTCCAATTGCGTTCGAGGGTGGGTGAGCAGCGAACAGACGTTAGAGAAAGTAATTGAATGTCACGCCAGACATCAATTGTGCGAATTCGTTTTCTGGTAAGTGGAATTATATAGACCAAGCACTTCAAAACATGTCACCCATCATATGTATATAGACCAGCCACTTCAAAACATGTCACCAATATGTGTATATAGACCAGCCACTTCAAAACAGGTCACCCATCATATGTATATAGACCATCCACTTCAAAACAGGTCACCTTCCGTAAGTATATAGGCCAGCTACTTCAAAACATGTCACCCATCATATGTATATAGACCAGCCACTTCAAAACATGTCACCCATCAATTGTATATAGACCAGCCACTTCAAAACATGTCACCCATCATATGTATATAGATCAGCCACTTCAAAACATGTCCCCCATCATATGTATATAGACCAGCCACCTCAAAACATGTCACCCATCATTTGTATATAGACCAGCCACTTCAAAACATGTCACCCATCATATGTATATAGACCAGCCACCTCAAAACATGTCACCCATCATTTGTATATAGACCAGCCACTTCAAAACAGGTCACCCATCATATGTATATAGACCAGCCACTTCAAAACATGTCACCCATTTATTTGTATATAGACCAGCCACTTCAAAACATGTCACCCATCATATGTATATAGACCAGCCACTTCAAAACATGTCCCCCATCATATGTATATAGACCAGCCACTTCAAAACATGTCCCCCATCATATGTATATAGACCAGCCACCTCAAAACATGTCACCCATCATATGTATATAGACTAGCCACTTCAAAACATGTCCCCCATCGTATGTATATAGACCAGCCACCTCAAAACATGTCACCCATCATTTGTATATAGACCAGCCACCTCAAAACATGTCACCCATCATTTGTATATAGACCAGCCACTTCAAAACAGGTCACCCATCATATGTATATAGACCAGCAACTTCAAAACATGTCACCCATCATATGTATATAGACCAGCCACTTCAAAACATGTCACCCATCATATGTATATAGACCAGCCACCTCAAAACATGTTACCCATCATATGTATATAGACTAGCCACTTCAAAACATGTCCCCCATTGTATGTATATAGACCAGCCACCTCAAAACATGTCACCCATCATTTTTATATAGACCAGCCACTTCAAAACATGTCACCCACCATATGTATATAGACCAGCCACCTCAAAACATGTCACCCATCATATGTATATAGACCAGCCACTTCAAAACATGTCACCCATCATATGTATATAGACCAGCCACCTCAAAACATGTCACTCATCACATGTATAAAGACCAGCCATTTCAAAACATGTCCCCCATCGTATGTATATAGACCAGCCACCTCAAAACATGTCACCCATCATTTGTATATAGACCAGCCACTTCAAAACATGTCACCCATCATATGTATATAGACCAGCCACTTCAAAACATGTCCCCCATCATATGTATATAGACCAGCCACTTCAAAACATGTCCCCCATCATATGTATATAGACCAGCCACCTCAAAACATGTCACCCATCATATGTATATAGACTAGCCACTTCAAAACATGTCCCCCATCGTATGTATATAGACCAGCCACCTCAAAACATGTCACCCATCATTTGTATATAGACCAGCCACCTCAAAACATGTCACCCATCATTTGTATATAGACCAGCCACTTCAAAACAGGTCACCCATCATATGTATATAGACCAGCAACTTCAAAACATGTCACCCATCATATGTATATAGACCAGCCACTTCAAAACATGTCACCCATCATATGTATATAGACCAGCCACCTCAAAACATGTCACCCATCATATGTATATAGACTAGCCACTTCAAAACATGTCCCCATCGTATGTATATAGACCAGCCACCTCAAAACATGTCACCCATCATTTTTATATAGACCAGCCACTTCAAAACAGGTAACCTTCCGTAAGTATATAGGCCAGCCACTTCAAAACATGTCACCCACCATATGTATATAGACCAGCCACCTCAAAACATGTCACCCATCATATGTATATAGACCAGCCACTTCAAAACATGTCACCCATCATTTGTATATAGACCAGCCACTTCAAAACAGGTCACCCATCATATGTATATAGACCAGCCACTTCAAAACATGTCACCCACCATATGTATATAGACCACCCACTTCAAAACATGTCACCCATCATTTGTATATAGACCAGCCACTTCAAAACATGTCACCCATCATATGTATATAGACCAGCCACCTCAAAACATGTCCCCCATCGTATGTATATAGACCAGCCACCTCAAAACATGTCACCCATCATTTGTATATAGACCAGCCACTTCAAAACATGTCACCCATCATATGTATATAGACCAGCCACTTCAAAACATGTCCCCCATCATATGTATATAGACCAGCCACTTCAAAACATGTCCCCCATCATATGTATATAGACCAGCCACCTCAAAACATGTCACCCATCATATGTATATAGACTAGCCACTTCAAAACATGTCCCCCATCGTATGTATATAGACCAGCCACCTCAAAACATGTCACCCATCATTTGTATATAGACCAGCCACCTCAAAACATGTCACCCATCATTTGTATATAGACCAGCCACTTCAAAACAGGTCACCCATCATATGTATATAGACCAGCAACTTCAAAACATGTCACCCATCATATGTATATAGACCAGCCACTTCAAAACATGTCACCCATCATATGTATATAGACCAGCCACCTCAAAACATGTCACCCATCATATGTATATAGACTAGCCACTTCAAAACATGTCCCCATCGTATGTATATAGACCAGCCACCTCAAAACATGTCACCCATCATTTTTATATAGACCAGCCACTTCAAAACAGGTAACCTTCCGTAAGTATATAGGCCAGCCACTTCAAAACATGTCACCCACCATATGTATATAGACCAGCCACCTCAAAACATGTCAACCATCATATGTATATAGACCAGCCACTTCAAAACATGTCACCCATCATTTGTATATAGACCAGCCACTTCAAAACAGGTCACCCATCATATGTATATAGACCAGCCACTTCAAAACATGTCACCCACCATATGTATATAGACCACCCACTTCAAAACATGTCACCCATCATTTGTATATAGACCAGCCACTTCAAAACATGTCACCCATCATATGTATATAGACCAGCCACCTCAAAACATGTCACCCATCATTTGTATATAGACCAGCCACTTCAAAACAGGTCACCCATCATATGTATATAGACCAGCCACTTCAAAACATGTCACCCATTTATTTGTATATAGACCAGCCACTTCAAAACATGTCCCCCATCATATGTATATAGACCAGCCACTTCAAAACATGTCCCCCATCATATGTATATAGACCAGCCACTTCAAAACATGTCCCCCATCATATGTATATAGACCAGCCACCTCAAAACATGTCACCCATCATATGTATATAGACTAGCCACTTCAAAACATGTCCCCCATCGTATGTATATAGACCAGCCACCTCAAACCATGTCACCCATCATTTGTATATAGACCAGCCACCTCAAAACATGTCACCCATCATTTGTATATAGACCAGCCACTTCAAAACAGGTAACCTTCCGTAAGTATATAGGCCAGCCACTTCAAAACATGTCACCCAGTCCCACCATATGTATATAGACCAGCCACCTCAAAACATGTCAACCATCATATGTATATAGACCAGCCACTTCAAAACATGTCACCCATCATTTGTATATAGACCAGCCACTTCAAAACAGGTCACCCATCGTATGTATATAGACCAGCCACCTCAAAACATGTCACCCATCATTTGTATATAGACCAGCCACCTCAAAACATGTCACCCATCATATGTATATAGACCAGCCACTTCAAAACATGTCACCCATCATATGTATATAGACCAGCCACCTCAAAACATGTCACTCATCACATGTATAAAGACCAGCCATTTCAAAACATGTCCCCCATCGTATGTATATAGACCAGCCACCTCAAAACATGTCACCCATTATTTGTATATAGACCAGCCACTTCAAAACAGGTCACCCATCATATGTATATAGACCAGCCACTTCAAAACATGTCACCCATCATATGTATATAGACCAGCCACCTCAAAACATGTCACCCATCATATGTATATAGACCAGCCACTTCAAAACATGTCCCCCATCGTATGTATATAGACCAGCCACCTCAAACATGTCATCCATCATTTCTATATAGACCAGCCACTTCAAAACATGTCACCCATCATTTGTATATAGACCAGCGACTTCAAAACATGTCACCCATCATATGTGAAAAGTTGAACAATGTAAAGATGCCTATAGCTCGACATTATTTTATTTCTGTTCTACAACTTAACAAACCGTTATTTATGTATGTGCCTACACTTAACAGCAGACCATACTCCAGACATGGATAGATTGTGGGGATGAAGGACATACAGCTTATAAAAGAAATGGAGAAAGATAAGTTGTAAGTGCATGATCGTATTTGATGTTTTATTTAAGAAATACAATATTTCCAGCGGGTTTATATTCTCCCAGATCAATACCAGTATACTAATACCTGGTGGGTGGTACTTGAAGACAATAGACACCAAGGGCCGCATGCATGTTTCGATGTGTTTCAAAACACCAGGTTTTGATCTCCCACAATATAAACCAGCTGGAAATATTTTATTGATGCGACATGTGATTGATGTGTTGTAGTAAATCTATATACATGTATAGGAAATGAGATGTGTGGCTTGAAAAGGTTCGTGCATATACATTCCATGTTTGAAATGGTTGGTCTAAAAACAAATGATGGGTGACATGTCTTGAAGTGATTGGTCTATATACAAATGATGGGTGACATGTCTTGAAGTTGTTGGTCTATATACAAATGATGGGTGACATGTCTTGAAGTTGTTGGTCTCTATACAAATGATGGGTGACATGTCTTGAATGAAGTGGTTGGTCTATATACAAATGATGGGTGACATGTTTTGAAGTGGTTGGTTTATATAAAAATGATGAGTGACATGTTTTGAGGTGGCTGGCCTATATTATTCCGGCAGGTGACCTGTTTTGAAGTGGTAGGTTTATATTATTCTGGTAGGTGACCTGTTTTGAAGTGGTTGGTCTATATACAAATGATGAGTGACATGTTTTGAAGTGGTAGGTCTATATTATTCTGGTAGGTGACCTGTGGTAGGTGACCTGTTTTGAAGTGGTTGGTCTATATACAAATGATGGGTGACATGATTTGAGGTGGCTGGCCTATATTATTCTGATAGGTGACCTGTTTTGAAGTGGTTGGTCTATATACAAATGATGGGTGACATGTTTTGAGGTGGCTGGCCTATATTATTCTGGTAGGTGACCTGTTTTGAAGTGGTTGGTCTATATTATTCTGGTAGGTGACCTGTTTTGAAGTGGTTGGTCTATATTATTCTGGAAGGTGACCTGTTTTGAAGTGGTTGGTCTATATTATTCTGGTAGGTGACCTGTTTTGAAGTGGCTGGTCTATATAGAAATGATGGGTGACACGTTTTGAGGTGGCTGGCTTATATTATTCTGGTAGGTGACCTGTTTTGAAGTGGTTGGTCTATATCATTCTGGTAGGTGACCTGTTTTGAAGGAGCTGGTCTATATACAAATGATGGGTGACATGTTTTGAGGTGGCTGGCCTATATTATTCTGGTAGGTGACCTGTTTTGAAGTGGTTGGTCTATATTATTCTGGTAGTTGACCTGTTTTGAAGGGTCTGGTCTATATACAAATGATGGGTGACACGTTTTGAGGTGGTTGGCCTATATTATTCTGGTAGGTGACCTGTTTTGAAGTGGTTGGTCTATATACAAATGATAGGTGACATGTTTTGAGGTGGCTGGCCTATATTATTCTGGTAGGTGACCTGTTTTGAAGTGGTTGGTCTATATACAAATGATGGGTGACATGTTTTGAGGTGGCTGGCCTATATTATTCTGGTAGGTGACCTGTTTTGAAGTGGTTGGTCTATATTATTCTGGTAGGTGACCTGTTTTGAAGTGGTGGGTCTATATTATTCTGGTAGGTGACCTGTTTTGAAGTGGCTGGTCTATATACAAATGATGGGTGACACGTTTTGAGGTGGCTGGCTTATATTATTCTGGTAGGTGACCTGTTTTGAAGTGGTTGGTCTATATCATTCTGGTAGGTGACCTGTTTTGAAGGGGCTGGTCTATATACAAATGATGGGTGACATGTTTTGAGGTGGCTGGCCTATATTATTCTGGTAGGTGACCTGTTTTAAAGTGGTTGGTCTATATTATTCTGGTAGTTGACCTGTTTTGAAGTGGTCTATATACAAATGATGGGTGACATGTTTTGAGGTGGCTGGCCTATATTATTCTGGTAGATGACCTGTTTTGTTGTTCGCCACAACATTGCGACAAACTTTACCATTCCGATTTTTTTTTTATTGCACGCCGTAACATCGCCACAAACTTTTCAATTCAGATTTGCCGTTTCTTTATTCGCCATAAGATCACGACAAACTTTTCCATTCTGATCTGCTTTATCTCCGTTCGCCAAAACTTCATCACAAAGCTTAAACTTTATACAGATTGTTGTTATTTCTTCTATGTTACTTATTACTCAAGTAGAATGTACTCAAGTAAAATGTGGATTTTATGTCAAAGGACCACTTAACAAGTTATTTTGCTAAGTACATGTATAAAACTTTTAGTGGAACCTTATTTTTTCAATCGGTAGCACGGCGGATTTGTAACCGGAGGCCCCGGGTTCAATCCTCCATGGTGCCACTGAGTTTCGTCGGTGTGTTCTTGGGCAAGACACTTTCCCTAGCTTAGCCTCGTCCATCGGATGGGGACGTAAACCGTCCCATGTATCGGTCTATCCTGCGAGCACGTTAAAGAACCATTTGAATCTATTCGATATAAGAGTAGGGCACAGTTCACGGATTCCTATGTATCCTTCCCCTCTCTCTGGGGCGGCTCTAAATAACCTATACTGTGTTGATGAGCCGTTAAACAACATTCAATTCAATTATTTAAAAAAAATATAAAAAGCCAAAATATGTATTATTGTGTTGCAAGAACATTTTTAAATTCCAAACATCATGATAACTTCAACATTTAAAACCGGAACAATTAAAATTGTATCCCAAGTGCAAAATGATATCAATATTACTGTGCATTAATTTAACATGACCATCATGATGACAAGTCAATTTAATAGTTTAAGTCATTGTGAATTATTATATTATAAGGAACTACCTACAAATTTAACAAATATAAAATCTACTTTGAAATTTAAGCACAGTCATACTTTAAATAACATGTATTTAAAAGTCAAAAAATGACAAAGATAATTAATTTTTAATATCAGAATAATATAAGTGTACAGTCATGTAGAAACACAATTTATGATAGATTTGGTGGGAAATTAAGCTGGATAATCTTGCTGACTGGGTCAGTTAATTATTATTACCAGGTAGTATGCAATTTCCTTTGATCTGATGCAGTATCATGCAGTATCCTGCAGAGATTATTCTATTAGAAACACATGTGTTCAAGAAATTGTGGTATTTTTGCATAAATAACCAGTTATCATGTGTCTATATAGGCAATGGTGTTCCTGTTGTCAACAGTGTACTATTTTTCAATGAAATTGTAACAATTTAAAACAATGAATTTGAATGAGTTTATTTGAGTGAATATTCTGAAGGGGAATTGTTCCACACCTGTATATTGTAAGTATATAACTGTTTTATTTTTATTTTTATATGTCGGAAAATAGCAAGTTTTGCATTTTTCATCTGGTTAGGTAACAGTCGCCTGGAACTTTCGGAATCAGCCCCAGACCATCATCAGACCCATAACCTGACCTCCATTGGTAAATGTTTAAATTTATGTTTGTGGGTCTGTCCTAAGGGTCTGGTGCTGATTCTAAGATATCCAGGCACCAAGTGCCTATTGGACTGCTACAGTTAGGATGATGTTCGACATTTCCATGAAAATGGGAGTAATGCAGGAATGACAGCGCTCAACATCTCCATGAACATGAGAGTAATGCAGAAATGACTGCGGTCGACATCTCTATGAAAAGGAGAGTAATGCAGGAATAACAGCGCTCGACATCTCTGTAAAAGTGAGAGTAATGCGCAATGACAGCGCTTGACATCTCCATAAAAATGGGAGTGATGCAGAAATGACAGCGCTCGACATCTCCATGATAATGGGAGTAATGCACAAATGACAGCACTCGACATCTCCCTGAAAATGAGAGTAATGCAGAAATGACAGCTCTCGACATCTCCATGAAAATGACAGCATTCGACATCTCCATGATAATGGGAGTAATGTAGAAATGACATCGCTCGACATCTACTTGAAAATGGGAGTAATGCAGAAATGACATCACTCGACATCTCCTTGAAAATGAGAGTAAAGCAGATATGACAGCGCTCGACATCTCCTTGAAAATGAGAGTAAAGCAGAAATGACAGCGCTCGACATCTCTATGAAATGACTGTAATGCAGGAATAACAACAGTCGACATCTCTGTAAAAGTGAGAGTAATGCGCAATGACAGCGCTCGACATCTCCATAAAAATGGGAGTGATGCAGAAATGACAGCGCTCGTCATTTCTGTGAAAATGAGAGTCATGCAGAAATGACTGCTTGACGTCTCCATGAAAATGAGAGTAATGCAGAAATGGCAGCGCTCGACATCTCCATGAAAATGAGAGTAATGCAGAAATGACAGCGGTCGACATCTCCATAAAATGGGAGAAATACAGAAATGACAGCGGTCGACATCTCCATGAAAATGAGAGTAATGCAGAATTGACAGCGGTCGACATCTCCATGAAAATAGGAGTAATGCAGAAATGACAGCAGTCGACATCGCCATGATAATGGGAGTAATGCAGAAATGACAGCGGTCAACATCTCCATAAAATGAGAGTAATGCATGAATGACAGCGGTCGACATCTCCATAAAATGGGAGTAATGCAGAAATGACAGCGGTCAACATCTCCATGAAAATAGGAGTAATGCAGAAATGACAGCGGTCGACATCTCCATAAAATGTGAGTAATGCAGAAATGACAGCGGTCGACATCTCTATGATAATAGGAGTAATGCAGGAATGGCAGCGCTCGACATGTCCATGAAAATGAGAGTAATGCAGGAATGACAGCGGTCGACATCTCCATGATAATGGGAGTAATGCAGGAATGGCAGCGCTCGACATGTCCATGAAAATGAGAGTAATGCAGGAATGACAGCGGTCGACATCTCCATAAAATGGGAGAAATACAGAAATGACAGCGGTCGACATCTCCATGAAAATGAGAGTAATGCAGAATTGACAGCGGTCGACATCTCCATGAAAATAGGAGTAATGCAGAAATGACAGCAGTCGACATCGCCATGATAATGGGAGTAATGCAGAAATGACAGTGGTCGACATCTCCATAAAATGAGAGTAATGCATGAATGACAGCGGTCGATATCTCCATAAAATGGAAGTAATGCAGAAATGACAGCGGTCAACATCTCCATGAAAATGGGAGTAATGCAGAAATGACAGCGGTCGACATCTCCATAAAATGTGAGTAATGCAGAAATGACAGCGGTCGACATCTCCATGAGCACACGTAAAACAATGGACGTGAGACATATACCCGTGAGGAATTTCCTAACTAGGCATGGGACCCTTACGAGACATTTTGAAACGTCAACTTTGGTCGGACACCCGCAACACCCCCCATAACAAATCGTAAGGATATACTTTAAATCGAGAGCATTTATTTAGTGTCGATTTATTTAAATCGTTCCATTTATTTAAATTTGGTGCAGTCCATGTTAAATAGTGAAAAAAAATCATGTTTTTGATCTAAATATATATTTTTTTAAAACGGCGCACCATTGTTTCATTTCATAATTTCAGTCCATTATTTATTTTGAAAAACTTTGCCGCGATGTGTTGGCGAACATTGCCGTAACTTTGCAGCGAACATCACCACAAGCATCGCCAGAACAGTGCAGAGAAACATTTTATGCAAATGAAGTTTGCTGCATAGTTGCAGCGAACATCGCCAGAAGATTACAGCTAAAAGCGTTATGCAAATGAAGTTTGCTGCAAAGTTGCCGCACACTTTTACCATGCAAATGAGGTCTGCGGCAAAGTTGCGGTGAACATCGCCGGAACCTCACCAGAACCTCATTTGCATATTTGTTCGCTGCGGCATGATAAAAGTGTACCGCAACATCGCCGCAAACTTGTTCGCTGCAGCTTTGCAGCAATGTTTGCCGCAGAGTTGCAGCAAATAGTCGCCAGAAGCCTATATTTTTGGTAAGGGTATGTTTTACATAGCTGATAAACAGGTTGTGTGTAAACATTACAACTAGGCGCGTTCAAAATTGAGTAGACCATGGTATAACTGCCGAATCTGTCATTTATAACACGTCTGAAATATACCGGCATTTATAGCACGGTTTAGGCTCAGACCTTCAGGTTTATGAAAAATTAAACGTAAGCAAGAACAAAGGAAAACCATTAATAAATACAATAAATAATCTATAATAAAACATTTCTGTGTTCTAATTAAAGATTGTTTCGAACATAAATAGTCAGCTCTGAAGTAATACAATAGTATGTATTAATACAGAAATCAGGAAATTATAATGGGGTCCGAATCGCCCACGGTCCGAATCAGCCAGGTACCGAACGTTTAAGTGGCCTAATTTCAATGTAAAGTGGCTAACTTGTAAAATACATAGTACTACATTTCTACAAAGTGTTTTCACTATATGATCATGGATCGCAACAGTTACCAAAAGACAGAATTGCTCCCATGTGCAGTCTATTGTGTGTGTTCGATTGCGCAATGCGACAATGTGTATACAAAATGACGTCATCACTTTCTGTGTACTCCATATGGCTGGTAACTAGCCTCTCCCCTTGACTGAAACATCGGATACGATAAAGCGGTGTGGATGTGCATACTATCCCCTAACATCTATGTTTGTTCGCTAATCTGATGTTATCATGTTATTTATGTTTACACACACCAACATGTGATTGGGGACATGTGATCGCTTGTTATGTTGAATTAAAACAGTTCAAAGTTTTATGCGTTAGTAGGTTATCGCACAGGCTCGCAGCAGCTGTATAAATAATAAACTGTCATTTACATGCATTGTGTTGTGAAAAGGGCAAACACTGAATAGTGTGTCCGATACAGATAAGTGAATACTTTTCAGTCGCAGGCCAGATTCAGTCAACTACTGTCACAGTGCTCTGGATGTTTTTATTATCTTTGCAATATAAATAGGAAATTCATCAGACATACTGAAACGCAACTGTTCAACTTCGACATGGCTGAATCACCAATCGAGACTGTGGAATGCCACAAGAAGAAAGAACACACCGTGACGGTGGTAATAGCCGTAGATGGAAGTGAATACTCTGATTACGCCTTGCAGTGTAACGTATTTTGTATTATATACATATAAAAAAAATTCTTTCTCATATTATCCTTATAATAGTAATATGCTTGTATGTATAACATCGACTGTTTAAATAATAACAAGACTGAAATATTCTAGTATATAGTTTATTGATTTAAACTGTTACAGTGTCTCCCGAGTATCACATAAGTAGAGGAAATGTGTTGTTTTGGGGGAGAATACCCGTTTTTTCTTTGAGAAGTGACAACACGTTATCTTTCCACTAAATAAGAGGCATACTGAATGAAATAATTGCTTTTAGAAACAATTTGAACCAACAGACATTTCGTATTGACAGAAATTCCAAAATATACTTGACCGATTTAAATTTCCAGAACTACGACTATTTTCTTAGGTATCCATTGCCAAGCTAATGATATAAATGAATGTAACAGTTATTTTCTAAAAACAGTTGTTTTTGACATTTAAAACTGAATAGTCGCAGCTGTTACAAAAACAGAAATTGTGAATACAAGTTCAAGGATAAATCCTTATTTGTCATCGTTGTCATCATTGCGCATATTATAAACAACATTATTTTACACTTGAATGAATTTTTTGATTTTAGCAGTGAAACAAAAGTGGTATTTAATTCAGAGACTTTTTTTTTCATTACCTGATTTTCAATGTCAAAATCAATTTATGCAATGTTATATCATCAGTGGGCATGGACAATGTTTTTAAGTCAGACAATGATCGAGATAAGTCAGACAATGGTCGAGATAAGTCAGACAATGATCGAGATAAGTCAGACAATGATCGAGAATGAATTTTTGGAAATCAGGTCAATGATTTTAGGAGTTTAGTGTATTTTAAATTGTTGTCATTTACAGTAGATATTTCACTTTTCGCCATTATGCTTTCCTCTTTGTTCGATGACTGGACAGATTGTGGATCCTTTGATGTACTTAAATCCTCAAGGAGCGGTAGCCTTTGTTATTTATCCTAAATCTTGTCTTGTCGTACCCTTAATGGTGTATTCTCTTGTTGCTCTGTCTTCTACCAATACAATGAGTACTTGCATAGTGACTTTCTACACGTTCCCTTTTTTTTGGATGAAAATATGGTAAAACAGAAGTTTGATGCACCCTGGAACCTGGTTTAAATCCCCAGCGGCCTTTTAGGGGTTCCAAGGCGGTATTACCATTTCCTATCCGGTTTTGGTTGTGTTGTCACATGCCTTGCTGCTTAGTAACGTTGACCGGTTTAAACCCCCGGTGGCCTACTTTGCCACTGTCCGTTCCAAGGCGATAGCCCTATTGTCAACCCTTTTGTGTTTGTGATGTCGTTTGCATTTATTATTGCTTTTGCCCTCTTGTTTGTCTGTTTGCCTGTTTGTTTCTGTGTTTTGTGGTTGACTGTCCTCCTTGAATGTTACTTTCCCTGTCCGATCTTTTTATATTTCTTTGTAATTGTGGTTTGTTTTAATGCGTGTTTTTGCTTCCATTACGTGATCCGAGTGTGAACTTTACGATTATTAACTTGGTGCACCATAGAACCTGGTTTAAACCACAAGAGGCGTGCTTGCCACTGACCGTTCCTAGGCGGTAACCCTATTGTTGACCTTTTTATGTTTGTAATGTACCATACATGTTTTGGTTTGACTGTGGTCCTTGAATGCTACATTTCCTGTTCGACTTATACATCTACTGTTAGGGTATGTAGTTGATAACATAATTGTTGAAATGTTATCTGATTTGTTTAATACTCCGCGCGTGCAGCACTATCCGCATATCATCTGCTATCTTAATTATGATAAAGCAGAAGGTTAACGTATAATGACCAATATACAATATTTGGACCAGCAAAGTAATATACTTTAAAAATTATATATTGGTCCGAGATAAATTAACGCGTCCACATTTCATTTATTTGTTTTATTTATTTTAAGTTGGAATGAATGTAGTTAATTGAAAATGTATTAATTATATGATACTATATTACTGTATCTAGTCTATAGAGTATCACATTATTCACTTACAGAATATACATAACTAAAATCCAGAGATTCCGTATAATCCAATCTTAGTATAAAGTTCCTATAGTATTGTCAAGTGTCCCTTTATTACAAATTGTCATGTGTCATTTTAATCCTAATTTATTTTAGGTCTTTCTGGTTTAAATACTCCTTGAATAAATGAGCACAAGTATGTTTAATAAAAATCCTCTCACAATAATAACATCCAGTATGAATTCATATTGCCTCTTAACGTTAAACTAAATCTCACAAAGCCGTGTTTATATATGGCAATATAATTACATGTATCTAGAAGTTTCTGTCCTCCTTTAATTACAAAATCAATAATACACATGCACATCAACATAAATAGACATAGAGGTACATCCTAGACTGTTAAACATTACGTATGCAGCATACATATATCGCCCTCATAGAGTAAACTAAGCAAGTAATAGTGTATACTTTCCTATTGTCCCATTTAATTTGCATTGAGCTTATCGTTCAGTATGTTACGATAATAAACTTCAGGGAATTCTGTCAACTACTGTCAACTATTAACACAAAAACGTGCCACGTGTCAACATAAATACATGATTTCCAAGATTGTGTGAACGAAAACGACAAAGTAATTGAATTATTCATTAATCTCTGATTGAAACGCTAATGAACGGTAAATCTCGAACAATCGCTATTGACGTCTGTAATGACGCCAGCCAACGCCAATATCATACGTTCATCATTTTGCACCAAATAATCATACGTACACAATGAACACGAAAGACAAATTCTAAATTCCATCCAATGTTTTATAAATAATACTATTACAAGGAAAAGTACAATTTGTATCGATCGAAAAGAATATGATATGCAAGTATACTATAAAATGTTTATCGAATTTGTATAGCAAAATGTTAGTCATCATCTCTCTTGCCAAAACACCTCGTTTTAAGTAACAATGTCCTTAATAATAAGTATAGCAGTTTCATTGCGGGTATTAGGCTTATCATTACGTATCACAGCTCGTTCATCATACCCTTACCTTCGAATAGATTTCTCTGGATCCTTTACATGCATGGAAACAGGACTTTCGAACACAACACCTCCCGCTTAACGACTCTATTGGACCCAAAATAAGACCACGGAGCCTCGTTTTTATGATTATGTCCGTATTAGAATCAGGATATGTGTTTCATGTTCACCAGATTGTCGTCAATAATGTATTCATTTTTCTGAATGTTTTAAAAGGTATCGCTCCAAGGCAGTTTAGACAATTGTAGTATGTGGACGTTTGTGAAGCACTCGTTTTCCTATTAAATAATATTTAACATCTTGTCTTACTGACGTTAAAGATCACGTTAAATAATATAGTGTTAAAGCTTATGAAAACTTTGGGAGTAATTTATTTTGGTCTATTAAAAATGCAGGCGATGTTCTTGATAACATTTGCAATAAACGTCAAGCTTCATCTATAAGTACTTATGATTTTTCTACATTATATACAACTTTACCACACCACCTCATCAAAGAAAAGCTTATTGATCTCATTTAAAAACCCTTTGATAGGGAAAATACTACATGTTTGGCCTGTAACAATATTTAGCGTTTTTTATTAACGGTAGTTTGGACAATTACACTTTGTGGACTTGCCATGAAGTTTGTGAATCACTTATTTTTCTATTTCATAATATTTTTGTCAGGTATGGAACAACCGTTTATAGACAAAGTGTTGGTATCAGTATGGGTACGAACTGTGCACCTATTGTCCCAGATTTGTTCTGGTATTGCTATAAAAGAGATTTCATGTTGAGTCTTTCAACTGATACTCGGGCAGATGCAATTGAAGCCTTTATTGACACATCTCGGTGTTTGAATGACATATTGAACATTGACAATCCTTTTTTTTTCTACTATGGTTAATAATATCTATCCTAAGGAACTTCAACTTAACAAAGGCAACATTGTTTATACTAACGCTTTTTTTCTTGATTTACATCTCTCTATTGAACATGGCTATCTAATTAGTAAAATATATGACAAGAGAGATGATTTTATTTTGATATTTTTAATTATCAACATTTAGATGGGGTTGTTCCCGAGCTACTACTTTTGGGGTCTATCTTTCTGAACGTATTCTTTTGTCTAGAGCTTGTATTTGTGATGAGGAATTTACTATTCATAATAGTTGTACAACTAAAAAGCTACTCCAAAAATTGTATCATCGTTACCCTGATGCTTTTCAAATATAAAAGTAATTTAAGAACTCTTCTGCGACAAGGACTATCACAAACTGACTTCTATGGTGATGTGATTTACACATTTCGTAAGATCCTTGGTCATAATCACTTGCATACACTATATATTACACTTGTTAAAAAGTTTATCGAACGAGGCTATGACCCTATCTTTTTGCATGTTTAGTGGTTGGCCCATTTACACATCGCCACTATGCTTTCGTCTTTGATTGTGCGATGACCGGACAGATTGTGGACCCTATGATTACGTCTGCTTAAATCCTTAGAGGACGGTAGTCTTTGATGTTTGGCTTTAATCTTGTCTTGTCGTACCCTTAACGGTTTGTTCTCTTATTGCTGTGGTTTCTGTCTAGTCATTGAGTACTTACTGTCTGGACTTCTATGCTTTTGTTTTTTGTACTATACGAGTATATACCTGATAATGTATGTGTTTTACTTGTATTGCCTATTAATGCTGCCTTGCTTGTTTCGTTTCGGGAATATATTTATTTACACTATCCCGTTGTTTTGGGATGAAATATGTGTGTGAAAAAAAGTGTGAGATTTGATCCACCCAAGAACCTGGTTTAAACGCCCAGCGGCCTTTTTTTTGCGACTGACCTTTCAAAGGCGGTACCTCTTTTGTCAACCCTTTTGTGTTTGAGATGTCTTATTTTGCCTGTTATTCATCTTTAAAGTTTGTCTTTGTTTCTGTCTTTGTAGTTGACTGTCGTCCTTGAATGCTACTTTTCCTGTTTTATTTTTATATCTACTTATTTTAATATATCGACATTGTTTTTGATTTCTGAATCGAAAATTGTATTTTTGACTGAAAATAAAATAAGTTTGCTTTGTTTCACAGATCTAGAATACACAGCTACATGTAAGATCTAAGTACATGTGTGTTTGTATTACCAATGACACGTACTTATCTAGTGTTTCTTTATTATACCCCCGCTTTCACATATTGAAATGGTGGGCTATATAGGAATCACGTTGTCCGTAACTTCCTGTCGTGTCGTGTCACATCCCGTCCCATAACGTCCCGTCGCGTAACATATTTATTTCTAGCATTCCTCAAACAGTTGCGAATGGGTTGTTTTCAAACTTCATATACACATAATAACGGATGACCTATGTCCCTCTAAATCACCCATTGCTGATTGCCTAATTTATTACAGAATATGGCTATATTTGAGTTAACATTTAAGCGGGGTATTCATTACCTTCAGTTCTAGTCATTCAACGGACTTTCTCGCCTCTCACCCTTGCGTGTTGGAATCACACTTGGAACTCGACTTGTCAATTGAGAAACAGTCGATTCTTACTTATTGCGGGAGTTATACAGTACTGGTTATACCCAGAAATACCGTTATATATGGCGTAGCATGTGGCTTATATGTACTAAAATGGCGTAAAATATCAACGAAACAAACAAACTATTCAACGGAAACATTAAACAGTTTTAAATGTTAGATGAGAAAACCTATAAAATGTAATTTAAATATAATATATTTAGACACCTTTGAAATACACATAGTGCATGCACTTTTAATGGGAACATGCATAATTTAGCATAATCTTTAAAAGTTGAATATTTATATCATTTCAATATTCCTATATGTCTATATATATATATATATATATATATATAGGATACTATGTTTTTCTTTTGATATATGAAGATGTCATCTTAACATTGTAGTCGTGTATATTTCAGTTTACATGGATAAGATTCACAAGCCTAACAACCGCGTGATTCTCGTGCACTCTTCTGAATATAAAATGGTAACACGCCCAGGTAGGTATAGTCTCCGATCAGTCCATATTAACAGTAAGGAAAACATACTCAGGCAAGTATAGTCTCAGACCAGCCCATAATAACAATCAGAAAACACACATGTAAGTATAGTCGCAGATGAATCCATACCGTCAGGAAAACATACCTAGAAAATAAATCATATCAGATTATAAACAGCAGAGTTATGGCCCCTAACTTCGAATTATTTTAATCTGTTTGTTAAGCCCCTAGCTCCGTCATTGTTTCATCCGATTTTTGACATGTTCGGAATGTATATTTCAATAAAAACTCAGACACGTTTCAAAACCTCATCTGCTATACACCTCAGCTAAACCACCCCAGCGACAATTTTTGATATCATGCAAGCTTCTTCTTTTTTGACTTGATTTTCACCAAATTTGTCAAAACAATGAGAAAGCATTAAACAAAGAACTGACACCATGCAGACAGTAGAGCGATACAGGCCGGCCCTATTCGGCCTCTTGCTTTCCTTATTGATCTTTTTTTGAAGGAAAGACGATTCGATGACTTCACTTCCAGGGCAATACAAAGTGGAGTTCGCATTAACAAAAACATGGATGAAATGAGTTTGTTTTCAAATGCATACAAAACACGTGTACAAATGTGATAAACTCATTGTTTGGATGTTGACAGAGAAAACATGGCCTCACATTCTCGGCATTGAACACACTCATCGCACACATATCCCCTCATTGAATACAAGTCCCTTAGCTTGCGTCTCGGATGATTTTAATTGTCCTGTAAGTGATATAAGTCCATGTCCTCGGTCAAAAATAAAACATTAACAATATCGATCGGTTATTATATTAGGATCTGATCAATACATTAATATTGAAATTCCCAAGAAGAAGTTTTCTACAATTTTTCAAACATCTTGATCTACAATGTTAAGTTCAAACTAATAAATGTCACAGGTGAGCTGAGTAGTTCCTTACTTGTACACGTTTAAGAAGGATACGATAACGAGCCTAAGATAAGCAGCAATGCATGTTTCTGAAATGCGCCTATATATATATATAGATCATGTAGATGGGGAAAAAACATTTATATTTTGCTACAGTTTATAAAAACCAAGCGCTTTCGGCTAACGCCTTCATCAAGGGTACACAAACACGAAAATAACAAATACGAACAAAAAAACACTAAATACACGGCAGTTTAAATAAAACTCTTTAAAAAACAACTTATCGTTTGGCAGTGTTGCAGAAACTGGTTACTTTGAATAGACACTCTGGAGCCAAATGTGATACTAATAAAAGAAAATATCTGGTTCGATGATGGTAAAACTGTACCCTGACATTTAGTTATGAAGAGAGAGTAAAAATGTGAAGAAGATACACAAACCCTACCTCAAAGCCTAAAACCTAAAATCGATACTGCAGGATAAAGTATAAAGCAACTCCAAAGCTAATAAAAAACAATGAATAAGGCTAAACAAATTAAATTAAATAATGGAGATATTTTGATCAAGGGAAGTAACAAAAGTACTAATAAAAGAACATTGCTGGTTGGATGAAAGTAAAATTGTACGCTGACATTAATGATTAGTTATGTAGAGAGAGTATGTGAGTGAATAACCCTACCTCTATACCTAATACAAAGAATCGATACTGCAGGATGCAGTAAAAACAACTCCAAAGTTAACTGAAACTATGAATAAGGCTACAATAATATATAAATGGAGAAAATTGGATCAAGGGAAGTAATACAAACCGGAGTATGTGTGTTTACATTTATATATTCTGTAAGATGTATCTAGTCCCCTTTGTTGATTCCTACTGGATGTTTTGTGTTTAAGCGTCTTATCCAGTACGTTTCACGCAATTTACGTTCTACGTCGGTCCAATTTGGATTGTGTTCAATGCATGTCAGAGACAAGTCGAACGTGGGAAGTGTTCGGCCGTTCAGAAGGCCACACGTTCAACGACTTGTTTATATCATTTCTGTATATCTCTAGAAAGTTGCCGTAGTGAGTTCAAATTCTCTGCCTTTATTATATTTACTGAATTCACAGTATCCCCAAGATCCGGCACCTTTCATTGTCACTGTCTCAATATAGCTGTGTGTGGTTGAACGCTTAAATGTGGCCCAGTCATATGAGCTATAATTGTATGTATGTATGCGTCTATATGTTAATTGTACCTCCAGACGAGTGTGTTATGATGTAGAGATACAGTTCATGAACATGTGTTGCAGCTATCTTTTTTAAGGAATGAATTCATACGCTTGATTTCTGTGTATCTCGTTATAGCAAGGCGCCCTGCCGTAGTTCGACCGAAGGTTGTCTGTCCTTGGTAGTTCACAAATGTTTCTCCCTATATATAATTCTGCCTTGTGAACGTGAATCTCTTACGAGATCCCAATTTAGAAAGTTGCCGTAGTGAGTTCAAATTCTCTCCCTTTATTATATTTACTGAATTCACAGTATCCCCAAGATCCGTCACCTTTCATTGTCACTGTCTCAATATAGCTGTGTGTGGTTGAACGCTTAAATGTGGCCCACTCATATGAGCTATAATTGTATATATGTATGCGTCTATATGTTAATTGTACCTCCAGACGAGTGTGACGATGTAGAGATACAGTTCATCAACGTGTGTTGCAGCTACCTTTTTTAAGGAGTGAATTCATACGCTTGATTTCTGTGTATCATGTTTGTATCATGGAAAGAGCTGTAAACGCTTACCGCAATTAAACTAGATTATTTTACTACTGCATACCAAAAAGATGAAACAACCACTAACTGCAGCTTTAATTATTTCATTCAACAATGAAACATGAAAACTGTAGATAGAAATTGAAATCACTCATTCGCATTCTTCTTACAGCAGTTGGTGCTATGTCAGGCGAGGCTGCCGTTACTTTGGTTACAAAAGAGATTAAGGCGGAGGAAGAAAAGGCGAATAAATTGGTGGAACAGTTGACAGAGAAAATAAAGAACATGCCGGTTAGTATGAAATTTCGGCTGTTCTTAAATGTTTAACAGTGTGTTTTGTTGTAAGTCAGAGAAAAGTATGCGTAGAAGTACGTATATGCATAGACTACACATACTGAAC
Organism: Cyrtodaria siliqua; assembly: GCA_037043455.1. Classification (NCBI taxonomy): domain Eukaryota; kingdom Metazoa; phylum Mollusca; class Bivalvia; order Adapedonta; family Hiatellidae; genus Cyrtodaria; species Cyrtodaria siliqua. The sequence continues at coordinate 338,660 of JAWPHD010000743.1, read as the reverse complement.
ATGATGTCAGACCAGTCAGGAAATACTTCAGGGTCGTAGGATACTAAAATAGTTCCATGAATTCCAAGTGTCTAATTTGCATGTGTCGTAACCAAGATAAGATTTTATTTCACTGTTAAATATAATCTGATGTTAAAGTTTATTATCTGTTGTCTGACACCAAATGCCTTTTCATGAGAAATTTAGAAGTGTGCAATTACAGAAAATGGGAATGTTTGACCTTTATAATGAAGCGTTTACCAACTCAGAAAGTTGTTGACAATAAACTATTGTTATTGAATTATATGTTGGGCAATTATGATATCTAATTATCACGCATGCGTTATATGCTGAACCATACGTATTACATTACGTTACATGTTATTTATCCGTATTAAATTATATATATTTTGTTTTATTATTTTACTACCAGGTTGGGAAGGAAGAATAACTTTAAGAAAGTATGGAATAACGAGAATCAATACATTAATGTTAGCCATCAGAATGATTTCAATAACCTAACTAAGGGTGGCTGTCTCACTACTTAACAAGTAAAGGTAGATATAAAAGTCGAACAGGAAATATAGCATTCAAGGACCACAGTCAACCAAAACCTTGCACAGAAACAAAAAATAATAAAAAGGCAAGATAAGACATCACAAACAAAGAAAGATTGACAATAGGGCTTCCGTCTTGGAACGGTCAGTGGCAAAGAAACAGACAACTGGGAGCTTTAACCAGGTTTTAGGATGCACCAAACCTCGCTCTTACCCTATTGGCATCACCATAAAACGAAACAATGTAAATGAAGATATCCCCTCCAGGTTATATTCTCTAACACACATGTCAGAATTAATAGGCATATCAGTATAACACATGCATGATCATGCATGTATGAATATAAAAAACAAAAGTCTAGAAAGTCACAAAATACTCAAATTTTAATAAAGATTGTGCATGTGATTATGACCAAGGATCATACATCACCATAGAAACCGGGTTGTGATAGGCCCTGTCGCAGAAGAGCTTTTAAATTATTTTTATATTTTAAAAGTAAATATAATGGTTACGATAATAACACGGATACCAACAATATGTCTACAAACAGTTCTTCCATACCTGACGAAAATAGTATCTAATACGAAAATGAGTGCTTCACAAACTTCTTGGCAAAACTGGTCAAAACTGGCTTAGTAAAAATCGCTTTATATTGTTATAGGCCAAAAACGTAGTTTTTTCTCTCGAGAAAACTTTTTAAAAGAGAGAAATAAGTTTGACTTGATAGGGGGATGTGATAACGTTGTATTTAGTGTTGAAAAATCGTAAGTACTTATATATGAAACTTGACGTTTATTGCACATTTTATCAAGAACTTCTCCTGAATTTATAACTGACCAAAAATAAATGAATTCCAAAGTTGCCATAAGCTTTAAATACAATAGAGTTTAACGTGATCTCTAACGGCAGTAAGACTAGAATTTAAAATTTAGAGATGTTTGTTGGGGTGCAGGCACTAGCATTAGAAATAAAGCGGGTTTATAAGACTGGCTATGTAATTTAGGATTCCAGTACATAGTTCACTTGGAAGTTTGTTTTGCTTTCCTTTACCCAATACTGATAAAGGTGATACTTTGTGAGCAACAAACACAGTTAAGAGAATAAAGCAGCAGACTCGGTTTTATTGAGTCTGTTGATGAGAAGTAATGAAAGAAGCAACACCTCTCACGCCCATAGCACCGCCTTAAGCGGTATTCTACTTCAAAGCCAACTATATTGGGCTCGTTGGTCCCAAAGGACAAGTAAAAAAAACACTACTGTTTCATAGCACGGGGAGACCAAGCAGTATCAAGCCTTGAAATTGGTGCACCGAAACAACATCATTCTCAGTAGATTGAACTGCAATATATGAATAAGTTCTCCCGAGTTCCAGAGATAAACATTGACGTAATGTAAGCGTCAAACAATCATCACATTATTAGCTGCTTTATCAGCAGGAACTGACACAAATGTATTGACATTCTTGAATTCCCCGATTTTAAATTACAAAACGAAACCCTACTGATTTACAACGAATGAAGAACAAATACAAAATAAAATAATAACTTTAACATACTACATGTATATTGATCGGATACGAAACAGGAAGTGATTACAATTAAATCAAGCACACATAATTTTTATAAGCATATCCTCAGCCTAAATTCACTAAGCATCTATATTTGTTTTCATATCTTTTTTGAATATAACATGCATTACATACGTCATAAAGGCAACAATGTTAGTTTACAACGTTGGTTCAGTATATTAGAAACAACATACCCATTATGTGAACGATGGCGGGTTTCTTGTAAAATTATGAGCTATATTATTATTATGTCGTTTGTGTTTTACAGGTTGAATTCGAAATTGCACGAATCCACGGAGAGGCCGGTCCCGCTATTGTATCTCTGGTGCATGACAAGCACGCGGACTATGTTATCATAGGCTGTCGCGGGAAAGGAACAGTTCGACGAACCCTTACCGGAAGTGTAACCGACTATGTTACACACCATTCCCACGTACCAGTGATTATCACACGCCATAAGGATCACATCAAACAGCATCATGGATTCCACTTGAACCCGTTTCATCGAGATCATAAGCACAAGCATGTAGAGGGCCCAGGGCATCAGGATGAAGACAAGACCCAGCATGTAGGGGACAAAGGGCATCAAAATGACGACAAGCCCAAGCACGTAGAGGACAAAGAGCATCAAGAGGACGACAAGCCTATGCACGTAGAGGACAAAGGGCATCAAGATGATGACAAGTCCAAGCATGTAGAGGACAAAGAGCATCAAAAGGACGACAAGCCTAAGCACTTAGAGGACAAAGGTCATGAAGATGACGACAAGCCCAATCAGGTAGATGACAAAAAGCATCAAGATGACGACAAGCCCAATCAGGTAGATGACAAAAAGCATCAAGATGACGACAAGCCCAATCAGGTAGATGACAAAAAGCTTCAAGATGACGACTAGCCTAAGCACTTAGAGGACAAAGGGCATGAAGATGACGACATGCCCAAGCAAGTAGAGGTCAAAGGGCATAATGATGACGACAAAGCTAAATCCAATGACTTTTAGAGTAACTAAATTTATTCATTTGTTTAAGACTCTTCTCACAAGCTTTACATAATTGATAAGAATGTACCATTCAACGAAAGATAAAACTATGTGATAATTAAATTCTCATTTTAATGGTTTATTTATATAACAAGTTTTGAAAATGTTTTACTACTTAAAATGATTGAAAACAATAGGTTAATGCAATCCAAATACAAATAAACCCATCATAGCATGCATTAGTATCAAATACACGTACCTTGTACACATACACAAATGTGCATACGTTTATGGGACATATTATTATGTTTAATATGGAATGACATCTTCCACTTTTCCGGATTAGCTCTAGTCCCTGTGATGTTGATGGACTTTGGTAAATAGACAGTAATATGGACAATCAAGTATTTAGAATAAATCGAAAGCAAAACGGTCAGATAATCTACATTTTATTTCTTAAACGTGCAATGTCAATAAAAAGCATTTTCAAACAAGATAATGAAGTAACATTATTGCAATTAATATACAATACTAATTTTGCTAGGTAAAATGTATATACATTTTAAAAAAGACACCTTAAAATTATTTTGCCGCCCCTTTCACACATACACTCACATACACGCACGCATGTAAACGCAAACTCAAAGAACACCCAACCACCAACACACATACAACCACACAAACAATACCTCCCCCACACGCCCAGTGGCATGTGTTATTTTGACTTAATGTAATTCACATGTATCCTCAATCATTCTGTAGCTACATTACAAATAGCTACATTACCAATAACTGTTTGTAACCCTATACCATAATCCTACATGTCGACTCATACCATAATCCTACATGTCGACTCGTACCATAATCCTACATGTCGACTCATACCATAATCCTACATGTCGACACATACCATAATCCTAAATGTCGAATCATACCTTAATCATACATGTCGACTCAAACCATAATCGTACATATCGACTCATACCACAATCATACATGTCGACTCACCCAAACACATTCATACTTAATAAGAGTATATAAACACCATATTCAGATGATTGAATTAACCGTTACATGACTATTTATATACATGTACATCTAGGCATCTAGAGAAACATTTATCTGCCATTTGGTGATTATATGACGGTATTGATTATATTATATGCGAATTATATATGATTATGTTATGGATGCTTTTGAAGAACACAATTAAAAACAAAATGTGTAGTTCCAAGTCAGTAACCCTGTCTTCACCATTCGTTGTGTTATGTACTGTCCTTTTCATTGTACATTTAATTTGCTTTTTGTTTGTGGTACAGTGCAGACCTGCTGCGCCATTGCAGTTGGGTGCTGTGGCTTCTTTAGGACAATTGTTTTCACTTTTCAAAATATGACATGTAAACATAAACAATTTAATCGAGGAACTTAAAAAACAAGTTATTATCACATGTTATTTAAAGATTTTAATGATTTCATTTGTTTCGCAAAAGTCTGCTATTGAATAAAATAGGGACATACGTAGGCCGTGTGCTGCTCAACTCTTCGGTACCAACTCAGCTGGCACATTCTAGTTGCTATAACCTTTTAGATCTATCTTAATAAATAAGAAATAGCCAGGATAGTTTTTCTGAAACGGCAGCTTAACACATTAATTTTGGGCAAAAACATTCAAATTTGAACAAAAATCGCTAAAAACTGGAATAATTTTTTAAATATTATTATCATTGCAATATTAGGGAGCTGAAGCTTCTGAAATTTGCCTGTTACATTCATGTAAATAAAAATAATATTTGAAATGAGCAAAATGTAGACAGCTTGCCATTTTGGGGGGAAATCAGCACAAAAAGCGTACAAATTTCTCATTTTTGGAATAATTTTAAAAAAAATATTGACACTTTCAGTTAAACAAAATAGTAGGTTTTAAATTGTTTTCATTGATCTAAAGATGTCCTGAGATATAGGTAAAATTCTAAAAGATCAGAGATTTGGAAAAAGTGGGATATTTTGGGCCAAAATTTGCAAATCTTAACCAAAATCACTAACAACTTCTAAAAATATAATTCTCATTACAATATAAGGAGATTGAAAGTCCTTAAAGTTATCTGTTATATACAAGTTCATGAAAACAAATATTTGGAATGATTAAAATATATAAATCTTGAAATTTTGGGGGAAATCAACACAAAATGAATTAAAGTCGCTGATTTTTGGAATAGTTATGAAATTTTAAATGCTGATTAAAATATAATAAAACAGAAGTCGTTATAGTATTTCTTTAAATGTAAAGGAGTCATGAGCTACAGAAGAGAGAGTCCTAAAGGATCAGAGATTTTAAAATGCCATTACTTTTGGCCCAGAATATCGAAATTTTAACCAAAACCGCCGAAAACTGGACTATTTAAAATACAATTTTATTGCAATATAAAGGAGTTGAATGTTCTTAAAATAAACATTCTATTAATGTGCATGGGAAAAATGTTTTGGAATAAACAAAGTCGATACATCTTGACATTTCTGGAAAAATTCTACAAAAATAAAGCATAAAATAAAAGATTTTTGGATATTTATTTATAACAAAACAAAGTATTTTTCACAAATGTAAATAAAGATGCATTAAGGTACAGACAAAATGTTCCTAAGTAACTTGAAAGCAGGCTGCAAATAACATTTACGAAAATTTGAATATTTATTAATAAATTATTTCTTTTGAAACGAAAGGGAGCTGAAGGTCTTTACCATTTTCTTATTATGTACATAAAGAGGCACCCATTACATTTTGACTTAAATATAATTTTTGAATTATATCTTTTCTCTTGTTTCGATTTCGCAGGGAAAGATATGATCGACAGACAGGTATCTAGAAAATGCTTGACTCAAATAAGTCAATATTACGTTACCAATTAGAATCATCGAAGAATGTTATTTTTGTTTGATTGATTAACATTTAATCTTATTATTTACCTTATCATATGAGTGATGTATTTTAGATATAAAGAAAGATACAAATATCGGACTCATATTCACACTGTCCACTATGATCGAGAAACGAAAAAATATTTAATGATTATTTATTATATTGATTTGCTCAAGTGTCTTCTTAGACTTATTGCAATATTTGTATATGTATGGATGGTGGACGCGAACCTCCATAGACCTATGACGAGGCAAATAAAGTTTCTTCTTCTTCTATGTTCGTGTATATGGAAACAAATGGACGAACACACAAAAAATAAATTAAAAAAATAGCTTAACAAAAATATATGTATGAATATCATGTACTTGTAATATTAGACATTTTTAAACGATTTTGATAATTAAACTCAAACTGATAAATTGCATATATAAATGCCATTGTAGTATTTCTTTTATTAAACTATTGCAAACAAAAAATATGCCAATTAACAGAACCGAGAGAAGTGATATTTCAGTTTTGGGTTGAGAAAAATGCAATTAAGAAGTAAACGTAATTTTAAAGAAAACTCAGCCTGGCAAATAATACACGTCTCAAAGCTACAGAAAGAGACAATCATGATATTAACATCATTAACAGAATACTACGTTTTCATCTGCCGAATGTTGACGCATGTTAATATTCTGAATCTGGTATGCATGCTACAACTAACTCCCCTGTATTCACACCATGTTGCAATACAGGGAAGTCTATGATTTCTGCAAGTACATTGTAAAGTAAGTTTCGCAAGATACTTTGATAACATTCCAAAAGTATAAAGGAACAGATGGGCATCTGTTATAACAGGCCTTATAACAAAGTTCAAGTCGTACCATCCCTATTCTAAAGCTATGTAAGACTTTCCGAGATCCTTGTTTGAACGTGGTGGTATGCACGCACATGTTGTACTGCTGCTGTTGCATACGTATGTGGGTATTCCCAATACATATGCAACAGCAGCAGTACAACATTTGCTCATCAAGAGCTGACCAGTTGAATTGACAACGCTATAGGATGGACATACAACAAGCCGTTGTAATGAGACAGTGGATTATTATTAACTATTCGAGGGTCTCATTACAACAGCTTGGTGTATGCCCATTCTACTGAGTGGTGGATTGGATTGGAAAATCTCACCATCAGATTTTACTATAGACCGTGTGTCCATTTAGACAACCTCCTGATTAAAATAATATTTAACTACCGTCTTTCAAAACATGTCTGTCAGGATGCTCTGTCCTATTGGCGTAGCGGTATCTAGATTTTACCTTTATTTCAGCAGTCATATACTCAAACGCCTTTGTAAATCAGTTGTTTTCATTTAAGAACGATTTTCCTACTCCCAAGAACTGACTCAAAGACTGCTGTGCTAGTCTTTCAAACCTCCTTGCAACACTGCCTTAGTGTCTACCCTGTGTTAACTTGCATCACGTGTAACACTCGTTAGCTGCTGAATATTTAAGGACTATTTATCTGCCATCTTTATATAAACACAAACTCCAAAATGGACGGGGTATGGTCAAGTGAAATGTTCAACCAAATGCATACTTTAGGCATGAGCAATGTCAACCATAATGTACATGCCAGTACTTCGATATCATTTACGTGAACATAATATCAGAAATAATACGTATATGGCTGACATATGCCCTTTTTATCCGAAAAGTATGACGGCAATTTTTTTTTTTTTTTTTTTTAATGTCAAATAAATTGTTCCATTTATCCAGCGAGAGCAGACGAGACATCATTTCTAAATAAAAAAACCCATGTTATCACATCTTCCATATTTCAAAGTGCACCATTGTAAAAAGGCAAAGATTATCTTTCAATGACATGTGGTTTCGAAATAATCTCAATGTTATAGTATGATGACATAGATGGACTTTCTCTGTAATATTTTTTATAACCGGCAACTATATTTATGGATGTGTTAAACAGAACTGAGTGGTTATTTTGCATAGAACCACTGCCAAACAAAACCGATGTTTATATTCGGTCCAAACCAAATAACAAATATAATAAACTGTTCATCCGAACGTTTCACCTTACCACGTTTCAGTTTACAATGTAAGTGCACGCTTTTCATGTGTGTCATTTTAAATATCGAAAATATTTTTTTCTTTTTTTAACAGTGATGTACTATTACAATTATGCTATACAATTTTTTAGTGTGAATGTGAATTTAACAATAGAATATAATTCAATGATGGAATCAAGGGCTGATAATCACATAGGCGTTTGCATATGTTAAATAAATAACGAGAAGGGTGTTCCATGGAACACGTTTGTAGATTGTCATGTGCTTATTTAACGTTATGAGATAGGTCAGGTTGCAGTTTGAATGGAAAGGGGCATAACTTTGCCGAAATAAAAAACAAAGTTATTAGACATGTGTAACGACTTTCCTTGGGGTGAGATGAAGATATTGAAGTTTCATGAACATAGGTGAAATATTTTTTAAGTTATGACCAAGTTTAGGTTGCAGGTTAAAGCTTGACGGACAGACGGACGAAGACGATGAATGAAAACAGACTACGGACAAACCGAACTCTACCTGTCTGCCATGCTACGAAGGTGACACAAAGACAAATAAAATGGAACTTTGAATTGTAACATTTCTGTGAATCATTTTTTAATTTTAGCTTAATTTTTCTAATTAAAATCTTAAAGTGTACTTTATTATCTCCCTTTATAGCAACACATTTATTACAGAGAGGTCAGACGTTTATATTATTTCGTACTGTTTCGTATAAGCAGAATCTAAAAAACTATATTTACATGTAATTTGCTTAAAAAGTATAAATGCATTCAAATTTATTTTGTTATCTTTACCTTCTTTCGATAGAATGTGCGTTTAATGATTAAAATGGTTGAATGTTTGCTTCCATATGTTTTTATACGTTTTTAAGGGTTGATCTATTGAACTGTTATATGTTTACATGACTTACGTAACCATTATGAACGCAATCAAATACACAAAAACAAATTTGATGAAGTTAATCCATGCCATACGTCTATTTTTATATCAATTTAGAACATTTTCTTAAAAATTACCTCCTTTTATAAAACAATAGTTTTACACACTTAAGCTACCGAACTAAAAATACTATCCTGGCTTAAAAGAAGCGTAAGACATTGACCTTTCCGGAAATGCATATTAGAATTTGCCAGCTTGAGTGGTACTAATATGTCAAAATTTGTGTAGCAGCACACGGCCTAACGTACCCAGTTTACAACCAGTTCTGCTGCGTATGAATTAAACAAAACACGAACACACAGTATACACAAGTTGTTTATTCAATGTTTACCCCCAAGTGGAAAGCATAGGGGTTCTCTTATCGGGACCCCTCCATCTGTTATAACAAGAGGCCCAAGAGGGCCTGTGGACGCTCTACTTGCTAATATGGCTCTTATAACATCAATGAAGCGAGTGACTATCGTCTTAAAGAGGCAAAATATAGCATTTTTAACTAAATCAAGAGCCATGACTCCGCCATTACTGGTCCGATCTGGCTGGTTTTCGAACTTGGCCAGTATAGATAATAAAAATAAAGATAAAAAAATGAATAAAAAAATTAAAAAAATTAAAAATTTAAAAAAATAAAGAAATATAAAAATAATAAAAGAAACAAAAAGTCAAAAATTCTGGTAAAGTTTGGTAAAGATCAGATAAAAAAATGAAGGCCCTATCGCCTTAACAAGGCAAAATATAGCATATTTAACGAAATCAAGGGCCATAACTCCGCATTTCGAACTTGTCCGAGCTTTTATTGACATTAACAATCTGGTAAAATTTGGTAAAGATCGGATGAAAAATGAGGCCCTATCGTCTTAACGAGGCAAAATATAGCATTTTTAACTAAATCAAGGGCCATAACTCCGTTGTTACTGGTCCGATCTGGTTGGTTTTCGAACTTGTTCGAGCTTGATTAACATTAACAATCTGTTAAAGTTTGGTAAAGATCAGGTGAAAAGTGAAGGCCCTATCGTCTTAACGAGGCAAAATATAGCATTTTTAACTAAATCAAGGGCCATATCTCCGCTGTTACTAGTCCGATCTGGTTGGTTTTTGAACTTTTCCGTGCTTTTCTTAACATTAACAATCTGGTACTGATAAAGTTTAGTAAAGATCGAATGACAAATGGAGGCCTTATCGTCTCAACGAGGCAAAATATAGCATTTTTAACTAAATCAAGGGCCTTAACTCCGCTGTTACTAGTCCGATCTGGCTGGTTTTCAAACTTGTCCGAGCTATCATTGACATTAACAATCTGGTGAAGTTTGGTAAAGATCGGATAAAAAATGTACGCTATATCGCCTTAACGAGGCAAACTATAGCATTTTTAACTAATTAAAGGGCCATAAATCCCCTGTTTCTGGTTCGATCTAGCTGGTTTTCAAATCTTTCCGAGCTTCCAATGACATTAACAATCTATTAAAGTTTGGTAAAGATCGGATGAAAAATAAGGGCCCTATTGTCTTAACGAGGCAAAATATAGCGTTTTTAACTAAATCAAGGGCCACAACTCCGCTGTTACTCGTCCGAGCTGAATAGTTTTCAAACTGGTCCGAGATTTCATTGATAATAACAATCTGGTAAAGTTTGGTAAACATCCGATGAAAAATGAAGGCCCTATCGTCTTAATGAGCGAACAAATAGCATTTTTAACTGAATGAAGGGCCATAACTCCGCTGTTACTGGTCCGATCTGGCTGGTTTTCGAACTTGTCCGAGCTGTTATTGATATTACCAACCTGTTAAAGGTTGGTAAAGATCGAATGAAAAATAAAGGCTCTATTGTCTTAACAATACAAAAGTTAACGACGGACGGACGGACGACGGACAACTCGGCATCCCATAAAAATAGAACAACGTTCGATAATATGTTGATTTGTTTAAATGTGTTGTCTATGAATGAAGAAAAATATAGGAATGATTTATTTTTTCGCAAATCACAGCCACATCCAAATGTGCAGAAATGTCCGTATCTTTAGAAACTATGTGATAATACCAATACTACTACTACTACTATTACTACCACTACTACTACTGCTACTACTACTGCTACTACTACTGCTACTACTACTACTACTACTACTACTAATACTACTACTAATAATAATAATAATAATGTTAATAATATTAATAATAATGATAATAATGATTTATTAACAAATATAAAATTAATACAAGCAATCACTTTTCATTACCCTTCATGAACCGTCTCAAGCAAACTGAGACTGCAATATATTTTGCATTTATCGTATTCGGCGATTTCCAAATGTCTCCTTTCGTACTCTTTTCGTGTCCTTTTATCACATCATATTAGGTTGTTTTGAGCCAGCAATATCGCGGGGACAAGAGTTGAAGGATGATGTTTTCTGTTTAACATGCCTCCCTCCGTCAGGGATCGAACCCGCGCGGAGCGGATGACTTTAGCTTGACCTATCCACTGAGATACTGGGGCCGTTGTAATAATACAATTGTTAGAATAGTAATATTAGAAATAATAATACTCCTGTCAGATGATTATGAATTAGTTTCATGTCGCCAATTTTGTGATCTAAGATACGCGAAAAATACATTTACAACGTAGTATTATCAGTATCCGTAATCTGACTTCTTGTAACACGTTTCTCATTTCCCATGGAGGTGCTCTCTATCACGTGCTTACGACATCGTAAATTGCGTAATTGTGTTACTATTCGAGCGTTTACGCAAAAACACAAAAACAACGACACGCCTTGTAGCCCATTTAGAACAATATGAACTAACCAAAGGCCATCATCGCGAACAAAGGCACCTATAATACCAACAATCCAGGTAAACCCAAGTATCATCGACATTTTAAAGTAGACTAGACAATATGCTTTTCTTCCAGAATTTGACGGAAACCGTTTCCTTTGAATAGTGCAGACAATAAGGATGAAAACGACGAAATTTAATATAATAGATAGACCAATTGGTACACCAACAAACACAATCAAAGCTTGTCCATTTGATAACCAACATATCCCTCTCTCACCATAACCTGGATTTATCCGTAAATCAGTAAAATTGAAGGAAATACTCACCAGAAGTATTACGAGTGGAATACAAACCGCTAATGCCAAGTATTTGCGAAACCTTGAAAAAGCGCCAGAACGATCAATTGCAATATTAGATCGAAACAAAAGAGCCATATCGAGTGCGATGATATTCATCCAAACAAACATTTTAAGTAACAGAAAATGCAGCAATATGGCAAAAAAAACACATGCCGTTTGTTCCTGTATTTGGGGCTGGGATAACATCATAATGTGTATAGACAGCATCGTAGAAGAGAGAGCCGTCAGGTTCAGACCGTTAGTATTTCTCAGTTGACGGAAAATGCAATGCAGTAGAACAATTATGAATAACGCCAATGCGGACAAGGCCGATGATATTATGGATAACCATTTAAAGCTTTCCGAGTACTGGAACAAATTGACATATTTGCCATCCTGTTCAACAGCTGCAGCGCACGTGTAGACATGATTTTTTTGAAGAATGAATTGTCCAGGAATGTAGGACAGACTGGTATTCGTGACATATACAGTTCCATTTATTATATTTATCTCACTATGTTCGTACGCAATCATGGAACATGTTAGATTGGGCGGTATCACAATGCACGTATTTACAGATTCCAATACATGTTTACCATTAATTATACCAACGTTCCAGAGTACATGTTGGACATTTATGCTGATATTATATTCAGACAGCTCTATCCTATTGAGGTCTTCGTCACTTAGTTTAGCGTCCTTATCAATCAGTAGAAAACCTTTGTTACACTCCAGTAGATTCTCAGATTCATAATTTCTAGCGTAAAGTGTTATAACCGCCTTATCCTTTGTTTGGTGCAGAATATTAACTTTTTTAAAAAGCTCCATGACAAAATGCCACGAGTTTCCTTCGACACGAATAAAAAGTATGTTAGACTCATTGCTGGTATGGGAATTTCCGACATAATTTTCACTGATTTCTAAATCAACAACTCCAGGGAAATCGATGATACTGAAGAGCAATGAAGACATATTAAATGTTTCTTCATACGATTCGAAACTATTTAGCTGAAAAGCAGTTTCTATTACCAACGCACCTGCTATGTGTGTTATATTCGAGTGATCAGTGGGCAAATAAACAAGAAACTCCGGAATACTGTCATTGGTCTCAGTACATACCCCGCTTTGCGCAATCAGTCCAGGTGGACAGTACAGATTTCTACAAATCCTACTAAAACAATCAAATATCTCGTTGGTGTCGCATGTTTCTGATCCAGCACATTGCACCTTTGTTGTAACAACGAAATCCTGGTTAAAATCAAATAAAACCCTAAAATCAACCTGAAAAATATTATCAGTTCTCGAGCTTATTTCCATGTTGTTGTAATTATCAGAATTTTCAAAACAAATGAAGCTGGAAATAAACGTGTTATTTACCATACATGACGCGCAATGAGGGTTTCGATATACGGGGCCGCCGTCTGGGGGAATAATAGGGTACACATATGCATTACACAGACTGTGTAGATGAGATTCGGTATGCGCCAGACCATTTGAGCAAGACGCTATTACAGAATCTTTGTGAATTTTATTTAGACATTTTCTTGGGTATATTTTCGAATCAGATTTATTTGGCGTTATTTTTATGATGCAAATACTGTCTATTTCTTGCAATGAACTGGGATCGTGTATACGTAATGAAGTGTCATTACAATACGCTTTGACATTCCAAAATACTACATTGTCCTTGTTGACGCCATGACATAGTGCACAATTAATATTTTTAAATGAAATATGCCGTCCAGTGTCATCTATGTAACTTACGGGAATATTATCGACGCCGTAGTAATTTGGACTGTTTTTGCACTGATTGTTGACAGCTATATCGTGTGTTGTATTATAGTCAGGACATCTATCTATCAACCAATATGCAGCTTGTTCAGACTTATCACCCACACAGGAACTGTGGTTGTGTATGTTTATATCCTCGGCAAGTTTCGGGGATGTAGTTTGTGCTGTTATCACTGTAGATATAGCATCTGGGTCTTCATTATTGTTTATCAAATCTTCAATTACAGAAAAACAGCAATCCTTATAGACAAAACATAATGTATCGCAAAAGCAATTAGTTGCTATTCCGAAATGGCATATATGTGCATTACATTGTCTAGCTGTTACGTTATAAAACATGTCGATATTAGATGAAATCTGGTTGCAGTCCGTATTTGAAGCAATATCCCTACCGTGTGTTACCGTGTTACATTCATCAAGTGTTCCATTTGGTAGTTTTAATGGTGGCTCATGACTGGCAGTTAAACAACATTCTGCAAATTCTGTTGGATCCTGTTCCGTGAAAGAACAATTATTACGCTGTTGAACGACTACATCTTCCGTTGGGATATCTTCCATTAACGCAGGGTTATTTGAAGTTTCAGTATTTGTAGTTTCAAAAGTCGATCTTGCAATATAGAGCAACAAACATAGCATCGTTCCTGGAAATATACAGTTTAATGTTGGATCACAATTTCAACATGCTTTCGGAAAATTGTATTAAAATATTAAAATGTATATATTATTGAAATCTATATTGCTACCATGGCAGGAATTTGAAGAACTAGAACAATAAATATTAATTTGAAATTGTCTATACTTTTTTTCTAAACTATTGACCGTAGAAACGGTTTACCACAGTATTTTCCCTAGATATGAACTTAAATAACATACGCGACATGTACGTTACTTTGGTTTTACATACAAAGTACCTTCCTTTTATTTGAATCCAATATGTACCGAAAGAACTTACTGAAGTAAAACTCCATTTTGAAACTAGCACCTAGACTATTGACAGCACTGTGATAAGATGATACAGTTCGAAATCATATGTATAAAAATCCCAATAATTTAATGTCAGACCATCATGTGATAAACTCATTTTACGTCGTTATTGGAAAAACAGATGGCTATACTGTATTCAAAGACATGTTTTTTTCAATTAGAGCCAAATGTTTCATAAAGTTTTCATTAAACCATTTCCTCACTGATTCGAATATCGTGATAAAACATTCATTTGATGTCTCCTTAAAGAGAAAATGTAAGATAAATCAGGTGTGCCCATTGAACGATAATTGATTCCGCGATACAAAAACCTCGCAGGAATTCAACAATAATGGCACTTTATTTTAGAAACGTTGAAAAACATTCATATCTATTACAGTCAACATTAAACACTCAGAACATATTGATATTATTAAACGGTAATCAAAGTAGGAGATCATCAGTATGATTGTAACATTTTGTTTTATAGTTCAGGTTTTAATATTGACGATTGACCGTACGATAACAACATACATTACAGTATATATGACGGTATACATATCAATATACATTATCGTAGACATTAAGTAGACATTACATTGGATATAGACATTACAGTACACATTACAGTACACATTACAGTACACATTACAGTACACATTACAATACACAGTACAGTACACATTACAGTAGACATTACAGTACACATTACAGTACACATTACAGTACACATTACAGTACACATTACAGTACACATTACAATACATATTACAATACACATTACTGTACACATTACATTAGACATTATAGTAGACACTGAAGTAGATATTAGAGTAAACATTACAGTACACATTACAGTAGACATTTCATAAGACATTACATTAGACATTATAGTAGACACTGAAGTAGATATTAGAGTAAACATTACAGTACACAGTACAGTAGACATTTCATAAGACATTACATTAGACATTACAGTAGACCTGACTTTACACATTACAGTACACATTACAGTACACATTACAGTAGACATAATAGTATAAATTGAAGTAGACATAACAGTACGCATTACTGTAGACACAATAGTAGACATTACAGTAGACATAATAATATACATTACAATAGACATTACATTACACATTACAGTAGACATTACATTTCACATTGCAATACACATTGCAGTACACATTACAGAAGACATTACAGTAGACATTACATTGTACATTAAAGTACACATTGCAGTACACATTAAAGTACACATTGCAGTACACATTATATAATACATTACAGTAGACATTACAGTAGACATAACAGTAGACAATATAGTAGACATAACAGTACACATTACAGTAGACATAACAGTAGACATAATAGTATAAATTGGAGTAGACATAACAGTACACATTACTGTAGACACAATAGCAGACATTACAGTAGACATTACACTACACATTACAGTATACATTACGTTTCACATTGCAATACACATTGCAGTACACATTACAGTAGACATTACAGTAGACATTACATTACACATTAAAGTACACATTGCAGTACACATTATATAATACATTACAGTAGACATTACAGTAGACATAACAGTAGACATTACAGTAGACATTATAGTAGACATAACAGTAGACATTACAATAAACATAACAGTACAAATTACATTACACATTACAGTAAACATTACATTACACACTGCAGTAGACATTACACTACACATTGCAGTACACATTACTATAGACATTACATAACACATTAAAGTACACATTGCAGTATACATTGCAGAATACATTACAGTAGACATAATAGTAGACATTACAGTAGACATTTGAGTAGACATAACAGTAGACATTACAGTAGACATAACAGTAGACATTACAGTAGACATTACAATAGACATTACAATACACATTACAGTAGACATTACAATACACATTACAGTAGACATAACAGTAGACATTACAGTAGACATTACAGTATATGTTAAAGTATACATTACAGTAGCCATAACAGTAGCCATTACAGTAGACATTACAGAAGACATTACAGTAGACATAATATTAGACATTACAGTAAACATGAAACTAGACATTACAGTAGACATTACATTACACATTGCAGTATACATTGCAGAACACATTACAGTAGACATTACAGTACACATTACAGTACACATTACAGTACACATTACATTACTTATTACATTATACATTACATTAGACATTACTGTAGACATTACACTACACATTGCAGCCGACATAATATCAGACATTACAGTAGACATAATACTAGACATTACAATACACATAACATTACACATTACAGTAGACCTTACGTAACATATTACAGTAGACATTACACTATACATTACAGTATACTTTACATTACACATTGCAATACACATTGCAGTACACATTACATTAGACATTACTTTAGAAATAACAGTAGACATTACATTACACATTAAAGTACACATTGCAGTACACATTATGGTAGACATAACAGTAGACATTACTGTAGACATTAGAGTAGACATAAAGACATAACAGTAGACATTACAGCAGACATAACAGTAGACATTACGTCAGATATAACAGTAGACATTACAGTAGACATAACAGTATATATTACAGTAGACATAATATTACACATTAAAGTACACATTGCAGTACACATTATAGTAGAAATTACAGTAGACATTACAGTATACATAAAAGTAAACATTACAGTAGACATTAGAGTAGATATAACTGTAGACATTACAGTTAACATAACAGTACACATTACATTACACATTTCAGTAGACATTACATTACACATTACAGTAGACGTTACATTACACATTACAGTAGACATTACACTACACATTGCTGTACACATTACAGTAGACATTACATTACACATTAAGTAGACATTACAGTACACATTGTAGTACACATTACAGTAGACATTACAGTAAACAATACAGTAGACATAATATTAGACATTATAGAAGACATTACATTATACATAACAGTAGACATTACAGCAGACATAACAGTAGACATTACATTATATATAACAGTACACATTACAACAGACATAACAGTAGATATTACAGTAGACATAACAGTAGACATTACAGTAGACATTACATAACACATTACAGTAGACATTACATTACACATTATATTATACATTACACTATACATTATAGTTAGACATTACAGTAGACATTACGTTACACATTAAAGTAAACATTGCAGTAGACATTACAGTAGACATTACAGTAGACATTAAAGTAGACATTAGAGTAGACATAACAGTAGACATTACATTAGACATTACAGTACACATTACATTACACATTACAGTAAACCTTACATTAAACATTGCAGTAGACATAACAGCAAACATTACAGTAGACATTACAGTAGACATAATAGTAGATTTTACATTAGACATAATACTAGACATTACAGTATAAATTACATTACACATTACTGTAGACCTTTTTTTACACATTACAGTAGACATTACACTATACATTACAGGTATGTATTACATTACACATTGCAGTACACATTGCAGTACACATTACAGTAGAGTATTACAGTAGAGATTACAGTATACATAACAGTAGACATTACAGTACAGTACCCACTACATTACTTATTACATTAGACATTACATTAGACATTGCAGTAGACATTACACTACCCATAGCAGTAGACATACCATTAGACATAATACTATACATTAAGTAGACATTACAGTACCCATTTTTGTACACATTACAGTAGACATTACAGTAGACATATTAATAGACATTACAGTAGTCATTACAGTATACATAACAGTAGACATTACAGTAGTCATAACAGTAGACATTACAGTAAACATTACTGTAGAAATTACAATAGACATATTAATAGACATTTCAGTCGACATTACAGTATACATAACTGTAGACATTACAGTAGACATCACAGTAGACATTACAGTATACATTACTGTAGAAAGTACAATAGACATAACAGTAACCATTACAGTAGACATAATAATAGACATTACAGTAGACATTACATTATACATAACAGTAGACATTACAGTAGACATAATAATAGACATTACAGTAGACATTACAGTAGACATAACAGTAGACATTACAGTAGACATAATAATAGACATTACAGTAGACATTACATTATACATAACAGTAGACATTACAGTAGACATAATAATAGACATTACAGTAGACATTACAATAGTCATAACAGTAGACATTACAGTAGACATAATAATAGACATTACAGTAGACATTACATTATACATAACAGTAGACATTACAGTAGACATAATAATAGACATTACAGTAGGCATTACAGTAGACATAACAGTAGACATTACAGTAGACATAACATTAGACATTACAGTAGACATTACATTATACATAACAGTAGGCATTACAGTAGACATAACAGTAGACATTACAATACATATAACAGTAGATATTACCGTAGACATACCATTATATATTACAGAAGACATAACAGTATACATTACATTACACATTACAGTAGACATTACAATACACATTACAGTACAAATTAAAGTACAATGACAGTAGATATTACATTATACATTACAGTAGACACTGCAGTGGACATTACAATTGCAATTACAGAAGACAGACATTGCATTATACATTAAAGTAGACATTAAAGTAAACATTACAATTAAATTACAGTATGCATTGGAGAAGACCTTAAAGTAGACTTTACAGTAGACATAACAGTATGACTTAAAGTAGACATAACAGTAGACAGTTCAATTGAAATTACAGCCGACATTGTGGTAGACATTACAATTGACATTAAAGTAGACATTACAATACGCATTACAACAGACATTATAGTAGACATTACAGTAGCCTTTACGGTAGACATTACAATGCACATTACAGTACAAATTATAGTAGACAGAACTATACATTACAATACGCATTACACTTTACTGATACAGTAGGCATAACAGTAGAAATTTAAGTAAACATTACATTAGACAGTTCAATTAAATTACAGATGACATTACAGTAGACATAACAGTAGAAATTACTGTATATGTTATAGTAGATATTACAGTATAAGTTATAGTAGATATTAAGTAAAAACTATATACATCTGGCCACAGACTACTCAAAGAAGGCTTTGTCGAACTCTCAATCCCGCTTTCGATATATTTTAACATACATTTGCAGAATTCCCACTACCCATCCCCATGGAAACAAGCCAACACCGCTCCTACATTCAAAAAGGCCGATCCCTCTAACCCAATTAACTATCCACCTATTTCACTAGATGTGTGTTCAAGTATTTATTCAACTTATTACACGGCATTCTTACTTCTGCTCAATCAGGATATATCCCAGGTAAGTAAAGCAATCGGCGTGACTGTAAGCTCCATGGTTGTTTTTGTTCATATTTATCTAACCGATAGCAACGCATTACGGTGTCCTGTTAGGGCCATGTTACCACCGCATCTTAACATCGACCATCGATGGTAAGATGCGATGGTCGATGGTAAGATGCGATGGTCGATGGTCCATCGCATCTTACCATCGACCATCGCATCTTACCATCAACCATCGCATCTTACCATCGCATCTTACCATCGACCAGCGCAACTTACCATCGACCATCGCATCTTACCATCGACCATCGAGCTAGGTAAGATGCGATGATAACATGGCCGTAACAGGACACCGTAACGCGTCGTTCTTTACAATGTAACATCAAACTGGAATAAATCCACCGCCAGTGTTCCACAAGGCTCTACAGTAGGTCCGAAAATCTTCTTGATTTCATCAATGATATTGTTGCTAAAATCGAATCCAACATAAGACTATTTGCTGATAACACCATTATTGATAACCCAACTGTAGCAACGACCACCTTCAACTCTGACCTAGATAAAACAAATTCCTGCTCCAGTCAAGTGTTGTTGGATTTCAGCCTTTCTAAAACAAAATCTCTTACACTTTCTAGGATTATTTCCCGTCCAGCACATCCTACCTTACACATGAACAACGTTAATATACCGTTAATATACAGGATGTCAAATATGCGCAACAATACCTAAATACATTTAACGGAGGGGGTATATGTGTCACAGGTCTAAATATTTAATGGAAACCGTTATTCCAATTCTAGTGTTTCTTATCTAAAGTAGTTGAGATTTAGTTGTAGTATACCTAATTGTTAATGTCATTATAGTATAAGTCGTTCCATCATCCCCTTTCACACATAACAGACATTACCTTTAATATGTAAATTAGCCGTGTGCAGGAACCAATCGATTGATCGCTAATCAGATATACAACTTATATTTGAATTGAAGAAAGACGATTGTTTTTCAAACTAGGATAATTCTGTTAAATATATATGTTTACTATATAAATTTGCAGGTAATTCATATTGCAACTTGTGTATTATGTATTTCTCATTATTTGTATGTAATTTAAATGCTGTTTCATTTTAAGGAAAGAATTCTATATTCATGTGTTTAATGTACCTTTGTTACATAATTTACCTGTGTCACCTTGCTAAGGTTCATCACCATATCCGTCGACCATGATTTTTATGTATTTGCACCCTAGAACAGGTTTAAACCCCCCAGTGGCCTACTTTGCCACTGACCGTTCCAAGGCGGTAGCCCTATTGTCAACCCTTTTGTGTTTGTGATGTCGTTTGCATTTAATATTACCTTTGCCTTCTTGTTTGTCTGTTTGCGTGTTTGTTTCTGTGTTTTGTGGTTGACTGTCCTCCTTGAATGCTACTTTCCCTGTCGGATCTTTTTATATTTCTTTATACTTGATTTGAAGAAAGACGATTGTTTTGCACTATCGGACATGTTACATATATATTTTAACTATATATATTTGCAGTTGTTGAATTATGATTCAACCATCGGCGAGAACCCCAAGTAAGAGAACCCCGACTGGAATGGCTGACCGAAAATACATTATCGAGTATTTCTAAACTAAACCGTCCAAACTAGATCACTAAGGCCGCCTTGGAGTCGTCTATTCGCAGCTATGCTTGTAGATTAAATGAAACAAACAAGCGTGACATTTCTTTTTGTCTAATAACGCGTTTATAATATGAACGTAAGGAGGGTGTGAGTGGATATGTCAGTACAATTAATAACTCGCTATTTAACTAAAAAACAGATGTGGCTAATTATCAGTGATGATAACATGTTCTTGAATTTGGGACAAAACCCTACTTTCTGTACCGTCGACCCTTAACTTTGTAGTGCATACACTATATACATTTGATAACAGTTAATAAGAAAGGAAACTTCATTTGTTTAAAACAAGTCCAGAAACAAGCGTTATTTTTGTTGGCATGAAAGAATTTCGGTATGATATCACATTCATGAGAGGCTGATAGAAGAATGATCACTCTGAGGATATGATTACCATATCAGGCGAAGCCGAATGCAATATTTATTTATTATCACACTAGTACAGATGCAATATATGTATGTCAACTATAATATAGTTAAACCACATTTTAGACTTTTGCTTTTGAGAGGATGTATTTTTATTTACGCTGTATTGTCAATCTGAGCGCTGAAGACAGGATAATATCGAGCTTAAAATCGATTTAAGCAGAGCAATAGGCATTATTGCCTACTGACATTCCAGGTCGGTAAATATTATTTCTTTCGTTTGAGTGAAACGAATTAGACAGAAATTAATTTCCCTTGATGTGATTGCTTCTCATAGAGGGCGCAATCGTAGATTGGCGTTGAGGTAGCCAAAGTAAATCATTCAGCCTTGGAGAGCAGACTAGGTTAGACGTTATAAAATTTACACTGAGCGGAGAGTTATCGTGACGAGAACATTGTGTGGAATTTGATAGTGCACGTGGATCTGGTATTACACGTGGAACAGACAAACGATAGATAAGTATTGCTTTATATCGAATATGTTGATAAGCTGGTTCATGTATATATTTAGTTTGTATATTCGTGTTTTTTGTCGAATAGACTAGATCTATATTTATTTGTTTTAGTATAAATTGGGATTTAATTCTCAATATCATGCTAACATGAGTTATAATGTAGTAGATTTATCGGTATTTATAGGATCAGTAGTTTACAGGCGTAACTATTTAATTAATTATATCGCGTTTTCGACACGAATGGTTAGTCGTACAAGTTTTTTCATTAGTTCATGTTTCAAAAAGCTTTGAACATGCTGAATATCCTGATATGTTTACATATACATGGATAATTATAATGACATGGCGGAGATATAGCTCATTGTGCTGTGAAATATTGTAAAATGTTACACATGTTTAGTGTTGTATGCTGTCACATGTTAGATTGCACGTGAACGTTATGCATGGTTGTGTAAATGCTTCTTTTATTGTATCATCAATACAAGTATACAGCTATCTTTAAGAGAGCGGTACATAAAGGGATTGCACTGTATTAGAGTGTGACTGTATTGGGTATCAAGTCCAGTGTTTACGGCGTGGTATTCCATAAATAATTTGCCGACAAGTATATATTTGATTATCGATAATTTCAGAAATCTTTGATATGATGATGGGTGCACAGTATGTGGAGTAATGTCCTTGACAGATGAGAGGAGATCCTGGATTCGTGTTCCGATTGAGGAACGATTAAAAGAAAAAGAATAGAAAGAAAGGAAAAGACGAATTCAAAAAGATAAGTAGATTAGTGAAATTCTCCAGTTTGGTAATGAAAGAGGGTTTGTGCTCCTCAGTCTCCCTATACATGCAGGCTGAGTGAAGCTATGACTGGTTTCACAGTCAAGCGTTAGAATTTATTTATTTACTTTTTTATTTTCACTGAAAAGAAAGATCTTATTATGTGTTATAAATGAGGAATAGTATTTCGTAGTAAGTGGTGGGCGTGGCTGCCTTTTATAATCGCTGGTACGGTAGATGCTTCGGGCGAATGCCTTGTTACAAATTGCGCGTGAAGCATGTTGGGAAATTGTTTTGTTTGAAATTTAACATGTATAAAGAAATACGGATAGAAATTATAAGAAAAGCATAGTACTAAAGTTAACGAAGGAGGATGTAAAATGTCCAACAGGGTATGTAGCATCCAGAAGGATACTAAAAGTCGACTAAACTAGGTTTAGTCAAGTCGACTAAATTAGGTTTAGTCGTATCAGGTATATGATAATTTTCATAATAGATATTTCAAAATGGAATAAAGCATAAATTGAATGCTTTTAGATAATGCACCCATTTGGAATAGCTCATTTGAAGAGCAAATACTGAGTAACTAAGATGGCGAAGCCATGATAAATAAGGGATATTGAAAATGTAAAAGGTGTTGGCTATTATTGTGCAATACTAAGTGATAATCTGAAGTGTTTATAATTTAGGTTCAGAGAAAATTAACTGGTTTATAAACAACAATGTATTGTTTATTTCAATGCGACATACATACATGTATTGGTCATTGTAATGTTTATATCATATAGGGGATGATCAGGAAATGTCTGTTTGACAATTTGCACAAAATTATGGTAAAAATATTTTATATATCGTGCAGATATAAATTTGAAATACCTGGAAAGATGTTAAATACTGGATTGATCTTCCTATAATAAAGGAATTTTATACATATACATATGTATAAATGAGTCAAATATGTTCGATATGAATATTGAAAATCTCACATATTAACATTATCACATTATAGAGTTTCATTAGTAAAATATATGGCTTTGGGCTTTTAAAGGTTGTCTTACTTATAATGTCCTAAGGAGCGACCAAACGACAGGGGTTTGATTCCCAGTACAAAGTGCGTTATATGCATGTTGGTTGAAGCTATGACTGGTTGTTTTCATAGCGAAGCGTTATATATACATTTTACTGAAAAGAAAGATAATCATGTTATTGAAGTTTGTGGGCCGTCGATTCCCCATACAACATGCTTAATCTGGATGTTAAGTGAAGCTATGACTGGTTTAATAGTTACACGTTATGTAAAGAAGCATACTTTCACTGAAAAGAAAGATAACCGATAATAGGTTTTGTTTGTTTGCTTTTATTAAATAGAGACTATCTTTCTAAGTAAGTGGTCGGCGTGGCTGCCTATTAGAATTGCTGGGACAGTAAGACTGTCTCGGGGTGATTGCCCTATATACAACGTATTCATGATCATGAAGAAAGATAATTATACAATTTATACTTACTAGATTGAATATATGTGAGTGATATGTATGCTGTAAGGCGAGGTTGTAGAATTGATGGGACGGTAGGTTGGCCCGGGGCGATTGCCCTATACAACGTGCTTATGATGCATGTTGGGTGCTTTTGTATTTGAAATGTAAGATGTGTGATCAAATAGACTGTTTTAAAGGGAAGACATATTATGAAGCGTATTTTGGAAATTATTTATTAAAACTAGAAGTTTTATACATTGGCAAAGAAAAAATAAAGTATGTGTTTGTATATATATATATTATAATAGGTATATAAATATATCTTTAGATATAGTGTCACTCTGGCAAGTGACATTGGCCATAGTGGCTAAGTGGTGTTGACTGGTGAACAATAATGTGATACAGTGAGAAAACTAAGGATAATGGTGGTATTATTATCACTATTGATAATAGTGAATACATATAATTACCAATATTTTGAGATCATGTTTCTGACTGCAGAATACATAATATGTAATATGTTTCAGATTTTTTCTTGGCGATATTGAGTTCCAGTCTTGGAGATTCCAGAACTCCGGTTTGGAATGAAGTACCAGCCGAATATCAGTTGTGGTAAATTAAGAAAACTTCGATAATTCTTAAACGTTTTTGGAGAAGGAACATTGCTTGTCGTGTCATTCTGTGTGAAAAAGTTAGACTGCGAGATTCAACGACGAAAATTCGTGTTCAGTAAGACTGTCTCGGGGCGATTGCCCGATATACAACGTATTCATGATAATGAAGAAAAATGATATATAAAAAATAATGCTTACTCGACTGAATATATGTGAGTGATATGTATGCTGCAAAGCGTGGTTGTATGTAGAACTGATGGGACGGTATGCTGTCCCGGGGCGATTGCCATGTACAACGTGCTTATGGTGCATGTTGGGTGATTTTGTATTTGAAATGTAAGATATGTGAAAAGTATAGTGGGTGGATTAGAGGAAATAATGAAGTCTTGTCAACAAAGGGACAGATGTATTAACATTCGCTAGATACTTCATAGAGAATATATTTATGTTAACGTTCTTTTGAGAGACACAGATACATGTTAAGAGATACAGAACGTAATTTAGGTCATATTATGTTCACTAAAAAGAAGATTCATGTATCTATTTGCTTACGGCGTGGCTGTCGTTTTTTGTTTTAGAATTGGGGACGATAGGTCGGTTATGGACGATTTACCTTTAGGGCGTCATATTAAGTTCTGAATTTCAGATCATGTAGTTGTTGCTTGAGGCCAGTGTCTAGCTAAACAATTTACGTATTTTATGTAAATCATATGTATTCATTGTCTGTCAGACTCAGAACGTATTCATGTTTTATTTTTATCACTGTATATGGAAAAGTGAACAAACGTATTTGATTAGACTTTTATCATGTTATGCATGTTTATTAATGTAAGTCTAAATTCATATATTTGAGTTGCTGAATTACTTCATTGCTGCATATTTTGCCCGTTCTTTTAGTTCAGCCGGTCATCCAATGGCTCATACCAAGAAATAATAAATATATATTTATTACGTTTTGTTGTAGTTGTTACTTCTATAAGAAGGGTGAGTGTTAAGGGAAATATTATTTCTTTCGTTTGAGTGAAACGAATTAGACAGAAATTAATTTCCCTTGATGTGATTGCTTCTCATAGAGGGCGCAATCGTAGATTGGCGTTGAGGTAGCCAAAGTAAATCATTCAGCCTTGGAGAGCAGACTAGGTTAGACGTTATAAAATTGAGTTATTTTATAGAAAAATTGTTGCAGCAACTCAAAGGTGTGGATTTGAAAGATTTCAGGATATTTATGTTGTCCTGTTGTGTTGGTTTGCATTGATCATTGAAACGTTTGTACTTTTGATAGTCAGAGATCAAGTCCGAGATCTTATCCTGAGAGATACTAGAAATAAAAATGTTAATCGGATACACGTTTCCCACAGGGTTTTTCGTGGACGGACTGGTATCACTTTGATGGTGCTCTGTTAAAAGTGCGAATGTGATTAATGGAACTGAATAAATAGGGTGACATGTAATATTTTAGAAATGATGGCCCAAATTTTCGAAGATCTGTTAGCTTGACCTCTGAGTCAGGATTTCAAATTTCTCTGAATTTGGTATAAATGAATATTCAGTCAGAGTTTGAGTATCTAAAAGCTTTCTGTTCAGAAAGAACGGAATTTATATACATCTTCTAGTACAAATATAATTTATGAGAAAATGAAATCGGAAGGTTTTCCTTAACCGAAGAATAGGTTAGCCGAATTTTGAAAACCTGGGCTTATATTATTATTAGTATTGATATGTAAGTCGAACACAAGTGTTTCAGGTAATTGAATTGAATTGAATTGGGGTTTTAAGGCGCACCAACACATGGGGGATTGTGTGGCGCCTAACAGGAATGAACATGCCAGGCTCATTCTCCATGTACATCGAGATAAGGTATGGAGAGCGGGCCTGGAGCCTTCTCGCCCTGAACTGCAGAGTTGCTGCAAGTTCTATTGTAGACACTCCATTTACGCTGGAGCCACGTTAGGTCAAGGGGATACTGCCTTCCTTGTATGATTTAAGAATATCTCCCTCGGTTATGCAGTCATGGACTGTTATTACGTAAAGTACAGGCTGTATAAAGATTATTTTAGTGATTTAGGAACTGTTTTGTATGAATTAATGTGGTGGTGTTTTGTGTCTAATGTCGTCTGCCGGTCATCCAATGGCTCATACCAAGAAATAATAAATATATATTTATTACGTTTTGTTGTAGTTGTTACTTCTATAAGAAGGGTGAGTGTTAAGGGAACAATGTCTTCACCACTCGTTGTGTTGTGTATTGCCGTTTTCGTTGTACATTGTATGTGCTCCTTGTTCGTGGTGCAGTGCGGTCATAACGTGTCATTTGCGTTTGGGTGCTGTGATATCTATAGCACAATTTCTCTCATTTGTTTAATCAGTACGCTTTCAATTATCAATCCCTTGCTCAAATTAGGACGTTCTCTTCGTAACACCCACCCTTCTCATAGGAGTAACACGACAACAACACATACGTTATAAATATATATTTATTATTTATTGGTATAAGCCATTGGACGACCGACTGACTGACCTTATTAACATTAATTAATGACACACTTCAACTTCAACTTATAATACGATACACCAGAAACTACACCTATAAAATATAGCAATCTCTCATCACAGACATGCGCCAATCTATTATTGTCATATGACATATGTCAAACTGAATTCAGATCGCTTACGCGAACTATACAGTACATATGGAGCAAACGCAATACTTCCCGATTACTGAATAAACAAAGGAGATACGATTTTATATCTGCTATTTTAGCATACATCCAACCCAGTATTCTCCCTTATATAATACACTTTCCTTTAACTGAATTACAAGCAACTTTCAATGTTGATAAATAAATTAACCATAAACTGTACTAAACAAATGTTATCATTTCTAAGATATAAAATGTCATCCTTACTGCACCAGTTCCAGCAACTACGTCGTACTTTAAACAGAGCACCATCAATGTGATACCGAGCCGTCCGCGAAAAACCCACGTATGGGAAACATGTATCCGATAACATTTTTATTCAAGGTATCACTCAGGTTAAGATCTCGGACTTGATCTTTAACTATCAAAAGTACAAACGTTTCAATAATCAATGGAACCAATACAACCCGGACAACACCAATATCCTGAAATGTCTTCAAATCCATAATATGTAAGTTACTGCAACAAGATTTACTAAGAATCTAAAATTTTAACGTGTTAACTGGTCAGTCATCCAACGCTGAATGGCAAAAACTGGCATTCTACATGCCACGTGCACTCCACTGAGAGTGCGCCCCCTATGAGAATCACTCACACGAAGAGAAATTAATTATCGTCTAATTCGCTTCTCTCAAGCGACAATAATTTCATTTCTCTTCGTAACACCCACCCTTCTCATAGGAGTAACACGACAACAACACATACGTTATAAATATATATTTATTATTTATTGGTATAAGCCATTGGACGACCGACTGAACTAAAAGAACGGGCTCAAAATTGTAACAACCAAATACCAGTATCTAAGTAACTTACATATATGAATTCAAATCTCCATTATAAAACATATAACATATGAGACATTTCTAAACTAACATATTGGTACACTATTCCATAAAATTTAAACATAAAATTTAAACATAAATATATCCTGTGTCTACCCGACACTGACTCCATGTAATATATATAATAAAACAATTTCTGTTTAAAACCAAGGTATTGGTACACTACGTCCTGTGTTTATCCGACAGTGAGCCCATGTAATTGATATAAAACAAGTTCTGTTTCAACCAAATATTACATATATGAATTTAACCATTATTAAACATGTAACATATGATACATTTTTAAACCAAGATATTGGTACTCTATTCCATAGCATTTAAACATAAATACGTCATGTGTCTACCCGACACTGACTCCGTGTAATTGATATAAAACAATTTGTGTTTAAAACCAAGATATTGGTACAATAGACCTTAGAATTTAAACCTAAATACGTCCTGTGTCTATCCGACACTGAGCCCATGTAATTGATATAAAACAATTTCTGTTTAAAACCAAGATATTGGTACACAAGTCCATATAATTTAAAACATGTTTACATCCTGCGTTTAGCCAACACGTACTACCTGTAATTGATATAAAACAAGTTCTCTAAAACCAAAATATTGGTACACTAGTCCATAGAATTTAAACATAAATACGTCCCGTGTCTTAACCGACACTGACTCCATGTAAGTAATTTTACGGACGTTATGTTTCTTACTTTAGCTCTCATGTAAACCTATTTAAATTTCAAGTACCACCAGAATCTTATATTTTTTGGTGTAAGTCGCAGGACTGACCGACTGTACGTACCATACAATTCACAATGCTTTTACAACACATACAATCTAAATTCAAATCATCATCTCAATAACATCATTTATCTGAACCCTTACTAATCTGCATGTTATATCAACTGCTATTATAACATAAAATAAAACTTGCCCCGAGTCCAATGACTCGTAATGATAATTTTACGAAATATAATTTACAATTCTCCGACCCCGAGTCACATGACTCCCAGTCAGGCACATCTAATCCTGTGTCAAGTGACTCTCCATTAGATTTACAAACGTCTTAACCCCGAGTCACATGACTCGCACTCATGCATCTACTTCTGAGTCCAGTGACTCAATTCTATTTGAATCCAGTGACTTTAAGTTATATTCCTGAGTCCAGTGACTCTAAATTCTACTTGTAAGTCCAGTGACTCAATTATATTCTGAATTCAGTGACTCAATTCTACATATAATTCACAATACGTTTACAACACATACAATCTAAATTCAAATCATCATCTCAATAACATAATTTATCTGAACACCTTATTAATCTTAGTGTTATATCAACTGTTATTATAACATAACATACAACTTTCTCAGAGGCCAATGACTCATAATGATCATTTTACAAAATATAATTTACAATATTCTCTGACCCCGAGTCACGTGACTCCCAGTCAGGCACATCTAATCCTGAGTCAAGTGACTCTCCATTAGATTTACAAACGTCTTAACCCCGAGTCACACGACTCGCACTCTTACATCTACTTCGGAGTCTAGTGACGCAATTCTATTTTGAGTCCAGTGACTCTAAATTCTACTTATGAGTCCAGTGACTCAATTTTACTTCTGAATCCAGTGACTCAATTCTACATATAATTCACAGTACTTTTACAACACATACAAACTAAATTAAAATCATCATCTCAATAACATGATTTATCTGAATCCGTACTAACTTATATCAACTGTTATTATAACATCAAATACATCCCGCAATAACCATTTTACAGTTCTCTGACCCCGAGTCACGTGACTCCCAGTCAGGCTGATCTAATCCCGAGTCAAGTGACTCTCCATTAGATTTACAAACGTCTTAACCCCGAGTCACACGACTCGCACTCATACATGTACTTCTGAGTCCAGTGACTCAATTCTCTTTCGAGTCCAGTGACTCTAAATTCTACTTCTGAATCCAATGACTCAATTCTACATATAATTCACAATACTTTTACAACACATACAAACAAAATTCAAATCATCATCTCAATAACATCATGTATCTGAAACCGTACTAAGTTATGTCAACTGTTATTATAACATCAAATACATCCCGCAATAACCATTTTACAGTTCTCTGACCCCGAGTCACGCGACTCCCAGTCAGACACATCTAATCCCGAGTCAAGTGACTCTCCATTAGATTTACAAACGTCTTAACCCCGAGTCACACGACTCGCACTCATACATCTACTTCTGAGTCGAGTGACTCAATTCTCTTTTGAGTCCAGTGACTCTAAATTCTACTTCTGAATCCAATGACTCAATTCTACATATAATTCACAATACTTTTACAACACAGACAAACTCAATTCAAATCATCATCTCAATAACATCATTTATCTGAAACCGTACCAAGTTATATCAACTGTTATTATAACATCAAATACATCCCGCATTCCAATGCTCTGACCCCGAGTCACGTGACTCCCAGTCAGGCATATCTAATCCTGAGTCAAGTGACTCTCCATTAGATTTACAAACGTCTTAACCCCGAGTCACACGACTCTCACTCATATACATCTACGACTCTCGATTCTATTTCTGAGTCCAGTGACTCTGCATTCTTTTTCTAAGTCCAGTGACTCTCAATTCTAATTTTGAATCCAGTGTTATTATAAACAAACTTACATCAAACATGCAAAACTTCAAAACAAAGTGTCTATTACAAATTCACTTAAAATCTTATAATTTCCTTAAAATAAATTCTTACGTCTATAGTCGACCGTACCTTTGACTGCCCGGTTCCTTGCACCTGGCATACGCCCTTTACCACCAAGGACAGGATATATATAGTCACATACTTTATACGCAAAACCAAATGCCTTTCGACAATATTTGCTTTTGTGCTATACAGAGGAGCTCGTATCAGCATTACACATACTGTTGAATCAACGTCTAAATGCGTGCCCTCATGAAATCATTCGACAGGCAGTTGTTCCAAGTTTTTCCACGCATGTAGCAATCCTCATGTAGCAACAAGGTATACGGTTGAATCTTACAGTCTAAATTCATGTACACAAGAAATAACATGACGCGGAACGACACGACAAGCAAGTGTTCCTCCTCTCAAAACGTATAACTTGTTTAAAGTTTTCTTACTTTAACTTTCATTGATAATTGTAACCGGCTGGTACTTCAATCTTAATATGAAATCTGAATTTGCGTCACTGTTCTCTGCCAAAACACTCCAGTTCTGTAACGCAATATCGAAAGGAAATATCTGAAACAAATAGTATTAATTATGTATTGTGTATTAAACTACATGCACACAAAGTACTTGCAATTATATGCATTCACCATTTTTAAAATGATATCAATACTATTATAAGTATTATTTCTCACTGTGCCACATCAGTTCCCAAGATGTCTCTACCACCAGTGTCATTACCCACATTGGCACTATATGTACATAAATATATACATATAAAAATATAACCAGTCATTTTAGACAGTCATCTATATAAATTCCAGGTATGTTCAAAACATTTTAATATAGGTTTCATTGTATATGGCCCCGTTTAAAACTGTCTGTTTCTACAAGTATCTCGCATTTCAAATACGACATCCCCCAGAATACATCAAATGCCTTATTACTTCTCCAATTTTAAAATTAAATATTGCTTTATACATCTTATATTTCACAAACATGCGTCACGAACACGTTGTACCTGGGCATTCGCCCGCGAAGTCTTATTTTCGCAGCAGTTTTAATAGGCAGCTACGCCCGAGTTTTGACCATGTGTTACTTTAAAACATCTATCCATTTCTAACCCTATGCAAGTAAGAGCACATAGTAACCGATAACCAGATATCGGCTCGCTGCAACATGGCATACGGCTATTTATCACACCTATACGGGCAGCTAATAGCACATTTATTTACATATATATTTAACCCACATTTCTTCACACTTCTTACATGAACATGTCAACTACAACATTACACAATATGCATCATCGACACGTTTCACAAGGCATTATTATATTATTATTATTATTATTACTATTATTATTATCACTTACATCAGCCTTCTTGCAGTTATACCTAACCCTATGTGCAGATACCCGCACATAGTTACCAACAAGCCGATACCAGCTCGTTGCACGGGCATACGCCCTTTATTACCACCCGAAATACGGTATTATATTCACTTACTAGTATGCAGATACCTGCATGTAATACCAAATGTCATACGGTCTGATATAACCGTATTAGGCTACATGGCATAAGCCATCAGTGATTTCGGACAAACAGCCCACCACCCACACGGTATATGCACAAAGTATATGTTTATTATGCCGCACATCGTATTGAGAGGTTCACACAGTATGTTACGCCATTGTCCTTAAATATTCCAGATATGCATACTTTCTATCAGTAATTATTTCTACATGTACATCTTTTATTACAAATAAACCAATTTCCCAACATGTATCATAAGCAAGTTGTAATAGGGCATGTCCTATACATCTACCGTCGCAGCAATTATTAAAGGCAGCCATACCCGAAAGACGTCCATTGTCCCACCACTCAATTACTGAGGAAGACCAACCCTCATTCATTAAAACATAATAAGACAGAGTTATCTTTCTTTCCAGTGGAAAACAAAACTATAACGCTTAACTGTGGAAACCAATCTTAGCTTCACTCAACCTGCATGTATAGGGGGACAGAGGAGCACCACTCATCTTTCATTGCCAAACTGGAGAATTTCACTACCATACAAAAACTACTTATCTTTTGAATTCGTCTTTGTCTTTAATCGTTCCTCAATCGGAACGCGAACCCGGATCTCCGCGACCGTGCCAGATTCTAGCCTATCATCTGTTGAGGACATTACTATTACACATACTGTGCACCGATCTTCTCATCATGGATTTCTGAAAATTATCGATACAAGTTTATCTAGCAATCAAATGTACACTCGTCAGCATTTTGATTACAATGCACACTTCACTTGATACACACCCCAGTTACACTGTACTACAGTGATATCCTTTTATTTACCAGCTCTCATGTATAACTGTATATACAATGTACCACGTTTACACAACCATGCATGACGTTCACGTGCAAGCTTACGTATGACAGCATACAACGCTAAAATTGTGTTGTAAACATTTTACAATAATTCACAGCAGCCACGAACTATATCTCATCTTTGCTGTTATCATTTTCTGAGAAAATGTAAACATTTCAAGATATTCATCATGTTCAAAGCTTTTTGAAACCTGAATTAATGAAAAGACATGTACGACTGATCATTCGTGTAGAAAACACAAATAAATTATCAAATATTAACACCTGTGCCAGCTAAACTACTGATCCTATAAATACCGTTTGTAAATTAACAATACTTATCTATATATTTGTCTTTTTCCATTTGTACTAGCGTGTCCGGTGATAATTCTCTCACTGTGTAACGTAATACCACCAAATTTTAACGTGTTAACTGGTCAGTCATCCAACGCTGAATGGCAAAAACTGGCATTCTACATGCCACGTGCACTCCACTGAGAGTGCGCCCCCTATGAGAATCACTCACACGAAGAGAAATTAATTATCGTCTAATTCGCTTCTCTCAAGCGACAATAATTTCATGAATCGACGATGGAGAAAATATACATTTCCTTATTTCTTTATTTACACTGTCCCGTTTTATTGGGATGACAACAATAGCGTACGAGTGAAGTCTGGTTCACACAAGATCCTGGTTTAGACCCCAGCGGCCTTTTTGCCACTGGCCGTTCCAATGAGAACTCCTATTGCCAACCCGTTTGTGTTTGGGTTACAATTACTTTGATTCGATTTTTCCTTGTAATTGTTGTGTGTTCTGTATGTGTGTATCAGGCTGACAGTGTTCTGTGTGTGTGTATCACGCTGACTGTGTTCTGTGTGTGTGTATCAGACTGACTGTGTTCCGTGTGTGTGTATCACGCTGACTGTGTTCTGTGTGTGTGTATCAGGCTGACTGTGTTCTCTGTGTGTGTGTCAGGCTGACTGTGTTCTGTGTGTGTGTATCAGGCTGACTGTGTTCTCTGTGTGTGTATCAGGCTGACTGTGTTCTCTGTGTGTGTATCAGGCTGACTGTGTTCTGTAGGTGTGTATCAGGCTGACTGTGTTCTGTGTGTGTGTATCAGGCTGATTGTGTTCTCTCTGTGTGTATCAGGCTGACTGTGTTATGTATGTGTGTATCAGGCTGACTGTGTTCTGGGTGTGTGTATCAGGCTGACTGTGTTCTGTGTGTGTGTATCAGGCTGACTGTGTTATGTATGTGTGTATCAGGCTGACTGTGTTATGTGTATCAGGCTGACTGTGTTCTGTGTGTGTGTATCAGGCTGACTGTGTTCTGTGTGTGTGTATCAGGCTGTCTGTGTTCTCTCTGTGTGTATCAGGCTGACTGTGTTATGTATGTGTGTATCAGGCTGACTGTGTTCTGTATGTGTGTATCAGGCTGACTGTGTTCTGTGTGTGTGTATCAGGCTGACTGTGTTCTGTGTGTGTGTATCAGGCTGACTGTGTTCTGTGTGTGTGTATCAGGCTGACTGTGTTCTGTGTGTGTGTGTATCACGCTGACTGTGTTCCGTGTGTGTGTATCAGACTGACTGTGTTCCGTGTGTGTGTATCACGCTGACTGTGTTCTGTGTGTGTGTATCAGGCTGACTGTGTTCTCTGTGTGTGTGTCAGGCTGACTGTGTTCTGTGTGTGTGTATCAGGCTGACTGTGTTCTCTGTGTGTGTATCAGGCTGACTGTGTTCTCTGTGTGTGTATCAGGCTGACTGTGTTCTGTAGGTGTGTATAAGGCTGACTGTGTTCTGTGTGTGTGTATCAGGCTAATTGTGTTCTCTCTGTGTGTATCAGGCTGACTGTGTTATGTATGTGTGTATCAGGCTGACTGTGTTCTGGGTGTGTGTATCAGGCTGACTGTGTTCTGTGTGTGTGTATCAGGCTGACTGTGTTATGTATGTGTGTATCAGGCTGACTGTGTTATGTGTATCAGGCTGACTGTGTTCTGTGTGTGTGTATCAGGCTGACTGTGTTCTGTGTGTGTGTATCAGGCTGACTGTGTTCTCTCTGTGTGTATCAGGCTGACTGTGTTATGTATGTGTGTATCAGGCTGACTGTGTTCTGTGTGTGTGTATCAGGCTGACTGTGTTATGTATGTGTGTATCAGGCTGACTGTGTTCTGTGTGTGTGTATCAGGCTGACTGTGTTCTGTGTGTGTGTGTATCAGGCTGACTGTGTTCTGTGTGTGTGTATCAGGCTGACTGTGTTCTGTGTGTGTGTTCTGTGTGTGTGTATCAGGCTGACTGTGTTCTGTGTGTGTGTATCAGGCTGACTGTGTTCTGTGTTTGTGTATCAGGCTGACTGTGTTCTGTGTGGGTGTGTATCAGGCTGACTGTGTTCTGTGTGTGTGTATCAGGCTGACTGTGTTCTGTGTGGGTGTGTATCAGGTTGACTGTGTTCTGTATGTGTGTATCAGGCTGACTGTGTTCTGTGAATGCTGCATTTCATGCTTAACCTTTATATCTTCTTTTACAACAAAAACAAAGGAATAAAACAAATAACTGTGTCTACCTTCCAAATTCCATTATCATATCAAGATACACAATGTTTACAGAACTTACTTAATAAAAATAACTGTCCTATAATTCTTAGATATTTTATATTGCGATTATGAAATTAAAATTGGATGTAAAATAAATTTCCAGACACACACATATCTTTCTAACAAAAACTGAATGTTAACCAACTAGATTTCACCAGAATGCTGGATGTTATTGTTCTACAACACACACGCACGCACGCATGCGCTCACATCTATTATTACCATCGAATGTAATTTTAGCGTGGGCTTGGAAATCAACTCCACGAACCAGTACTTTCTTGGTATCGCTATTGAATTCCATCAAACATCTTGTTTCTTCTTAGTAAACATTCAATAATGGTAGTTTATCAACGTAATAAAGTGTTGTATAAGCTAAAGATTACGGCTAATGTACCAAAAAGCAGACTGTCAGATTAAGAAGTAAGACCCCTGCCATAATATCAGCTGCATACAAATCATCTGTGATTGAGTATTCCTCCCAGTATGGAGTCCTCATTACCAACACCATATATACTGAAAGGAAAAAGAAACGCGACACGGGAATTTAAGCTATATATTGTATAATACTGCACACTTAATTACATATTTATAACTATATAACTTTTCGGCTTTTTCCCCGCTTGCTATGATGCAACGGAATAACTTACCAGTATACTCACAACCACACAACTTACCAGTATACTCACAACCACACAACTGCACATAATCTTTGAAGGAAGGTGATCCAGTATCGATCGATATATATATATATATATATATCATATTATAAGTTACCAAATTAAATCTAGAATTCCAGTTCGAAACAACTAGTTATTGCGTAATGGGTATTTAGTGTTAGAACAGCTAGTACGTATAAACAAAACTATTGGTTATAGCTTCATGTTTAAATATTCAACTCAATATTCAACTCAATATCATGTTCAATATTCAACTCCCATTCGGAGCAACTATATATTTGCTATAAAATATATTCGGAAGCCGTTTATTAATCAATGTTACCTGTATCGGGTTATTTGCTTTGTAATACTCGAGGGTATTACCACTACACTATCGCTATGTTTTGGAATCTTTACTTACAGTGGATTCCATTTTCAGTATTTATTGGCATTCACATTTTCGTTTATTGTGTGCCGTGTGGCGTATGTAAAATGCGCCTTGGCTACAAATCAATACTGTTGCTTTGGGATTATCAAGTGTGAAGTGTTGCAGATTATATTAATCCTTATCAACAGACAATAAAACCGAGTCTGTTACTTGTCTCTCTTGTTTGTGTTTGTTTCATCCAAAGGATCTCTCTTCAGTATTTATTGAAGCATTTCTAACAGTAAATAGGCTTTACGCAATAAATAGCGACAGACACGGTCATAAACGAATCAATAGCTAAATAAAAAATCGAGATAAAGTTATTTTGAGACGTATTTTTAGTTTCAGTTTGAAGAAATAAAGTATTACACCACATCAGGTTAATTTACATGTAAGACATGAAGGTCTATTTTCTGATAACCTTGAGGTGCGTTGACATATGTTAAGTTATTTTGCGTCGTAATAAATGATACTAAAGAAACCACGTTCTCACGATGTCTAGTCACGAGAGAGGCAGTCCCCATTTCAGTAAACTATAATGCTACCCGTGTCAAGTACGATATGTAATATTCGATGTATATTAAGTACAGGATGTCCTGCTTAAATTTCAGCGCCTAAATATCATATTTCGCCATGAGCTGGTAAACATTATAAAGACTGTGATTTAAATATAACTGGTGAATCGTAAACATTGTTATCACTTATAACAGTGTGCTGCCAAGTAGGCACTTTAAAAGGCGACTTGTTTTTTGTTTCAGTACTTGTAAAGTCTCTTCCTGTACGTAAAGATGAAGTGTTTTTCAGTTTCTATATTTTGTGAAGTTAGCAGAGTTTCTTGCAGTATAAACAATATGAGTAGTAGGGGTGACGCTTTCGCCCCAATTGTCCCCCTCAGGCATTGTTATGTCATTTGAATGTAATGACGTAATCAGGCGCGTGCAATGTCGGAAATGTTGGCACGTTTACGTTAATGACCATCGACATTTAGATTCAATGACGTGATATAAATTAGTTATCACGCGATAATATGGAGCAAATGGCAGTGGAATTGAATTTTCAGTGCAGTTGACATTTTGACGCCCTTTACCCCGGGCACCACAGGTGACGTAGGAGGTAAAAAAAAAGATATACAATGTAATCCCATCATCTTAGTGCAGTGTGGAGGCTGAAAAATATCTGCATGTGCTACAATTCAGTAGTTATTTTCTTACTGGTGTTTGGGGATCAACGAGCCCAATATATATGGCTTTTAAGTAGTATATCGCTTAAACCGGCGCTTGGGTGCTTGAGAAGTGTGTTTCTCTGGATGTGGACTTTATTGTTAGAGAATTCCTTTTGATGGGACGTAGTTTTATTTACACTGTCTTGTCTATTTGGGCGCTGAAGACAGGATAATAGCGAGGATTGTGCGCATATAAAATCGATTTAAGCTAACCAGTAGGCCTTATTGCCTACTGACCGTTCCAAGTCGGTAACCCTGTCTTCACCACCCTTTCTGTTGTTTTTTGTCTCTTTCATTGTAGTTTCTAGTCCTTGTTTGCAGTACAGTGCGGACCTACGATGCCATTGCGTTCGGACGCTGTGGTTTCTATAGGACCCTATATCTCATTTTGCATCTTACATTACCTCCCATGAACAGACTCATTACATCTGCTACTTTATTCTCTATTTATTAACGATTCCTTTGATATATAATTAAAAAATCAAACACCTCAAATTACTCCCACCCCACGCCAAACCCCTGGCCAGACATCATAGTGTGAAAGAACAATGTTGCTCTTGCTCGCCTTTATCATTGTGGGGGAAATGATACACTAAGTTTGGCTCATTGGTTGAGGAGAAAATATGATACGGATAGACAGACGGATAAACGGAGGCGTTAACAAT
This sequence comes from Cyrtodaria siliqua, assembly GCA_037043455.1. Taxonomy (NCBI): domain Eukaryota; kingdom Metazoa; phylum Mollusca; class Bivalvia; order Adapedonta; family Hiatellidae; genus Cyrtodaria; species Cyrtodaria siliqua. The sequence continues at coordinate 298,795 of JAWPHD010000743.1, read as the reverse complement.
ATCCCTGGGGATAATATGGAAAGTTCAAACATATGAGTATAGTGCCTTCTGGCTATATAAGCTTATAATATCAAAATATATCAAGTTTCTCGATAAAAAATGTAAATCAGTCAAAATAATAATGTCCAGAGTGAAATCCCAAAAAACAATCTGCCATGCATCTCTGTTAAATTTGTTAATAACGATGATCAACGTTTCAAGGCGGTACCCCCTTTGTCAACATGTTTGTGTTTGTGATGTCGCATGCCTTGCTTTTTATTAACAGTTTTATTGTTAGTTTTAAGGCGTGTTTTTGGTTGACTTCTCTGTGAAAGTTACATTTCTTGCTCCACTTTTATACCTACTTTTTCTGTAGCAGTAGGGGTGACGTTTTCGCTGCAATTTCCCCCCTCAGGCATTTTAATGTCATTTGAATGTAATGATGTATTCAGGCGCCTGCAATATCAGAAATATTGGCTGTTTTACGTTAACGACAACGTTACGACAACTGACATTTAGATTCAATGACGTGATATGAATTAGTTTTCACTCGACATCGACTTTATATGTCTGTGAAGGTATTACCATTTTCTACGTTCAATTAGATCGGCATAAAACCAATCAGATTATAAATAACAAACACACAAGAACAAATGATATTCATATAAAATCACCTTTCTAAATTTAAATTATTATTACTATGTTATCCAACATGATGTGTGTGTGTGTGTGTAATTCTAAGGTTTATAGTCCGTCCGCCAACGAACACGTCAAGGTATACCTGACGCGATGGGCACAATAGAGTCTGGACTTTTTATCCAACATGATAAGTCGTTTTAGCATTTCAGCGCATATTGACGAGATACATATCCCAAATAATGCACATAAAGACGCATCTGTGTTTTTCGACAGGGATATTAAGTTTCGCTCAATTCGGCAATGTTTAAGAAGAAGAAATTATCAACACATGTGTATCTTTTAGAGAAGAAAATGCCTGTAACATTGGTGGGTTGGGATACTCTTGGATCACATCTAAGCAAATAAGAGTAATTTGCAAACAAAAATGGGGGTACTGTAAAGCTATTGTGAAGGTACAGTGGGGTACTGTGGGGTACTATAAGGGTGCTGCAGGGGTACTGTAGGGGTACTTTGGTGTACTGCGGGTGTACTTTGGGGGTGCTTCTAGGGTGATGTATGGTTGTTGCAGTGGTGCTGTAAGAGTGCTGCATGGGTGTTATAAGGGTGCATGGGTACCGCATAGGGTGCTATAGGGGTGCTGTAGTGATGCGGCAGAGGTTCTGCAGCGGTGCTGCAGGGCTGTAAGGGCGCTGCAGGGTGCTGCATGGTGCTGAAGGGGTGTAGGCTGCACAGTTGACGCAGGGGTGCTGCAGGGGTGCTGTAAGGGTGCTGTATGGGTTGCTGTAGGGGTACCTTAGCAGTGCTGTAGAGGTGCTGTAGGTGTGCTGTAACGGTGTTGTAGGGTGGGTAGGGGTGCTTAGGACCCCTACAGCAACCATATATCACCTCTGCAACACGCCTACAGCAGCCCCGCAGCACCATGCAGCATCCCCATAGCACCCTACAGCACCCTAGAAGCTCCCATACAGTCCATCTACAGTAACTCTTCAGTACCCCACATTACCCCCACAGTACCCCACAGCACACACACAGTACCATACAGTACCCAAAGTACCCACAGTACCCCTACAGTATCCCAGAGTACCCAGAGTACCCATACAGAACCCCACTGTACACTCACAGTACCCTACATTACACTCACAGTACCCCAACAGTATCCCCAGCAGTGGCGGCCAATACCTCAATTTCAATTTTATCTGATCAAAGACCTTGTAGGTAATATATGCCCGTTCAGGTACCAAACAGTTCCTCGGCCGAGCCAACATGGCGGTTTTATATAGAATATATAGGGTAAAACATCGGTATACCTATTGCCAGTTTAAGACAGACCTGTACGTTATATTTAAACGGTTGTCTTGTCGTGCCCTCAATGGTTTATTCCCTTGTTGCTCTGGCTTCTGTCAAGTCATTAAGTACCTTCTCTGTGGCTTTCTAGGTTATTATTGTTTTGTATTTATATATACACGAGCATCTTTGTGTTTTACTTATATTTCCTATTAATGCTGCCTTGTTGGTTAGAGAATAGTTCATGGCGGGGATTTCTATATTACACTGTCCCGTTTTATTTGGTTGACAGTTAGGTAAGTGTGAGGTTTGGTGCACCCTGGTTTAAACCTCCAGTGGCCTTTTTTGCCACTGACCGTTCCAAGGTTGTAGCCCTATTGTCAAACCGGTTGTGTTTATGATGTCTTATTTGGCCTTTTATTCATCTTTAAATTTGTTCTTAATTTCTGTGTGTGTTTGTGGTTGACTGTTGTCCTTGAATGCTGCGTTTCCTGTTCGATTTTTATATCTATATTTATTATTACCACTCTATAAAAAATCGACCATTCAACTCGTAGATATTTAAGCGTGCCTGTACTTGATTTAACAAGTCTAGTAATAACGAGTCATCGTCTATTAATACATCGGGTTTTTCCAATCTTCCCTGCAATATTGATTATAACTGTCATAACGTATACGCCGTTCAGTTAACATACGCATTATCGATTTTTCAATGATATTAATACTATTATAGTCACAAAGTGGCGGTGGTATGTGATGGTGGCGTTGGTGGCGGTGGTGGCAGTGGTGGGTAGTGGTGGTAGTATTGGTGGTGGTGGGTGGTGGTGGTGGTGGTGGTTGTGGTGGGTGGTGGTGGTGATGGTGGGTGGTGGTGGTGGTGGTGGTGGTGGTGGTGATAGTGGTGGTGGTGTGTATGGTGGTGTTTGTGATGGTGGTGGAGGTAGTGGTGGTGGTGGTGTGTGTGTTAGTGTGGTGGTGATGGTGGTGTGGTGATGGTTGTGGTCCTGCGGTCAAAATACGAGAATACCGACTCCTACGGATACTTCCGGTTCCTTACATATTAGGGGGACCTCCCAAGTAACTATACTTCATATCAGTGCCGAAATATCGGACGTTTTCGTAATCTTGCCACCCCCAATTTCCTCCTTTTGATAAATATACATACCTTTATGGCAAACATTTAAAAGATGTGATTTTCTCTGCTGTCAGTTTAAGAATGACCCACGTTATTGATAAAGCGTATTTTATTAATATCAATAAAATCAACCAATTAAATGAATAATAGATAGACATGTTTGTAATTGTCTAAACATGTCCAGACAAGCAAAGGCAAGTCAGCGTCTATTGATACACCGTGGTTTGCCATCACTAAATTATTTTCTGAGGTTAAAATTAATTAAAATATTAAAATTTCGGAACGCATATAAAAAAGTATTAATACCTGTCAATTTCAATCTTATCTGGTGACAGAATTTCGGGGCAAAATATATGTATTCATGTTTTGTCAGGGTTCTTTAGGAAATAAGTCATTTTTTTAATTAAACATATAGTATTTGCTCTTTTTCGAAACATAATTATACATCTAAATTCATTTCTGTAAAAATACGAGAATTCCTAATATTTGGCACATTTTACATAAAAATTAAACAATACCTGTCAATTTCAATCTTATCTGATCAACGACCTCATAGGTAAACTATATCTGCCTATGTAATTTTAGAGCATTATGGCTTATAAGGTATATTTTAAATTAAAAAATACCGAATTTGATTATTTTAGAAATATGTGTAAACGTTTAATAATATTTCTATCGTTAAATTAATGAAATTCTTAAATTTCTGAATCTTTTCGTATAGAAGTTACGGGTCCTGTGTTTAAACGCGTCGTACTGTCATCAGGTAAGATTGAAATTGACAGGTATTGGTCAATTGTTTTTATATAACACGTTCCGATACTTATATTAACATCAAAAAAGAATGTAATCATGACATAAATGTAATATTAATATCGATGACAGAATAAAACATGTTGTTCTCTGATATAAATATAACCAGTGATAGTTATAAACATGATTTTATTCGCACGAAAACATCGCCGTCTTATCAAAGCGAATGGGAGAACCTACAGTATAAGACGAGCATGTCGCAGACATTCATAATTTTAATTATTTATTGGCAGTTATTTCGCAAATGTTATACCTGTGTAAAAGGTCTTCCCAAATGACCCTTTTGTAGTTGAATCCACGGAGCGATGTTGTACTGGCTTAATAAAACTCGCATAACCATCAGGCAGCCATATTGTCTTTCTCCACTGTCAATGAACTCAGTACTTGATAGTACTTAGCAACGGCTAACAAAATGGTCCCACTAACGCTATAATTACGATATCGCGTGATACTAATTAATAGCACGTCAATAAATCCACATGCCGATCTAATTGAACGTAAAACTGTCAATACCTTAACAGACCTATAATATCGATATCGCGCGATAACTAATTAATATCACCTCATTGAATCTAAATATCGGGATCATTAACGTAACATGTCAATAATTCCGATATTGCACGCGCCCAATTACGTCATCAAATTGAAATGTCCGAGTGGGGAAATTGAGGGTAAAGATCCCTATATAGTACTAATATGTGTATTTACGTCTCGCCCAGTCGAAATATACTATGATAACAACTCAGAATTAATGTTTGAAGATGTGAGAGAAGGGTTAACAGTAAAGGATCGTTATATCTCGATAAGTTATATCTCGATAAATCAAGAGTATTGCACGTATCTTACTTAAACCGGGGGTTATGACAGTCTACATAATACGGTACGATGTATAAAAGATTATCTTAAACTTAAAGCTACATAATCCCGATAAAAGGCAAACTAGTACTGAAAAAATATAACGGTTATTACGAATGTTGTACCAAGTGATTACTGTGAACGGTTCATATATACAACATGCGCACTACTTAAATTCACTGAATATTAATGAGATAAGGCGGTACTGTATGAGAAGCTTCAGGTACTTTGTGAATCGAACACTGTTCTTATATCGGGTATAAAATCGAATTTTAGCAGACGACATTTGACCACCGAACTGATGAGACCACTCTTCTGTAGAAAGACCTAATACGAAATACAAGTCATTAGAAATTGAAAAGGAAGCTAAAGAGGGACTTACTCAAAACAACTGTATAATTCCAACTTTATATAATCCGAAACAATACCGATAGTTAAACGCAGCGGCCTTTTAAAAAATACCCTTTCCAGCTATCCTGTTGCATCAACAAAACTATTATACAAACAAGTAATACTCCATTTGTGTGTGTGTGAGTACTGTATATTGACACAAAACACAAGGGAGACATTGTTTATTAAAATTGGAATATTTGTAGAGGTGTCTCAAACCAAGGGTCATATTTAATGGTAAAGATGGAGATACAGTATTTGAAGTTATGGTTTACATATTTGTAGATTATAAATCAACTTTTTTTTTTAATGAAGATGTTTTAATTTATGCATGAATTGAAATATTTGAAAAATAAAATGGAGAGATAGAGAGAGAGAAAGAGAGAAAGAGAGAGAGAGACAGGCAGGCAGGCAGGCTGGCAGGCTGGCAGGCTGGCAGAGAGAGAGAGAGAGAGAGAGAGAGAGAGAGTGAGAGAGAGAGAGAGAGAATTTCTATATATAGTCTTATACACATAAAAGCCGGAGGGTCCCACACCCCAATGTTTCGGGGTGGGCCGCAGATGTATGTTTTACGAAAAAAAAGCAACACAAAATGTATGAATTACCAACCTGAACATTACAATTCTGATTGATCAGATTTTAAAATCAACAGAAAATATTTTGGTCAATCTGTGAAATCAACGATACTTCCAGCTGAAATACTTATTTGAAACATGTTATCTTCCGCCTGTACGGCAGTGTTAACTAACAACGGAACGTTTTATGAGAATTATTAAACTTTAAAAACTAGTAATTAACGTTTCCTAAGTTAACATATATACATCTTTAATTTTCTCAATCAAGTTAAATGATTTGTAAAGTAATTTTAAATGAAAACAGGCCGGTAGCCAGACTTGAAATCTAACCTAGGAATATCCCTTATTGTGGTGTCCGGTGAAATTAACCTCCCTCTACGCCCTGGATTGATTTTGTTTTGATTTCCTTCAGTGTTTTGCTTTTCCCCCATGTACTAGTATATATTTGTTTTTATGAAAGTACATTCCCAAAATTGAACCAAGGATACTGCCTCTATGTGCACCAATGTGCACCAGTGTAGCTACGGACCTGGCAAAGCAGTATATTGAAAAGCACAGGGTCCTTCGCGATTGAACATATTTATGTTAAAGGAACTTAATTAGAACATTTGATGTTAATCGGCCTCCGTAACGCAGTAGGATAACGCGTTATCTAGATATGCTTACCTCGTTGCGGACGGGGTTCAAACCCGCGGCTCTGCACTTTTTAAAAAAAAAAATGTTTTATGAAGAAGTAGAAGTAGTAGTAGAATGTCTTTCAGATTCATCAGAGTTAAATGTTAACAAACATATAGATAATAGCACGCACACAAGCACGGCCAACGCACGCATCCACAAACACACGCGCGCACGCAAGCACGCGCGCACATACACTCTCCCATATGTTAGTTAATATTAACAAACGAACTTTGTGTAAACGGTGTCGGAAAGAAATTTAGAAAAAGTCGAATACCCAGTCCGTCCGCAATGACGGGATCCTGCGACTGTGTGAAATACATTTGAGATATCGAGATAATATGTTATTTATGTATCCGTGGCAATATGTAGATGATGCACGTCATTGTTTTTATTTCGTCAAATGTGATTGCCATGGCAACACAGTTGGAAAAACCCCGAAAAGTCAGTGTATATGTGGCATGTTTCATGAAGAGACATTCAATTTATAAAATTTACTCCAGAAAGATAGTTTTTTACTCTTTTGTTGTATTGCCAAGAAGCTCCGGAATTGTGTAACGGAAGGATAAACGGGTGGGTGACGTTCATGTGTATACCCCCACATCCTAAAAACTACGATTTGCGAAACATAATATTGCTGGTCTTTTGTCAACAAAAGCAAATTCCATATCTATAACTATTAATTTGATCCTTCAAGAGTCTCATTTTAATCAATAATTTCTCCCTGTTCAGTGTCAACACCTGAGCATGTATTTCACTTTACATACTATTTGCTACCGATACATGCTCTCTGTATATGTGTACATGAATAATATGTATGTGGTTTTGTATTGTTTCAAGGATATTATAGGAAATAAATATATATATATGGAATAGATGTGGGATACGCGGGTAAGTGTTTATAATTCTCTACATAGTGATGTATTTACGGTAAGATTATCTCATTTCCCCTCCCCTTCTGTTCAACAATCATGTATATACTTACATTAAACGCCATTGAATATCCTCACTGAGTTAAAAAAAGTCTGTGGTGATCGGAGTAAGTTGCTATGTACACGTTTAGGCTTATATACCCGTAATCACTGGGTGGTTCAGTTTCAAAGTTACCGAAGCTTTTATCACGCCCATTATGGAAATGTCTCGATATGCGCTACGACAATACTCCAGCCTAAACAATCTATACAACACATCCAGCAAAGAACTTCATCTATAGGCTTTCTTGCGTTTAAAATACCCTGAAATTGTATTATTTTATCGGGATTGTGTAGCTTTAAGGCGGTGCGGTTATGTTTAATGTTCCCTGACAGGTGGCTGCATTTGTGTTCGTGCTATTATGACAGACTTTTTATCGATATACGGAAGTGTTTTTGTCGATGTTTACAAACCGTGTAACGTAATTGGCAACATGTGGTGTATTGGATTTAACACAGTTTATAAGTTTGTGTGACTATACATAATACATGCAGCAAGTTGTCAGACAAAAACACATAGAGACGCGTAAAAATGCACTGAACGTGCGGAGATCGATAACTACTGTTGCATGCAGAGTGTTCTCGATGTTTTGATAAACAAGACAGATACGCACATATTGTAAAACAACTGTTTAACTGTTCAATTTCGGCATGGCAGAATCACCAGTCGAGACTATGGAATGCCCGGATACAAAAGGTCACATCGTGGTAGTAGCTGTTGACGGAAGTGAATATTCTGATTATGCCTTGGAATGTAAGATATTTTATAATATTTTAATATTTATTCGTTTAATATGTCACGAAATAATCCAAAAGAATATAAACAAACAGTTAAAACTTAATGTTTTGAATTGCATTTGATATTATAGTCGCACCAACAATTAAGGTCATGTAGCGACTTACCAGCTTCAATTAGTGATGGGAGACCCCTGGTGACTCTCCATGCAATGTTCGTGCACGGGCGGGCATCTGGAACCAGCGAAGTTCCGAAAGCTAGATGAATAGCTTTCTAACATAAATATTCCTAGTCCCATGCGGGCTCGAACCCACATCGCTGACGGGCAAGGTATTTCAAGTCAGAGATTCTAATCACTCGGCTTGTTGTTTTAAAAGAACAGAAAGTGTAACATGCATCTCAAACAGTGAGCTATCGTTTGCTAAAACATACATAACAAGTGTGCTAATGACTGTCAATGACGTAATGTTTAAATTGTCGTTTTTATTTTATTTGAGATAATTATTTTTTATTAAATCAATCCCTGGCCTTTCTATGATAAACCACGTTCGAGACGCTGACATCGAATTGTGTATTTATTTTTCCATAAGCAGCTTAAGCTATATTAAGAAAGCTTTCGACTGCTATAGCTTAGCAGAATGTTAGTGATTGTTTTCATTTTCCTACGAACTTTATCACAATACGTTCTTTAGTATTAAACTTAAAGTTTGCAAAATTATATCATAGATATAATTTATTATAAACAGCCTCGACATTTCATCTCTATAATAATATTTTATGCTACTACTTGTTGATTATACTTGCACATTCGCAATACAATATTAAACAAATCGATGCGACCTTGTACTATTTAACCGAAGTAAACATTATCTAACGTAAATACGTAAAGTGCATACTGATCACACGATTAGCAATACGATACCCGTGATATCTAAGTTTGATAGCTTGCGCTGGTTTAGCTCTTATTAAACGGACGAACATAAAACTGGATTAACAAAAGCGAAGTAAAATCGGGACCTTTAATAGTTCTGTTTTTTTTTAATTGTCAAAATATTAAACTATAAAGCTAATTAGAAGGTATATTAATATACTATTATATTTTATGAAATGAAAACTGAACGTTTGATTTATGCTATTTTCATACATACTGATTACAATTTAGTTGAATATGTCTATGTCGTAAAGCTGGCTTTACAATCGCATCTTCATGGACATACGAAAGCAAGCTTCTGTCTTATTTAACAACTTTTAATTTTACGGTAATCCTCTGTATAACATATATTTTAAAAAAGGGTAAATGTTATAAAATGACTGTTCATTGCGCTTTGTTTTACTGACTGGGACCACGTATAAACTATAAACAACTAGCTATAAAGTGGAACTTGAAGTGCAGCATTCACTGAACACTTTCAACCAAAATACGCATGCAAGTGGATATAAAAGTCGAACAGGAAATGCAGCATTCAAGGACCACAGTCAACCACACACACACAGAGAAACAAACAACAACTACAAATATGAATAAAACGCATGATATGACATAACAAAGATACAAGAGTTAAAAATAGGTCTACCACCTTTGAACAGCAAGTGGCAAAAAAGGCCGCTTGGGGTTTAAATCAAGTTCTAGGATAAAACGGTACCGTGTCAATAAAGATATACCAACAGGTTATCTTCTCTAATAAACAAGGCAGCGTAAATATAAGTAAAACACATAAATGATCATGTATATATAAAGTATCAAAAAGCCTAGAATGTTACAAAGCAAGTATTCAGTGACTTGGCAGAAGTCAGAGCAACACTAGTACAACCCGTTTAAGGTACAACAATACACGATTTAAAACAAACATCAAACGCTACCGTCCTATGAGGAGTTAGGTTAACGTCATCATAGGGTCCACAATCTGTCCGATCATCGCACAATCAACCACTAAACATGCAGCGCGTTGCAAACTGATAGGGTCATAACCTCTTTCGATAAGCGTTTTAATACGTTTAATAAAGGTTATGACACTGTCATATTGCAACGAACTGCATGCTTGGTGGTGGAGCTATTTACAGTTCGCAACTATGCTTTCCTCTTTGATTGTGCGAAGACCTGACAGGCTGTGTACCCTATGATGACGTCTACCTAAAGCCCAAAAGAACGGTGATGTTTGATGTTTGTCTTCAGTCTTGTCTTGCCGTGCCCTCAATGGTTTATTCTTTTGTTGCTCTGGCTTCTGTCAAGTCATTGAGTACATGTACCTTCTTTGTGGCTTTCTATGTTATTGCTTTTTAGTATTTATATATACACGAGCATCTTTGTGTTTTACTGATATTGCCTATTACTGCTGCCTTGTTGGTTAGAGATAGTTAATGGCGGGGATTTCTTTATTTACAATGTCCCGTTTTATTGGGTTGACAGTAGGATAAGTGTGAAGTTTGGTGGTGCACCCTAGAACCTGATTTAAACCCCCAGCGGCCTTTTTTGCCACTGATCGTTCCAATGCGGTAGCCCTATTGTCAACCTTTTTATTTGTGCTGTTTTATTTGGCCTTTTAGTCATCTTTAAATGTGTTCTCTGTTTCTGTGTGTGTTTGTGGTTGACTGTCGTCCTTGAATCTTGCTTTTCCTGTTCGATTTTTATTTCTGTATTGTATGAAAGTGATCATGACCAAGGATATTACGAGGTATTAAAATCACATCACCACAGATGTCAGGATGCTATCGTTGAAAGGTTTTTAAATTAATGTTATATTTATATTATATTAATTATATTATAAAAAACAATTCAGGGTTACGATAATACCAGTTGGCAAAAACGGTTTTCGAAGTTATGGTGGTAACCCTGAATAGCTGTTTAGCTGTACACAGGTTACACAACGAATAAGTTGAGAAACATATACCCCATAAGATGTTGCTACAGGAAAAATTCCGTCTAAGTAGAGATATTAACGATATAGAAATTAAAATCAACTCTCTTATCATACATGTTTCTTATTATTTCTCCATTTTCAGTTGAGAGATGCAAATCGAGAAAACAAGTGACAGCACAAGAAATACTAGCTTTGTTAAGTTTAGGTTATTCATCAGTTTAACAAAAGAGAGGCTTGTATCATCCGTATACCGAGAGGTGTTATTACAGGTGCATTGGTATAACATAATTTACATACAGAGTGTATGTTCATTAAATAAACTCGTTCATTAGCGTAAAGTAACTCCCCTGTCAATTGTATTTCGACATATCATCTGCTATTGCATTACATGAACCTGTTGAACATCCAGTTTGATATCTTTTTTCGAACACAACTTTTAACTATCGTAATATAGCTGTATTGGGTAATTCGGATTGCATACTTCTAGAATTATCGTTGCGCACAATTTATGAATCTTAAAACAATTTGATATATATATTTTTCTAAACTGTAATGTATACGCATTTAAATTTACGCCTCTCTGTCGTTGCATATCTATCACGTGTCGTAAACTATTGCCAGCTAAACGTGTTAGCTATGCTCATTAATGAACAAAACAATTTCATCTTTGTAAATATTTTAAATGCGCTTTTTCTTTTTTTTTCTTTTTCTTTTGATGGCTGCCATTATGTGAATGTTATGCTTCCTGTTCTAGCTTGTATCTACGTGTAAACTATGTAAATTATATGTAAATACATTAGGCACGTTTCATTTATACTAATAAAAGAAGACATGACATCATATGTATACATTGAGTAAATGACATCCTTATGGTTTGTTTCAGTTTACGTGGAAAAAGTTCATAAACCCGACAACCATGTGATTCTAGTGCACGTTGTTGAAACTAAATCTGTAACAAGCCCAGGTAAGCATAGTCAGATCAGTCAATACACAATGAGAATAAATACCGCAGATAACTAGGTTGTATTGAGTCTGTTCATGAGAGGTAATATAAGATGCAGCATCTCTCACACCACGAATCAGCGGCGTAAGTGGTATTTTGCTTTAACGTAACAAGATTGAGTTCGATCATCCCAAAGGATCTGTTCCTACAACACTACTGAAGACGTGTACGTGATAACGTTACAACACTACTGAAGACGTGTACGTGATAACGTTATGATTTACTGCAAAATCAATTTAAGAGTTGTAATAAGCAACGAGGAATGAGCCCAGCCCGTGTGAACACGACCTCAGAATGTATCAATTTCCTCATTGGCGTCTCATATATTTAAAACAGAAGCAATTTGGCGATGCACGTCTGATATATTAGCCAGACTTTAACTCTGTCCCCTTACTACTTCGAGATGGTGTTATTTTCTTCCAACGTTTGGGTTTACCCAGATACCCAGGCAGATGTTATTGAAGCCTTTAATGACACCTCTCGGTATCTGGATAACATACTGAACATTGACAACCCTTTCTTTCCAACTATGGTTAATTATATTTATCCTCAAGAGCTTCAGCTTAACAAAGCTAATATATCGGATATTAACGCTTCTTTTCTTGATTTAGATCTCTCAATTGAAAATGGTGAAATAATTAGCAAAATCTATGACAAGAGAGATGATTTTAAATTTGACATTGTTAATTATCCCCACTTGGATGGGGATGTTCCCCGAGCAATTTCTTATGGGATGTATGTCTCTCAACTTATTCGTTTTTCAAGAGCTTGTACTCGAGTTGAGGACTTTAATATTCGTACTCTTTGTATAACTAAAAAGCTACTCAATCAGGGTTACTGTTACCATAAACTTCGTAAAACCTTTACAGAATTTTATTATCGTAACCCTGATCTTCTTTCCAAATATAAAAGTAATTTAAGGACTCTTCTGCGACAAGGACTATCACAACCTGACTTCTATGGTGATGTGATTATAAACTTCGGAAGATTCTTTGTCATGATCACTTTCATACTATCTTTGTTAAACTTGTTAAAAAGTTTATCAAAAGAGGTTATGACCCTATCATTTTGCAACGTACTGCATGCTTGGTGGTGGACCCTTTCACAGTTCGCCACTATGCTTTCCTCTTTAATTGTACGATGCACGGACAGGCTGTGGATCTTTCTTGTCGTGCCCTTAATGGTTTATTCTCTTGTTGCTCTGGCTTCTGCCAAGTCAATGTGTACCTTCATTGTGGCTTTCTAGGCTATTGTTTTTTTGTATTATATTTACACGAGCATATTTGTGTTTTACTTATATTGCCTATTGATGCTGCCTTGTGGTTAGAGATTAGATCATGGCGGGGATGTCTTTATTTACACTGTCCTGTTTTAATGGGATAACAGTAGGGTAAGTGTGAGGCTTGGTGCACCCTATAACCGGTTTAAACCCCAAGTGGACTTTGTTGCCAGTGACCGTTCCAAGGCGGTAACCCTATTGTCAAACCTTTTGTGTTTGTGATGTCGTTTGTATTTTGTATTACTATTGCCTTATCGTTTGTCTGTTTGCGTGTTTGTTTTTGTGTTTTGTGGTTGTCTATCGTCCTTGAATGCTGCTATCCCTGTCCAATATTGTTATCTTTCTTTGTACAAAACAAATTGTGAACAAAATGTGAACAAAATAACATTAGGAAATATTCCCAGTTACTTTCTGTTTATAAAATAGTTTAAATAAATGCTCATTATGCGACACTTTTAATGTAGTATTTCAAAATCCTCCGAGCTATGACCTCATACTCCTCTTCTATACACTCAGGAACTAAACTACTAACGTTGACCTGTTGACGTTTGGTTTGTTTGGCGAATCTTGATACGATACAATACACCTGAAATAATTGTTCTAGCATATTTTCAGTCAAACGAAACGGCAACGCATACGAACTTTAATGATTCTATGAAATAAAGTTCAGATTAACTCGTTTACTAGATACACAAACAGATTTCAGCGAAGTCTTTAACAATACCGCAGAATAGTTGGATGATATAACAACCATTGCCATACATTACCTTTATCCTGATACTATTTATTCTAAAAGTAGATATAAAAGTCGATCAGGAAATGTAGCATACATGGACAACAGACAACCAAAAACACGCACCTCGATCCGTATCCATTATGATTTTAATATGCTAATACACCCGCACTATATAGCCTAGTGTAAAATATCTCGTTATATTCAACGATATATCACTGTAACGATTGCAACGTTATGAGAATAAGCAAGTCAATGCGAAAGATAGCACTGTAACGTTTGCAACGTTAGGAGAGTAAGCAAGGCAATGCAAAAGATATCACTGTAACGTTTGCAACATTAGGAGAGTAAGCTAAGCAATGCAAAAGATTTCGGATGTGTGCGTTATTTTCACATTTTAAGGGTGTTAGAACAGAAATAGAACATCGTTTACGGTGAATTATCTTGTAACATATCACGGTTTGTCGTTCAGTTGTAAATAATAAGTTCACGAGCCCGAAGGGCTTGACAAAACTCCAAACCGTGATATATTACACGATAATTCACCGTAAATGATGCTTTATTTCTTAAATAAAAGATAGTGTTTTAATTGTACTTTGTTATTGTACGATTGTATAAAATATAAAAAAAATGAAATGCAATGATTAATTAATAAAATGCAAATATAATTTGCAATGAACCATTTCGGAAAATATTAGTTATGTAGAAAAAAACAAAGATTGGTATGTTCATTTAAGGTTAGGGTTGTTACATCTAGTAAATAGACGAGCATTACTTTAAGTAGAAGTTGGTACATTTAACGTTGAAATTGTTATGTCTAGTAGCGATTGAAACCCTTAGCGAAATTGTTGCCTTTAACGCTGTTACATACGTTCGTGTACAGAACCTGTCATAACCGCTTTTTAATATTACATGTAGCAGGCATGTTCTTCAATAAACTCCATGAGTCTGTCTTTGAATACAAAGCAAGCGGTGATTTTTTGAGTTTGCGTTTTATCATATTATTTTAGGAATAACCGACCCATCCATGGTTTTTCCCATGATAACAAAGGAGATTAAGGCGTCGGAGAAAAGGGCGGATGAACTGGTGGAAACATTGACAGCCAAGATTAAGGACATGAAGGTTAGATTGTATTGGCGTTTCTTCATAAATGTTTACCCTGAGTTAGTTTAGCAGAGATATTGAAGCAGATACGAAGAGTGACAAAACAACACAAGTAAAGATTATTAATGAATGCAGAACAAGATTCGGAAGCATTGCACATAAACAATAGAGTAGGACTCTGCTACCATGTCTAGATCTATGGAAAAGCATATAGTGTTTATAGTGTTTTAAACATCTTCGGCGTAATTATGTCTACTGTTGAAATATTCCCTTGAAAAAACACACAGTATATTTGAAACAATTGAAGACATTTTAACAATTAAACAAAAGAATAAGTGTTTAAATATCATTAAAAACTGAAGTACTGTTACACATTCTGTTCATGATAGGTAATATAAAACATCTTACGCACTCTATCACCTGCTTAAGTGGTTTTCTGCTAAACGTCATAATGAATGGGCTCAGTATTAGTAATACATAGTTCCGATCTGTCACTGAACAAGCTTATATCCAAAAGAAATCTGAGTCAAACGTTCAATCGATATTTACAACTGTAGCGAAATGACGCGTTGTACCACAAACAACTCTTAAATACAAATATATTACATGGCCAATGTTTGTGGGAACCCAGAAACAATAGAGGGCAGAGCTATACATTGAATGATAGAGGGCAAGCTATACATTGAATGTCGGAACTATCCGTTTGCAAAGGACCAGTAAATGTTCATTCGTAGCACGGGGAGAATCCACGCCTTGGCTTCATACTTTATTTCGTGTTGCCCCAGAGACAGGTGAATAATTAAAACATATAATATACATAGATGGCTAAAGCGATTATACATTGGACTCATATTTAAGACAGTTAAGGGCGTATAACCTTTATTTTGGAGCTTTTAATAACCTTTGTTTTGTATTTGTTAGACACAATGCATTTAATAATAAACACAACACATAGGTTAAATATGATATTTCCAGTGTGTTGTAAATCTTTCCGATACAGTCACTTTAACGAATCTTATTATTTTGTATATTTAAGATTGATGCAGAAATTGAACGTACCCACGGCGAGGCCGGCCCCGCTCTTGTATCAGTTACTACCCGCAAGAAAGCCGATTTCGTTGTCATAGGATGCCGTGGTAAAGGAACCGTTCGACGAACCCTTACCGGAAGTGTCACCGACTATGTAACCCATCATTCCCACGTACCCATTATTATCGCACGCCATAAAGATCACATAAAACCGTATCATGGATTCCAGTTAAAACCGGTGAATCGTGATAGAAAGCACAAACATAAAGACGGTAACGGTCACCACGACGAAGCTGAACCGCAGGATGACAAGGGCATTTAAGGGTATTAAGGCAACTAATCGATAACAAAATAGCACACTGCATACAGTCAAAAGTCTTCAACATATAAAATACTTTTATTATTATTGTTATTATATTTGAAATGACTACCCATGAAACACATTCATTTTTGTAACATTTTAGTTAATTTTGGTATAACTGGCGCACTGACAACTGAGTGCACTAACTGATCGTAAGTATTTTGAGAAGACATTCAAATGCATTTTACGCTTTGTTCAATACCATTTATCTGATGCAAAATGTGAAAAAACTGCAACATTCCCAAAACATAAACTTCAAAAACCATGCGTGTATAATATAAAATGCATAAAATATATAAACAAAAATATAAAGAAAAGCGTGAGAAATCACAAACATAAAACGGTTGGCAATAGTGGTAGTCATTAACAGGTTTAAATCTCGCTTCCACCTCAATTAAATAACACTGACGTTTAAATAAAAGAATCCCCCTTCGCTTTTATAGGCAAATATAAGAAATAACAATCTACGACACAGTCAACAAAAGCCAAAGAGAAGTTGTAAGCTTTACCAAATAAAATGCATGCAAGCTGTTTAGCTATAGTATAGACTTGCTAGTCGAGCGAAATTTTGAAGAAATAAACATGGAATTATGTCAATCCAATATACAAATGTTACATTATTATCACATAACTTGCGCTGTTACATTATTATCACATAACTTGCGCTGTTACGTTATTATCACATAACTTGCGCTGTTACGTTATTATCACATAACGTGCGCTGTGTGAGTGTAATAAAGCCATGATACATTTATCATATTACACTAGCGAGATACATATGCAAATGAAGACCGAATCATCTTTCGGTCTTTTCCGCTCAGCTCGGTGAGCAACGGAATTGCCTCGTCGATTTCCGTACTGTATAAAATACCAGATTAATAAAAATCGACGAGGTAGTTACGTTGTCCGGTGGCGTACGATGAAGACCGAGTCAACATACGACGTCATCATATAAACATACGACGTCACCATAGACAACGTTGTATATAGGAGGCTACAAGGGAGCTACAACAAAACATGTACCTTAAGAGGGCTTTTTTGGAGTTATGTGATAAATACAATCTCTTATTCGTGCCTTTTTAAAACTGAAATTATTGAACTCGTTTTATAAAATTGATATGATGCTCGGCACAACCTCGCATACTATATAATTTTATCCAACTCGTTTAATAAATTCAATATTAAACATGCACTCATAACCTATTTATTATTATTTGATAATGTGCAGTATATATTGCTCCCTTTTGCTATCACTCTTATAAACACAGTATTTTAATATTTATTATTAATATGTCATTATCATTTTTATGTTTACTGGCTTCCGAAGATATCCAGGGACCTCTGATATGATGCTAATATCAAAAATATGAAAGTGTTTGCATCTCTGCTAACTATTTTGTAAAGGTGATGACTTTAAATACATTGAAACATCATAATAAAATGAGAATTTAAAATTAATTTATTTTCAAAACATGCCGAAAACAGTGAAACATTTCTAATTGTCAATTTTAAAAAATCAAAACGCCCTAGTCTCCATAGATGCAGTATTCCTATATCTGGAAGGGTATACAATCATTATTTTGTTACTTTGATGAGACTATCTTGTAATGTTTCTAGAAATGGTCACTCATTGTAATCTTCATCCGTGTCTAACAAATACATAATACAACTGTTTGCATACCTTTGTATCATCTTCTATTATCGATTGCATAGCGTTAAATGTATATGTATACTCTTTTTGTCGCTTGTGCTTCTGTTGAACACATGTATATACACATGTACATTATCTTTGTTTTTATCATGCATGATCATAAATATTAATAAGAAATTATTAATAAATAACAAAATCAATTACTTATTTGAAATGTGTCTACTGATCATATATTTTGAAGCGACCTCGGTATCACAGTGGATAAAGCATTGAGTTTTAGAGTTACTTGCATCTGTCATGCGTGGGGTCGCTAGTCTAGTTCATTCTTCATCTCATCTCATCTCCCTCTGTGGTTGCTATGCAACTATAAGCTAATGCGTTGTGTTAACCGAACGTAAAACCCCATTTAATTCATTCATGTTGATTCATCGCATATAATTAATTTACAATTCATTACATTTGACTTTAATGTATTGGTGAGTCATGTTGTATTATTATACCCCACGTTTACACTCCTGTATAAATTGCCCATACCCTTAGCGTGAAGCAATTTTTACTGTTCACCGGAAACAATTTTTACCCGTTTCACGATTGTGATGTCACGGGAAGTATAAAAATAGGTTTTGTGTTTTTCCAATAACGACACGCTTTGGCAATTGGAAATCGGTGGACGCTTATTAAAATACAGTTGAAGTTATGTCAATCGTAAGACGCTTGGTTTACCAAACGACAATAAAAAAAAATGTGGCGAGCAGATTTTTACTTTATATCAAAACTGGTATAAAAATTAAATTTAAAAAAAAAAAATTACTGCGATTTTTTCTCATCGTAAATTTAAATATTAATCAAAACATTTGTTCGGTGTAATAAAATAAATATTGCATCCCAGTGAGGGATTGTCAACCTTCGGAAAAATAATGTCAACCTCGTCTTCGCCTCGGTTGACATTATATTCCTCAGGTTGACAATATCCACAGTCACCCTCACTGGGATGCAATATTTATATAATGTTTGCGCCGAATAAAGACCAACACTGCTGAGGGAGATCATTTGGAAGCAACAGACACAACCAAGAGAATAAAGTAGCAGACTCGGTTGTATTGAGTCCGCTCATAAAAAATAGTGTAAGGAGCAACACCTCTCACGCCTACCTCGCACCGGCTTAAGTGGTATTCTACTTCAAAGCCACATTAATTGGGATCGATGATCCCTGAGGACCAGTAAAATAAAACACCACTGATGTGCTTGTTTTACTACACTTAAAGTTCTCCGGCCATGTTTTGTTTTATGAACATGTTTATGTTTATTTAAATCGTAATCAATACACAACACTATATATTTACAAATCACACATTGCTATATCTGTGAAAAGCGAGAATAAGATTTTATTTGATGACGTAGAAAACTTTGAACAGGTAAATTAATCCACAGGTAAATGTATTTATCAATTATCTGGCAATAGTTGTGCAGCTTTACAAATCAGACCTCATTTCCCCGTGCAGTCACGTAGTGGTAAAAGTAGTATCTACGTCATGCAAATATTACTTATTTTACATACAACTTAGTAGCAGTTTTAAATATATGTTTCTCTCCGGGACTATCAAGAAATGTTCATATGATTTTTAAGAGTTAAATTTGTTAATTGATAAAACTACTAAAAGGGGTGGCCATTCTTCTTTAACCGTCGACTTGACGGACGTTTGCTACTTTTCTCACTTCGTTGCGTTTGTTGCTTCAAAGGGATCACCTTTTCAGTATTTATTGATTTTTGATACACAGGTGTATTCATGTTGATGTTTACAAACCGTGCTACGTGACTGGCAGCATGTTATCAGTTTTGTATGTTATTTAGCAAGTTGGTTGCTTTTACAAAGCATCCAATGGTTAAGTAATACTTTTATAAAACGATGTTTCAATATACCGCAAACTATGTTACGTGCGTTGATTTATTTTTATTATCCCCGAAAATGCGGGTATCATGTTATCCATCATGAAATTGAGAAGTAACTGTAAAAATAAACTGTTCAAACAATTACACATGTAACAACTTTTGTTTGATTTGATCAAGTTTACATATTATTTAAACGAAACAAGCATCGTAAACATATATATAACAAATGGTGGCCCGAACGACTCAACATGGTGGTATCGACTGGTGTGTTTTGAAACAATATGGTTATTTCCATGCATCTACCCAATAAATCAATCGCGTTACATAGTTCCATCACGTGTCCAATATGGACGCCCCTTGGCAGATTACTTTAACGGCCTATACCATTGGGCTACGTGGCATATTTAGATATACACTCAAGAGATATGAAAACGCAACACGGGAATTTCCGCTATATATTGTATATACTGCACACTTAAATGCACATAATATTCCAAAGAAATCCCAAGATGTTTTGTAAAAAAAAAAGTTGCAGTTAATTAGAGAAAGGACACAACTGTGATGTTGTAGACGTTTTAATCACACTACACCTTGTAACAAGAACTTCATAAATGTTGAAATTGCTCTTTGAAAAACTGAGCTAGTCCAGTACTGTATTTAACGTAAATAGTTTGCAAAATGTTGCATCCTAAGTTTGCTCACATGATTGCGCCAAACGCGTATTCTGTTAATAATGAAACTTTGAAGGAATACTATTTGCTGTATTATTTGTTGTTTTAGTATTTTTTCCAAAAGGAAAGGTCTTACGTAGCCATGTACCATTCGATTAAAAGCAGCATATTGTACATATAATATAAAGCGGAAATTCCCGTAATGCGTTTTCATATCTCTTGAGTGTATACTTACATGTAGGTTGCCGTTCAATCTCGTATTTAAAACATATTTCCGCATAGTGTAATTAGAGTAGGGGTGCGGATAATTTAAGCCTGTCAGAGTAAATGTTGTTATTGAAATTTGTGTCTCCATGTTCAAATACAGAAACAAACAAAAAAAATCTTCTTTATTTATCATTTCATCACAGTTTGGAATATCGAAAAATATTTTTGACCACGCCCACTATTTTAAAGACAATGAAAACAACACATTGTTTGTATTTATTACAGATAAACGATTTGCCTGTTTTGTGATTAAAAGCAATGATGTTCAAAGTATAATATCGCTACATGACTTAAATGATATTTAATATAGAAAGACTATTGAAATTAATGAATTTAGTAGGGCCTTAATCTAGGGTCCGTAAATATAGATATAAAAATCGAACAGGAAAAGCAGCATTCAAGGACGACAGTCCATCACAAACACACACAGAAAAAAAAGAACTAATTTATGAATGAATAAAAGGCCATATAAGACATCACAAACACAAAAGGGTTGACAAAAGAGCTACGTCTTGGAAAAGGTCAGTGGCAAAAAAGGCCGCTGGGGATTTAAACCAGGTCCTAGGGTGCACCAATCCTCACCCTACTGTCAACCCAATAAAAAGAAACAGTGTAAATAAAGAAATCCCCGCCATGAACTATTCTCTAATCAACAAGGAAGCATTAATAGGCAATATAAGTAAAACACAAAGAAGCTCGTGTATATATAAATAAAATAAAAAAAAGCCTAGAACGCCACAAAGAAGGTACTCAATGACTTGGAAGAAGCCAGAGCAACAAGATAAAAAGCATTGAGGGCACGACAGGACAAGACTGCAGACAAACATCAAACGTCACCGTTCATTTAGGCTTTAGGTACATGTCATCATAGGGTCCACAGCCTGTCCGGTCATCGCACAATTAAAGAGGCGAACTGTAAATGGGTACACCACCAAACATGCAGTGCGTTGCAAAATGATAGGGTCATAACCTCTTTTGATAAACATTTTAACAAGTTTAACAAAGACAGTATGAAAGTGATCATGACCAAGGATCTTACGAAGTTTGTGAATCACGTCACCATACAAGAAGTCAGGTTGTGATAGTCTTTGTGGCAGAAGAGTTTTTCAGAAGAGTGGCGGATATACACGGACTCTTAGGTATGTTTGCGATATTCTTTCTCTATCATTATTTGTTTAATTTAAAAACTATTTTTAACTTGTACAAGTGCCTCTATCCAATGATTTACGAATAACCAGTTTCAAAATTACGAATTTACATTGTATCACATTATTATTAAAACCTTTGCACGATTGATACATTGACCCCTAGGTCATTTACGATATCATTTGTCTATCAATTTAATATCAAGTTTAATAAGGTTTTTTGCTTGCAAAGTGGCACAAATGTATCTTTCCAATGTTAGATGCATTTTAACTTGACATTATATATTATAATTATTGATACGATTATTCCATTGCTAAATTACGCTGGTCCATTTTTTTTTTACCGATTATAACAAAAAGAGTATATATTTCCTTTGTGGTATATTTGATTTGACAAATTGTGTGTTTCCTTTTACTATGTTAAAATATGTATTGTTTAACAAACGTTACTGTAACATATCGACTTAGATATTACAATGTGTTTTGAATAATAGTTTCCGATCATGAAAATAGTCGGACCTAATATGTTTGTGTAAGTTAAACGAAAAATGCGCTTTTTGTTAATAAATTAAATACTTTTTATTCAAAATATGCAATCAATTTAAATTGTGCCGACCTACTTAATAAGATAAATTTCCATTTTGTCACTCACATCGATGCAGGTGGTGGCACTATGATCTCCGATGATGCCGTTGCGGAATTACATATACAACCATCCCTTTGATTGATGTCTAAGCAACATGTGATAAAATCATTGAATATCGCGCTATTGACCAAAAAAGATGCGTGTTCAGTATACAAAGACATGACATATTCAATTGCAGACAAATGAGTCATTAACTCGCCATTAAGATAAATGTCCTCACTGATTGGACTAGCGTGATAATGCATTCACATGTTGCATGGTAAACTAAACATAAATCAGGTTTACAAATATAAATGAATAAATAGATTCCGTTTTACATCAATCTCAGAGGAATTAAGCAATATGGACAGTTATTTAAAAATTGTTTAGAAGTTATTTAGAAACGACTGAACGTAAAATTAAGTATTGCAGAGTCAACAGTAAACACTCAGGATAGCAATATGGTAATCCAACGTAGTGCTGCGTAATTAGGGTTTACAACATGCTTTCTGTATTTTATTTTTCGATAAATAGGATTGATTTCACGCTCATTCTGCGTTTTAGAGTTTGTAAATATTGAGCTATTCTGTTGATGAAACTGGTAATCCGAGACATACTTCTGTCATATCATCGTTTAAAACAGGCGCTGTGACGTTTTATTATACACACAGGTTGGAAAGTCCTATACGAATTTAATAAAAAAAATAAAATTGAGTAATGACTGGGATTGGATAACTGGCATGCCTATATAAGACCTCTCCCGTATCAAGGTACATATTAACACTACATTCATCGTACATAACATAACATGTGGAATTGTAATACAGTTAGCATTTAATGGTTTCATTTAGAAGCTTTGGACCATGTGCTCCATTAGTCTATTAATGTTTCCTATGCGAATAACTTGATTGCTAAATTCTTTAAATATATTCGTATTGACAGGCGTTGATTGGCTAAGATGTCATTTAGACATCTAGTCTGGATCATCTTCGACGCTTGACTGTAAATACAAACGTCTTGACTCTTTGCGCAGTATGAGTTGGGGAATATTGTCTCTGCGTCTAGCTCTTTAATGGAGAATATCTGCTAGATCGTATCGTCTCTTTTGTATAGACGGATCATCTGTCTCAGCAGAACTAATTACGTCAGCTGTCTTTCTGGTTTTACCATATATGGATTAATGCGTATATTGATACCATCGAACATATGTTATGGCGGTTTCCATAAACTGCGTCCTAAATTTGCGTGCAGCCTACCCTAGCCCTGACACAACCTTTCCACTGTTTTCTGGTTGATATGTTACTATGGCAAGCGTGTATATACCTTATTCGCCACGTTGATTTCTCTTTATGTCAAATTCTGTAACTCCTTGTCTACCTCATGGACGTCTATTTGAAACATACAAATAACGTTTCAGGCAGTTCTTTGACATTGAAGCGTTTCTCTAACCTATGCACTAGTTCCAAATAACTGATATAACCGTCCCGTTTAGTCAACTGTGCAAAGTAGTCAGAAGTTTTCTTTTTTATGATCCAACATATGACATCGAGAAGATCTTTTTCTCCCCATTTTGACGCTTCAGCAGAACGAATAAACTTTCGTTCGAAATAATTTCCAACTGGTCTTACCGCCATAAGTTAGATTCTCGGGTAAATAAGCTGGCTTGAACTTTTGAGTCGGTGGAGACGGGGATCTTTATACGTGCCGCCTTTCATCATGAGCTTTGAAGGCATATTGTTCACCATAATCCTCACTACTACCATTCGTACGCTCTTTATGTAATCCATAAAATTGATAAATTCTGAGCGTTTCTTATTCAACCTCGGGACGCCTTTTAAAAGATCAATATTGAGATTGCCGTTTGCTTTTCTTAATTGACTTAATAGAAGTACACTCGTATTTTTTAAACAGTAGAAAGGATCCGCATGTCTTATTCAACATATAACTAAGTCTCGGACTATCCTCATTTGCCACGAACGCATTAAACTAATGCTATTTACTGGTAGACACAGTACTCTCAGAATTACGAGTGTTCTAACAGACATACTGTCCCATGTTGAGGTACATGCTATTGTTATGCCAGTGTCGTCATTAATTAATACTCACAACAAAGAGATAACCTCTTGAAACCACTCCTTTCTCATTGATTCCTGCATTTTACTCGGCCCATTGGCAACGATTGGCCCGGAAGGTTTTCTAATTGATCACGGAAAAGCATAATTGTGCTGGCCGAGTAGTTCTGCAAGTCTTTTAATTGATCCCGGAAAAGAATAATTGTGCTGGCCGATCTGCTCTGCAAGTCTAATTGATCACGGAAAAGTCACGCATGCAGAACTAACCTACTCGCGTATCATCATGTCACCCCCTGCGTTTTAATATATATGCATTGCATGCTTTTAACATTTTCTGTAATGGAAATAACGACTACTGAGATGTACGCGAATATCGATGAAAGACACATATGTTCTGCTTCTGTTCTATTGTCGACTTGTTCCCGGTTCGATGATAATGTGAAATTAATGTTTGCGTCATTTGTGCACTCGTTGACGAAGAATTTGTTATTTACTGGCAATTTACCTCGCTCAACAAACGCAAATCACAAAACACTTTAAATCCTTCCGTTTTATGGATTTGCTTTACTGGTGAAGCGAAAATTACAGCTTTTTGCGCCAGTTTTATCGCTTATTCTCCCCTTCCAAATTAGGCTCGTCGCCATTAAATTGATTCATGTCATAACCAACTTGGTTACTCTCCGTCAAATAAATGTGAAAAGTGGGTTACTGTCAGTCATGATGATATACATTTAATCTTTACCGCATTAACATGTATTTAAGTTTAAAGTTCGAATAGTCTAGATATATTGATGACTTAGACACAGCGTAATTATTCTTAATCAAAAACGATGAAAGGTAGGTCTAGGTCTAGGTAGGTCATGGTGACCTTCGTTGACGATGCGAGTATAGTTCAAGGTCGGTCATGTTGACCGTCGTTGGCTATGAGAGTATAGTTCAAGGTTGGTCATGTTGACCGTCGTTGGCTATGAGAGTATAGTTCAAGGTTGGTCATGTTGACCGTCGTTGGCTATGAGAGTATAGTTCAAGGTCGGTCATGTTGACCGTCGTTGGCTATGAGAGTATAGTTCAAGGTCTGTCATGTTGACCGTCGTTGGCTATGAGAGTATAGTTCAAGGTCTGTCATGTTGACCGTCGTTGGCTATGACGATAATAATGGACAAAAGTAGCACTATATGCACGCTCCATAAAAACAATAATAATAATAAATAATAATAATAAAAATAATAATAATCACAAATAAAATAATAATAATTATAATAATAATCATAATAATAATAGCAAAAATATAATGATAATAATAACATTTATAAAAAAGTTACAACTATATCAATACTGATAATGATAGTAGTTATTAACGCTAAAATGAGATAAATGGTCCTATGGAAACCAGAGCACACAAAGGCACCGTAGGTCCGCACTGTACAATACACAAAGGAAATGTCACCGTAGATCCGCACTGTACCATACACAAAAGCAATGGCACCGTAGGTCCGCACTGTACCATATACAAAGGCAATGGCACCGTAGATCCGCACTGTACCCTACACAAAGGCAATGACACCGTAGATCCGCACTGTACCCTACACAAAAGCAATGGCACCATACGTCCTCACTGAACAATACACAAAGGCAATGGCACCGTAGATCCGCACTGTACCATATACAAAGGCAATGGCACCGTAGATCCGCACTGTAACCTACACAAAAGCAATGGCACCATACGTCCGCACTGAACAATACACAAAGGCAATGGCACCGCAGATCCGCACTGTACAATACACAAAGGCAATTGCACCGTAGGTCCGCACTGTACAATACACAAAGGCAATTGCACCGTAGATCCGCACTGTACAATACACAAAAGCAATGGCACCATAGGTCCGCACTGTACAATACACAAAGGCAATTGCACCGTAGATCCGCACTGTACAATACACAAAGACAATTGCACCGTAGGTCCGCACTGTACCATACACAAAGGCTATGGCACCGTAGGTCCGCACTGTACATTACACAAAGGCAATAGCACCATAGGTCCGCACTGTACCTTACACAAAGGCAATGACACCATAGGTCCGCACTGTACAATACACAAAGGCAATTGCACCGTAGGTCCGCACTGTACAATACACAAAGGCAATTGCACCGTAGATCCGCACTGTACAATACACAAAAGCAATGGCACCATAGGTCCGCACTGTACAATACACAAAGGCAATTGCACCGTAGATCCGCACTGTACAATACACAAAGGCAATTGCACCGTAGATCCGCACTGTACCCTACACAAACGCAATGGCACCATAGGTCCGCACTGTACCCTACACAACCCTACACAAAAGCAATAATACAATACACAAAGGCAATTGCACCGTAGATCCGCACTGTACCCTAAACAAACGCAATGGCACCGTAGGTCCGCACTGTACCATACACAAAGGCAATGACACCGTAGGTCCGCACTGTACATTACACAAAGGCAATGGCACCATAGGTCCGCACTGTACCTTACACAAAGGCAATTGCACCGTAGATCCGCACTGTACCCTACACAAACGCAATGGCACCGTAGATCCGCACTGTACAATACACGAAGGCAATGGCACCGTAGATCCGCACAGTACCCTACACAAAAGCAATGGCACCATAGGTCCGCACTGTAAAATACACAAAGGCAATGGCACCGTAGATCCGCACAGTACCCTACACAAAAGCAATGGCACCGTAGGTCCGCACTGTACCCTACACAAAAGCAATGGCACCATAGGTCCGCATTGTACAATACACAAAGGCAATGGCACCGTAGGTCCGCACTGTACAATACACAATGGCAATGGCTACATAGGTCCGCACTGTACCATACACAAAAAGCAAATTAATTATAGAATGCAATGGCACCGTAGCACACAAAGACCGGTAAAGACAGGGTTACCGACTTGGAACGATCTGTAGGCAATGCTGGTTAGCTTAAATCGAGTGAATGTGTATATAAATTGCTATTATCCTGCGCCCATATTTACAAGACAGTGTAAAACAATTACAAATCATCAAAATAAAATCTCTTACATGTCCACGCCCAGAGAAATTAGCAAACGATACACGTATATGTTGTTGTAAAAGAATATAAAAAAATACATAATAAGTAACACGTCAGTATTGATACAGAATTGTATTGAACTAACACAGCACTTGTAGATAAAGAGAACACCCAAGGGACGAAATTCCATGTACCTATCTCCCCTATCAGGCTTTCAGAAGTAATATAAAGCAATTATTTTATGGGACCCATTCGGTTTGACCTGTTCCCAGAAAAATACAAGAATAACTAGTTTTACAATTTAGTATTATCCATACCTGTCATCGGCCTTTTTGAAACAGACATAACATTACCTCGAAGGTTTCTCTTGCTGCAAGCCTCTGAAACCTTAGCTGCAGAAAGCGTTTTTCTGGCCGCGCGTTTAGGTATAATCACAAAAACAACGAGACGCCATGCAGACCACTAAGAACAATATGACTTAACCAAAGACCATCATTTCGTAAAAAGGCACCCATAATACCAATAATCCAAGAGAGCCCAAGTATATGTGTCAATTTGAAATAGGCGAGACATGAAACCATTCTGCGATAATATGACTGAAACCGTTTCCTATGAATATAACAATGAATAAACTTATTCCCTACTGGAACTCTAAGCATGTCCATTCGATAACCAACATATCCCTTTCTCACCATAACCTCGTTTTTATAGTTAAGTCTGTGTAATTACAAAAAATATTCACTAGAATAATAACAAATGATATAAAACTTGCTATTGCCGAGTATATGCGAAACCTTGACAAAGCCCTCGAACGATCAGTTATAATTTTTGATCGAAATAATGCATCCATATCAAGCGATATTAAGTTCATCCAAACCAACATTTTACTCTGTAAAAAAGGTTTTGGACCATGGCAGTGTTCGAACCTGTACAATGACCGATGAACCATGGCATTCGACCATAACCCTTATTATCTCAGTTGATAATTCACAATAGATCAACAATCAACAATAATTATCGTTTACAATGGAAGTTTGCGAAAAATAATAATATTTTTAGTGGTTCCTCAAATGTGTCCGTAACTGTTACTTTTTATGAACTTTGCAACATTTTTTAAAGACCCTTTGTGTGTTCGCGATATTTTTTTAAAATCAAATCTTGTTTGGAATTTAATGTTTCTGGTACCATGGTACCAAATTAACCTTGGTTACTAAAAGAAGATACTTAAATTCTGTCAACTAGTTTTATTTTTATATGACTTTATATACCCTGGTCCAAAACATTTTTTACCGAGTATAGAAGAAAATGTTGTATTATAGCACACACAATACATGCAGATGAATCCGTATTTGTGGCTGTCGCAAGATGACCCTAGTGGTTGGGGCTAACTCAGGAAAGAATCGATGACGGCGAATGCATTAACATAAGTTTAATGCAACGTTTAAAATATGTTAAATATATATACAATTATCAATAAACAAACAAGCGAATACTGAATGTGTCGACTGACTATATACGACACATAAGTGTTGTTAAAGTTATAACAATGTTGATGTTCACACGAATTATGATCTAGGGCGATAACAGATGCGCGAGAGCTCATGGATATGATGATGCGCGAATCCAATGGGTGATTGTCATCAAATGCCTTCTATAAGGGTTGATGACGCGATATAATGATGATTAACCTCCACTGAGGTTGTGGATGATGTTCCTCCAGTGAGTACTGATAACGGACCCACCTCGTGTACCGGGGTTGTCGATTCTATTCTGGTCATGTTGCACAGGTACGGGTACCGTCTCCACCGCTCGTAACGTTATATGTTGATTCTAGTGTCGAATCACCTAAAGGGCTTACACACCCTAAAGGCTTAGCTCTACTCCGGGAGGCTTATATCCAAACCTGAAGGGCTTAGGCTGTAATAATACATACGTTTTAGATGTCGGTTAATAAACATACCAATCTTATATAATTATCATTACACCAACAAATAATTATCTAATAAATATATGCAAGCCACTCTCTAATTATGATGAGCAGCAATGGATGTATATTCTACAACGCCATGTATACGCGTCGAACATTTATACTAGTGACTCATCTCATTGTTAACTAATGCACCTAATATACAACATTATCAATTCAATCGTGTATTACAATCACTGAGTTATACGCCAACGTTAACTAATGCCCCTATTATACCACGTTATCACATTAATATTGTTTTACAATTAATGATCAGTTACAATAATTACATGTAATAAAGTAACTTCAAAATCATATGCTAGTCTCAAGTTAATGTTTGAGAAACATAAAAGCTAACCGTTTGTCGTAACCGCCAACCAAGACTGAATACAAATGTACGATACAACTACAAAATAAATACTGACCACACATTGCCTGTGAATTTCGCCGTCCAACTTCTGCTTCAAACAAAGCAACTATCAAGCAATCCCGGCCAAAACTAGAAGACAATGAATTGTATAGCAAACGTTACGCCCAAACCATTATTGACCCCCGTTCAGTCCGTGACACACGTGACAACATGCGCAGTATTAAAATCTACACGAAAGGGCCCTTAAACAACTTTGCTCTTTAAAGAGATAGACCTATACTTTTACATGCATTAGCACAAAACTTATTAAACGGCCCTTCCGGACGCCCTTTAGCGGCCACTAAAAATGTGCACGCTTTTCCGAGTAACCTGATTATATCATGGACATTGTGAATTGGTTTCAACTGAACAATGGATTAGCGTGTGACTGACATGTGCTTACAAGAGCTCTGTACGACCAATACGCTCTACTCGTGATTATTTTGTGACAGTGGCTGTGATAAAATTAGAATATGTATTAGCAAAATCGTTGTTGACAAAGCCGTCAATTTAAGACCGTGGGTTTTGTTCATTTGCCGGAATATGCAACGTAACAGCACGATTACAGACAACAACACAGCGGACAAGGTAGTTGCTATGACGGACAACCATTTGAAACGAATGGAGTATTGATACATATTGATATAACCATGATTATCCTTATCAACATCTGCCGCACATACATCAATCCGATAGTTTCGAAAAATGAATTATCCTGGAATGAAAGTGAGACTTGTATTCGTGACATGTAGAGTTCCATTAACTATGTTTATTTCATTTGGTGCATATGTCATCATGGGGCATCGTAGATTGGGCTGATCGACAATACACGCTATAACAGATTCCAATACAAGTATGCCATCAATTAGTATCGCTTTCCAATACACACTTTGGGCGTTTATGCTAATATTATATCCAGACAATATCATCATGTCGATGTTTTCGGGACTTAGTCTAGCGTCCTTATCTATCAGTAGACGGCCTTTGCTACATTGTTGTAGATCCTCTGAAATTTCTAACAGATATTTGCTTTATTGTCGAGTTTCTATTTATGAGCAGAGTATTAAAACATATTTAAAAAAAAGCTCCTTAACAAAATGCCATCTGTTTCCTCCAATACGAACCAAGTATAATTGTGATGTGTAATATGGTCATGTTTTTTAAAATTCTGATCGTTGTCTAACAATAACAACATCAGGGAAGTAGTCGACGACCAAAAGCAATGCAGATATGTTCAACTTATTTTTAGTAAATTTTGTAAGATGTTTCTACTACCAAAAGACCCGTTACGTTGTTACATACGAATGATCATTAGGCAAAGATATAAGAAACTTCAAACAAAATAAAACTCAACATGTTATTATATGCAGCCTGGTTTAAAGTCAAACTCATTTGTCCTTTACATTTGCAATATAGAAGATAATGTGCTACATAAAGAATAAACACTTTACATACTATAACATTGTGTCATGAAACTACAAGCAAAACCAATTTTTTAATTTATAGTGCTGGCTAATTGATATTTAAAATGTTTAAATGTTTGAAAATTGCATTTCAATTTAATAATAAATGCTTTAGAACAGTCCCATATTCATTCATCATACAAATAAATATGAAAGGGATTTACCGCCATAATTGTATTCATTTACATTGCATTCCCATTCATCTCAGTGTCTAGTTAATGTCTTCATTTATCGTACTGCTTAAGATGTGTCTAATTTGTTTTGGTTTTTTCCCATAGTCCATAATCTATGCATGTACATCGCATGCTCATTTATCTGTCCTAACATTATTGCTATTTTCCTTCTTACCACAGGTACCACCTAAAGTACTAGCATGTTTCAAAGTTGCGATTTACTAGTGCCATGCTAATGCTGAATACATATTTGTCAATTTGACACAGACCATCGATCACCCTACATGGGTTTTATCCTCGATCACCTGACCGCTTCTGATTTCTTCGCTACGCTATACTACGCGGATCCAGAACCAGGGACTGGGGAAAATAGGACGTTTGAAATCACCCCAAAGATGAATGACAACATCAAATAGGCACTAAGATAAATGGGAAGTCAGTGTAAATGGCGGCAATCCCCTTCCATAAATAAATGGATACCGTTTTAGAGTCTAAAATTAAACTGTAGACCCTTCTGACGAGTGCAGCCTGAATAAAGACCACGTTGTTGACCTGTAGATACGCTTGAAATCCTGTACACACGTATTTCGTTCATGTAATTCGATCAACCAAAATTCTGTCAGTGCATTTTTCCATTACATGCTCAAATGTCATTCTTTTAGATCCAGTGTTTCTGGAGCTCTAATCCGCAAAAAAGACGTTATTCAACTATCTCCAGAAAATGAACTCGAATTACTTATGAGAGATATTATCAGAAAACTTGCAAAATTTATTGTTAAGGCATATTTACATCGTCGAAATTGTTTATATGTGTCACATTAACTATCATATTTAAGTATAGTGTTACTGGAACATGTCATACAATCATCATACCTTATCGGTCGTGTAAATGCCAGGACCGTTATTTGAGATTGGCACTTATGTATATATTGACTATTATGTTTAAATTCGATAATTATTGCTTATTATTTAAAAGTGACTCATAGGCCCATGGGGCCAGGTGTTTTTGTAACTGTTCTTGTAAAACGTATTATTTATATTGTTATACACATGCCACTATAATACAATATTTACTTACTTTTTTACTTACGTACTTACTTCCTTACGCACGTACGTACGTAGGTACGTTACTTACGCGACTTATTTACTTACTTACTTACTTACTTATTTACTTACTTACTTACTTATATAACCAGCCGCCTACAGTCACGATACATGTCAATGGCGTCAATAGTCGAATTTATACAAATGAGTGTCTTTTTTAATGAACTACTAATTACGTGTGTAAAATAATAGATAGCATAATCAGACAAGAACGTGTTAATAAAACGAGAATCACTCGAAACTTGCAACAAATAGAATAGTCTCATTCGATGGACAATATGAACGTGCCACAAAATAAAATAGAATCATTCGATAAACATTAATTATTGATGAAAAACAAAACACGATATATTAAACTGACATGTACAATTTAGTAAATATAGATATTTAGACATCCTTTAATCAGACAAGAATGCGTCGAGTCCAATTTTAATAAAACAAGGGCTTTGCATACTTGCTTCTCACGTGCAGCAATATATCTATTAAACTGACAGGTAAAGTCAAATAAATATAGATAATCTATTCAGATATCCCTTTGGTAAAATAATTCAATGTAATGTGCACTGTTGGTATTTATGTATTTTTAAACTAACAGTGCGTGAGACAACAGCACTTTGATCTGCGCAGATAGCATGCGAACACATTTATTTACAGAGACAGCATTGTCATTGTCGAAGCAACACGACATAAGGCCATTCAAATTCAAAGTGACTCATTCATGTAGGGCCATAATTACGCAATTCTGGATCCATAGCCTTTATGTTTCATTTAGACACATTAGCTTACCCATTTAGCATTTACTCACTGATTTGAATAGCAATGTTCTTCCGGGTGTTCTCAGGAACGTGTGAATTTTCCAATGTGATTTTTCTCTTTTTAAATAAGCACCATTCACCAAAAGTGCATACAAAAGTGAAACAGAAGATGTAGCATTTTCAAAACGCAGTTTACAAAAAATAATGTGTATTCAAAACAAACAACTGTTAGAATAATAAATACTTATTTTGATCTAAGTAGCCGGACATCAAAAACATAAACTGTTTGAAAACAGGGATGCCGCCTTCGAACTGTCTGTGGAAAATATGACCTGGTGGCATAAACAGGTTTAGGACACTAAACCTCTCTATTACCTGACTGTCATTACAATTAAAAGGGGCAGCGTAAATACAGAACATTTCCACCAGGCTTACCACGCAACAATAATAGGCAATATAAGTAAGACACAAACACGATCTTATAGATGACCGGGCATATTGTGTCAAATCAGTCAGTACTTGCTTTGTGTCTTTCTAGACTTGTGGTTTTTATATTCATATTGTTTCGCCACTGACCGTTCCAAGGCCCTATTGTCAACCCGTTTGTGTTTGTGATGTCACATGCCTTGCTTCTTATTACAATTAATGTGTTTTTGGTTAACTGTGAAAGCTACATTTCCTGTTCGCCTATTTTGCCAATTACCGTTCTAAAGCGGCAGCCCTATTCTTAATCCTTTTGTGTCTAGGATGTCTTATTTGGCCTTTTATTCATCTTTAAAGTTGTTCTTTGTGTGTTTGTTGTTGACTGTTGTCCTTGAATGCTACTTTTTCTGTTCGATTTTTATATCTTCTTTTATACCTTCTGGGTTTGCATATAAACTGCAAGATAAATATAACGCAAACTTTCCCCATTATGTGGTCCTGCCTTAATTCCATTAAGCGATGGGAAAGTTAATATTAGCAGGACTTTATAACGGATATTTCGACGGCAAAACACGTTGAAAAACATTTATTATTACAAGAAAAGTGATAACTTGATTGAAACTACATTTCATGCTTTATTTTTACAATATGCAAACGTTTATAGCCGAAATGAAGATTTTATTTCATACCCCAGCCAACCGCGTTTTCGCTTCTTGGAGAAGGGGTTGGATGGGGTATGAAAGTTAATACTCTGACCACGTAATACTACACAAAAATCACAGCATAATGCTTCAATGCTTGTATCTAGTTAATGATACAGATAAACAATTATAAAAATACTCCAAATAAATGTTTATTGATCAGAATAAATATTAAGTCGTAATCGAGTCCAGGTCTTCAATCACCAATAAACTGATTTTTAGCTTGTTTGTTTATTGGTCAATGCTAGCAATGACTAGATAATGTTGTAAAGGTAATATATGGATACATTTGGAAAACGTGTTCAGTAACTTTTGACTTCATTATTAACTAGTGTATATGCCGTTGCAATATGATTATGCTCGTTAAAGAGTTACCTAATGTATTGTTGTTTCATTTTATTAGTATGTTAAATTAATGTCAAACTAGCACAACCAAAGAATGCATCAGTTAAATATTATCGTTTTTTTTTGTTTAGACAGAATTTTGCTTAATCGTGAATATTGATGAACTGCTAACATTGCGCGGACACCATGGCCTCCTACAGTGTAAACGATGACAAGGCAAGAATAATGTTCGTGCGTACAATAAAATAAAACTAAAATCAATATAGTATAAGAATATATGTTTACCCCTCTGACCCCATTTTAATCCAGGTTCTAGGGCGCACCAAACCTCATGTGGAACAATATGACATTTTAAAATATTTAAATAACGCTGATGTGCATGTGATTAACGTAGAGTACGCGTAATTCTTTATACTGCGATTTATTCATTTGAACTCCATGGAAAATGTGCACCTGGGGCTCGTTTTATGAAACATCTTATTATTAAATGTATTGCTATATGTTACGTTAAACAGATAAAACGAGTTTCTGTAAACTATATTATACATATGTTGTTTATGCAATATTTCCACCATTCATTGCTTGCTTCAAAATGTTTTAAGGAAAATGGCTGAAGTTATTTTATTTTGAATTACGATCAAAAGTATCGTAGGTTGTTTCATAAGACAGTGCCCTGATGATTTAATACGTTAATATTACCTGAATAGCTGTCCGCTAAATGGTTACAATATAAAAAGGTAAACTTTAATTTCCCGTTGCATTTCTTTACTCGTATTCGGTAGCTATGAATTATAATATTATAATTAAACTTAGCGGTAAACCCTATATCAATAACGAAGGCCCTGGGGTATATACCATAGAAAGAACTAAGTTGGCATGTTCTTATACCAGACGATTTCTTTATCAATTAATTTTCAAAACCGCATTACCTGTTGTCAAATCTCGGCATTTGGTCGTTTATTTTTTCGTAATCAGGATAATGCCGCTTTAAGTACGGATTAGAGTTAATCTTAGATCGACAATTATCAGTCATGTCTGGATTATATACAAACAACGGTTACTAGCTGGTACCATCAGTCTTTAGTGAAGGTTAATTTATAAAACGTTTGTTGGAAAAATCGTTAACCAATGACGTCAGTTTTTGCTAAAGATCATGCGCGTGCAAATCACGCCATTAACCATGTGAATTTGACCCATTACGTGGTCCGAGTACTAACTTTCATACCACATACAACTCCTTCTCCAAGAAGCGAAAATGGGATTGGCTGGGGTATGAAATAATTGTTTTCAGCTTAAAATGTTCGCATATTGCAAAATTAAAACATTTAATAGGTAATTTTAAACAGGCTTTCTCATTTTGTCAGTAAAAAATGTTTGCAAACGTTTTTTTATTTCGAAATATTCGTTATAAAATCCTGCTAAAATAAGCTCTCCCATCGCTTAATGGAATTTAAGCGGGACCACGTAATGCATGTAAATGGCATCAACCATTTGATTCTGAAATGTATTCATACAACTAAAACGTTCCCCGTAATGCAGTAATGCATGTTGGAAGTATTTGTGTGTACAGACACATGCATGAAAACTATACTAAATTTACTATTTCGTCAATGCATTTGTTAAATGGACTTCTTAATCTGGGTCATAATTATCATGCTAATGCGTTTAATAAATGCGAAGCGGATAAATAATACGAAGGAAAAAACACGTCTTACCATGAGGTTATGTTTCGTGAGGGAGGTGATCACGGCGTTGATTTGCTCACGTCTTGAAAGTTGTTGGGCTTTTCGACCAGTGACACACCCTGATAAAAAATGCCCATCATTTACCTAGTTTTACCATAGTTTATCTCATGTCTCGTCATCTGAGATAGGTGTTTTCCTCATGTGAACGAGGACAGGCGACGTCGGGACGTCACGTTGGCGTCGCCTTATTTTAACGTTAATCAAATACAATTATTGAAATTACTTATTGCTTCATGCCTATACTCAGCGCATAATGGGAGAAAATTAATCCATCATGAGTTTATCCATGTGAAAAAAATCAAATCCGGGATCACAATTACAACCAGGAACAAGGACACTGGATGCAATTCTGACCCTCGGGAGCAATTTCCCTATCTCACATGGATACTCATGATGGATTCTGATATTCTTACCCATTTTCCTGTTATCTCATAGTCTGCATATCTCCACCGGTACACATATTTTGAAATCAAAATGAAATTCAAATAATTTCGAAGTAAAAGTATGGGTGTACCAACTGTACATTTCATATTATGAGTACCGGAAGAGTGATACACTCTCTCTCTCGCACATCATTATCTAAATTATTCTTAAACAACATCTGGGGAAAGGGTTCCTATTCTAATCTCATAAATAATGTCAGATCGACAAAAATAGGAACCAGTACAAAGATTACCTCACTATCTCGCGCTGCCTTGCTTTTAACATCAAGACACTTTCCCAACCATAAGACACTATATTTTGGAATGGAGAGTATCTGTTGTATACTAAAGGAACTCGTGAATTTGCGGTATATACGAGTACTTGATGTATGATATGCTGCAGTTAATGGAAAGTTATATATATGACTAAATTAGATATTTCCTTTCGATAAAAACGCTGAACATCACGTTACACACCAAATGTTATCCGTTCAAAGTTTCGTTATTGATAGATTACACGTTTGCCTCAAGCAGCTGAGCAAGTTAGGATGTAATATTTTGCAAACTCTTGACATTAAATAAGCACTGCAATGGTTCCAATGTTCAAAGAGGAACTTCAACAGTTATGAATTTCGTGTTACAAAATGTACTGTGATTAAAACGTTTACCACAACACATTTTTGTTCTTTTTCTACCTAGCTGAAATCACTTGTTTACAAAACATCTTGGGATTTCTCTGGAGTATTATGTGAAATTAAGTGTTCAGTGTATAAAATTATATAACGGAAATACCCGTTCTTTTTTCCTTTAGTATATTTCGCATTATTGTATCTACTGTGATCTGTTAAAATATTTAAATCACATCAATAATGATATTGCTCTCAATTTAGAAACGGAAAGCAATATATTTCTTTTTAAAACATGAAAAGAAGGCAAACAGTTCCGTCGTAATATAATTGTGATATATTTAAACTTAACTTGCATATAAAAATACAGATATATAAATGTCAAAGCCATTTTTCTTTGCAAATCAACAAACCAATTACATCATATATTATATAAGTCACATAGTATAGATTATAATGTATGTACCATTACGCCAGTTATACACCAGTTGCTTTATTCGTATTCAAATAAGATCAAACCGAATACATTGAACGAGTTGAGAACGCGGCTCTACAAGTAATAATGTTTATAGATAATTTAAAACGTTATACAGATTCTAATATAACGCATAGCTGAGCGAACATGTCAATCAATATGCAAACTCGAACAGATAATATAGCATTCACAGAATGCCATTCAAAAAAGAAAATAATAATAATAAATAAACAAACTTAAATATGTAAATATTTACCTTCATCCTCCGTTTACAAATGTAAAATGGAAGGCATCACAACGGTATAAAAGTACAGTAACCAGAAAAGTCATTTGCAAAAAAGGCATAAGTCATCGCATTGCCATCATTTGTTTTAACTCTTTAATACACATTTAAAAATTAAACACATGTGTAATTCGTATCTCACAGAGTCTGTTGCATTTATAGATATTTAGTTTTACTCAAGATGTTCTGTCCGTACCTTCGTTTTTAGAATCAATTCAGTCTTCCAACTCAACTCTAGCCCTTGATGTTTGCTTTTCCGGAAATCCATGTTCGTTTCGATAATTATAAACGTCCACATACCCGGGGACTGCCAATGCTAAATCGTTGGATACGTGCGGTTCCGTTTTTCTTAACGTTTCGTTTGTGCGAGTTTGTATTGTAGATATTTTTCTTCCACTTACTGGTGTTACCATCCGTTGTTCCTTATTATGTCGTCTGTGTAGAACAAAGCAGATAAGACCGACGACGGTAGCGCCGATAATTAATCCCAATAAAAACATACTTGCCGACAATACCTCACCTGTAATATAAACATAAACGTGTTATTCTTATAGAGACAATTATTTGGTCATATAATATGATATCTTTATAGGTGACACGATCAACTTAAACACGCAAGCCTGCACAACCAACCATATGAAATCTATTCACTGATTTGGGATTTTGTATGCGCATCTAATGATGTTCAATTTAATTATAATCATGTCCATATAACCAAATGAAAGTAAATTAAACAATTTACAACACATGGTCATCAGCAAGGTCAGGATCATAACAAATGGGACTTGCATACGTAAACCAAAGACACATATAAACCAGGAATGGATGTAAAGAAAAAAAACAGCATATTGAACAGTCGTCATGACGAATAAACGACAGCAAAAGGAATTAAAGGGGTTATTCTTTTAAATTTAAGTTGTATCAAGCATGATAATCTGTAATAATATAAGGTTGGACAATTACTTTCAAATTATTGACTAAAAAACGGTAAATATATAATTAACAGTATTACAAACTAACTTAACACTCAGTTGTATATTATCTTAAATTAACCGCTTTTATATATGCCTATAAATTGGAAAAAACACTTTCAAAAAGTGTGTCCCCTTGAAATGGGGTACATTTATTATTATTTTGTTTGACGTTATGATTATCAAAATAATTTCTTGACGTCACATAACACTGGCAATATCATCCTTAACCATATGTAGGACAATATGCACACATACAAATAACTCATACATATTTACACTATTTGAAATATGTCAAAATATAAACATATAATTAAATATTACATATTTACAATCTACATGTGAAATATACTATTATGCCATTGAGTGTGTCAATTTCAATTAGCCATAGTCATGTGTTGAGTATAAATAAATAAACGTCACTAAGAAAGCATGCAGCATGGAGTGACCTTTTCAATTGTTAAAAGAACTGATAGTGTCTGTTTGATAGGTCATTAGTTCATGAGTGGTTAATTCAGGACGTCATTTGATAAATGGAACTGGCATCGGCAAATTAACATATTTCATTGAAATAAAAGTCATTGACACATACAAATATCTCCAAATATATCACAGTGTACCAGTTGGATAACTTTGTTGGTAAAGAAATATAAAAAGATCGGACAGGGAAAGTAGCATTCAAGGAGGACAGTAAACCACAAAACACAGAAACAAACACGTTAACAGACAAACAAGAAAGCAAAAGTAATAATAAATGCAAACGACATCACAAGCACAACACGGTTGACAATAGGGATACCGCCTTGGAACGGTCAGTGGCAAAGTAGGCCACTGGGGGTTTAAACCGGTTCTAGGGTGCACCAAACCTCAAACTTACCCTATTGAATTCCCATTAAAACATGACAATGTAAATAAAGAAATCCCCGCCATGATCTAATCTCTAACCAACAATGCAGCATCAATAGGCAATATAAGTAAAACACAAATATGCTCGTGTAAATATAATAAAAAAAACAATAGCCTAGAAAGCCACAATGAAGGTACTCAATGACTTGGCAGAAGCCAGAGCAACAAGAGAATAAACCATTAAGGGCACGACAAGAAAGATAATAGACAAACATCAAACGCCACCGTCCCGATGGGCTTTAGGTAGGGGTAAAATTGGGATATATGGTCCTATAGAAACCACAGCGTCCAAACGCAATGGCATCGTAGGTCCGCAATGTACTACAAACAAGGAGCAATATGTACAATGAAATAGACAAAATACAACAAAAAAGGTGGTGAAGACAGGGCAACCGACTTGGAACGGTCAGTAGGCAATAATGCCTACAGGTTAGCTTGAATCAATTTTATGTGTACGCTATCCTCGCTATTATCTTGTCTTCAGCGCCCAAATAGACAAGACAGTGTAAACAAAACTACATCCCAAAGAAGTAAGTCTTCTCGGGTTTGTATGTATTAGAGTGTTTTATTGTTTAAATCTTAAGTTAATTTACATAACAGACAACAAGAGAAAAGCTAGAGTAAAATATGCATATGAACTGTGCACCAATTACCAACCATTTGTACTTTTACTGACAAAAATATAATAATAAGGTTTACTCAAGGTATTTTTTTCAAAATAAACACACAACTTCTTAAGAGTTTCTTCCTTTTTTTCTTCATCGCTTCCTCGACTGTAATTATGTTTGGAAGTTTAAAATAGTATGAATGTATATGTTCTGTTCTTTCTTTTTTAAAGTGTTTACAAACAAGCAACTTTCAACTTCTTGCGAATCACATTGCATACAGAGTCTTACATTGAGGGGTTTACTGTGACAGCTACTTGTTTCAATAAGTAGTCTATGATTCTATGCGCGAAATTTCATAAGTTGCCTGGAAAATGTTGGAAGAATAGATAAGTAATTGTGTTTTTTTTCAAAACATTTTTTAAAGATGCTATAGACATGACACTGTTGGATGATGATATATTAACTGTTGATAGCCATTTTTGTATAAAAAAAGATATCTTTGAATTTTTGATTTAATGACGTAACCAACCATTTAGAATTTATAAATGTTTACGAGTTCCAGACAACCTGAAATCCCTGACGAGCACTTTTTTACAATGGTGGAAGGCACGTAGTTTGTAGGCGAGTATTCGAATATATTTAGAGTGATATAATCTAATTACAAAACATAACGGGTATATACGTAGCACACAAACAACACAATGACGGTAAAGTTAATAATATAAGCGACAGACAAGTGTTCCAATAAAAATGAGTAAAAGTCTGTTACGAAATGCACTTACACAAACTGATTTGTATGGAATTTGTTTCCGTCATCTGTTCAACAGTTTCTGGTGAAGTTTCTGCCGATACAGTACTCCTGTATAATGTAACGGCTGCCGATGTGGTCTCTCTCGGTGTAGTTCTTGTCAATGACGTTCCTATTGGTGAAGCTCCTGTCGTCGATGAAGCGCCTGTCAATGTAGTTCGCAGTGACGTAGTTTCTGTCAATGTATGTGTTGCTACAGAAACTGACACAGATGTTGTTATTGCACAATGCACATCACATGATCCGCGTAGTTCTATATCAGTTTCTTTATTATTACAATTCGATAAGCAAATGGTTTTGCTCTCCCCGCCATTGCAACACAGAGATCGTTTTTTGTTGGCTTGACCAATATTGTTACGACAACTGGAACAATCCCAAGCTGACCACGATGCTAATTCACATACATTAAGGTGTATATATTCAACCATGCACCCTTGTCCAAATGTACTTATGATACATTTCAATAGCACCAGCAGTACCAACGCAGTTTCAGTTGTATTCATGGTTACTTGTATTGTAACACTTCATCGTAAATTGCTGGGAAAAAGCAGAGTCACTCAGAATTGCTATAATGTAAGTAACTGCATAAACAAATTAAATTGACGTTCTATGCAAGCCAAGATAATTAATCAGATTGCTTCAATTTAAGTGTGTCCCGATTAAAATTACCGCCGTATAAAGAATAAAAGTTTAACCAAATGCGCTGTTTTTAAACTTTCCGTTATCTATGACTTCCAATACAATTTCATTACATCGCAAATAATTGACCAATCAGCAGATTCTACGATATTTAACGTGTTATACTGACTGCATGAGGAATCCGAGATAACGACAAATGGCACATAACTCGTAAAGGGGCACACTGTATACAGTTTCTCTAAATAGCGGTTTGAAATATTGTATAATTTTTTTTTATACTGTTTTTTTTTTTTTTTAAATAATCCGTAATAAATTTAAAACAACTCACTACGAATGATATTTCTCTGAAATTGTGAGGTTTGGTGCACCCTAGAACCGATTTAAACCCCCAGTGGCCTAATTCGCCACTGACAGTTCCAAGGCGGTAGCCCTATTGTCAACCCTTTTGTGTTTGTGATGTCGTTTGCATTTATATTACTTTTGCCTTCTTGTTTGTCTGTTTGCGTGTTTGTTTCTGTGTTTTTTATGGTTGACTGTCCTCCTTGAATGCTACTTTCCCTGTCCGATCTTTTTATATTTTTTTACACAGTAGCTCTGGTATGTGTATTTAGCATTATATGAAAATTACTAACATCTCCATTCCGGTGTAACATAAATTTAAGACGACTCACGGATTCCGACTCCCGGTCATTTTCCTATATAGTAGAATGACTCCCCGGTCATTATAAATCAGCTGTAAAATGTTGACTCCCCGGTCAAAATTTACTGTGAAAAACTTGACACAACGCGTTTGAAAAAGAGACCCCACATGTCAAAATATGACTCCCCCATTAACTAATGACTCAAATCAACATTGTTTAGTTAGGAATGAGATACAGGGGGCAATCTTGGTAGGTAAATAGCGTATGTGGAGAGGAAGGCTGGGATTGCACATAGGGTC
This sequence comes from Cyrtodaria siliqua, assembly GCA_037043455.1. Taxonomy (NCBI): domain Eukaryota; kingdom Metazoa; phylum Mollusca; class Bivalvia; order Adapedonta; family Hiatellidae; genus Cyrtodaria; species Cyrtodaria siliqua. The sequence goes on along the minus strand of JAWPHD010000743.1, from coordinate 255,254 downwards.
ACTGGAGTCAAGGTCAAGGTCAAGGTCAAGCTCGCTGTTACTAAGAAATAAGAAAAATGAGCTTGTTGAACTCCGAAATAAACAAGAAATGTAATTGTAAAGTGATACATTCCCACGTTTGACCCCCTAAGAGCGACATTTGACCCCCTAAGAGTGACATTGACCTTGAAGCTATGAGCCTGACTCTTGCGCGTGACACACCGTCTCTATGTGGTGATTATTTGTAAGAAGTTTTATGAAAGTTTGTTAACTACTTACACAGTTATGCATGAGACACGAAATGCTTCGGGTGGATTGACGGACAGTGCGATTACTATATGCCCTCCTTCGGGGGCATACACAAGTATATATTTGTTCCACTCACATCGATCGGAGAGCATCTGTGCGCTAATTTATAATTGCACAACCTCTATCATGGTAATCTCTGAGCCATCCCTCGCATATTAAACACAAACGGTACTTAAGAAAGAAATCGCCAAAATATCACGTTAGTGGAAATTCAACACTGTCTCCACTGACTGTAACCATGGCATCGGTAATATGATACGATAATGGAAAAAAGTGATGCTAGTGGTAGTCTAACTGTAAATTCAAGACAAATAATACGGAGCATTTGCACGGTTCTTCTGATCAGAGCGTCCACTCCCATGCGAAAGGTTCCAGTCGCATTATTAGGAAAACCTTAAAGAAAGTAATGTTAGATTCTTCTCTTCTCCAGACGTTCAGAATCATTACAATGGAGGCTACGACTGGTCGGCTTGGTGTCAGGATAATGTCACTGGGTTGGATATAATAACACGTGTCTATTATATGATATTCCAGTATGGCATCACTATAAAAGCGGGTGAATATTTCTATGCATCAACCAGACAATGTCCTGATATAACTGTTAAGAAGTTGAAAGTGACGTGAAACCCCACGATAATGCATTCTGTACTTGAGACGTAAAAAGGCACATCCATGGATATGATTTTCATAATTATTGTTTAAAATTATTTTAGACTATTTAGTCGTCTGGTCACAAATTATATTGTCATAGGTTCGCATCATTCTCGAGGACAACTTGTTTTCACCCTGTTTTTTCAGTTAGCTGATTTAACCACCACAGTAACTCAATTGCATTAAGTTGGGGATGTCGTTGTCCGTCTTTACGTCGACTACGGTTGCCTCATACGGAAACACATTTTGCTTCTGATTTTTGGTTTGTTCGATAAAACACTTCGTAATACCAAAAACAAAATCTAATTCATCTCTCATTTATACGGGAATAGGTGTCTGTTACTTGCAAAGGATAATGTCAAGGGAAAACCATCTCTCTACGACTGAAAAATTACGAGAAATACAAGAAAAATCTATGTCTCTCTCTCTCTCTCCGTTTCAAACCCTTTACGAGTAGCCTCACGTTCGCCCAGCAATAGTTACCATTATGAAGATGTATGTAGTCATTTGTCTCAGACTGCTGATTAATATGGGAAACTTTAACATGATGTAGGCCCTATCGACAGGTCAAGAGCATCCTTTTATCTTCTGGCAAAAGGCTAAATGAGTACGTGGTAAATGACAACTGGGTTTCGATTTTTTTTGCGATAGGTGTCATTCCACTCTATTAGGGTCATTTTCCAATGAGAGAGTCACATTTTTATAAGTGGAGTCCAATTTCTTACAGGGGGGAGTCATTCTACTATATTGGAAAATGACCTGGGAGTCTTAATCCGAGGGTGGTCAAACATTTATGTTCCACCGGCATTATGGCGAAAAGGAGCGAGAAAAATGCAGCTTGGGTAGTTCCTGTGTAAGAGAAGTAAAATCATCACGACTCGATGACGAAGTTATTGTGCAATTAAAACATATAACTAGTAGTGGAACAAAACAAAATTTCTAATATTTAATTTTTCGTTAGTAGACAAAAATAAGGCGATTTTAAGAATGGATTTGAAAATGCCAACAAGTGTTTCGTATTCCCCTTTAAGTCATGATTCGGTCAGATGAACACTAACTCTGAACATGATATGATACGAGTGATCAATACATCTCTAACATCAACAAACAGTTTGTCATGTGATGGACAGTTTATAAAAGGCAAAGAAAGATTAATGGTTTATGTGTGTGGATTATCACTGATAATTGAGGACACCAACAGCGATACGTTCGATTTTTTTTTTTAAATCCCACCTTTGAGATTATACAATATAATGTATTCTACAACAGTGATAAATAAAAGTCAAACATAAAATTCAATATTTAAAGAAATGTGACTGAACTCATGTTACAATTGTTAATTGCATTTCAGAACTTTATTGATATATAATTGCTTAACACATATAGAAAGCGAAATCCTTAAAGCAAAGAAAACGCACTTCCTGGAGAAAAAAATAGCTTACTCGGTTTTATTGAGTCAGTTCATGAATGATATTAAATGTAAGTAGCAAAACCTCCCACGCCCCTTGTACCCGCTTAAACGGTATTTGTCTTCAAATCCACCTATAATTGGCTACTTACTACTGATTCGTAGCACGGGACGACTTTCATCAATGTTAATAAATATTGAAAAGGTAGATCCTTTGGAAGCAACAGACACAACCAGGAAAATAAAGTAGTAGACTAGGTTGTATTGAGTCTGTTCATTAGAGGTTATATAGGTTTTATTGAGTCTGTTATTTAGAGGTTATGTACGGAGCAACACCACTAACGCCGCTATCACCGGCTTACAACACATTTTAACGAACCCTAACAAGTGAGTAAACAATGAAATGTACACCTACAGGTTCCATCAGATTGAAATGAAACTTCGGGGAATAGTATTTTGTTAGATACTGGGACCATATGCCGCTTGACATGGGGGAAGAAAAGATCTTTATGTCCACCGTCATATGCATGCCATCTTCGGGATAGTTAAAATTATGTACTATTTATTTTATTAATATTGAGTTCTGCTCAACCCGGGGCTAGAGGGCGTGAGTAGTAGTAGTGTCGTGTTCGGCCGTTTCCAAAGTCCACTGTCATACACTTTGCTATACAGCTCTGACGTGAGCTTTCCTGTCTGATGATTTTTCATTGAGTTATGCCCCTTTTTCGAATTATCTGTATGGTTTGTTAGACTATATAGACTGACGATGATTCTTTATTTACACCGTACCGGCTTTTAATAGGTTTACAATAGCGTAAGATTGAGATTTGGTGCAACCTAGAACCTGGTTTAACCGACACGCCCCCACCAACCCACGCCCCCCCACCCCCAACGTTTTTGTGTTGTTGTTTTTTGCCACTAATTGTTCCAATGCGTAGCCCAATAATCAACAATATTTATTCTGGCATTGTGTTTGTTTCGATGCGTGTTTTTTGTTTATTTTACTCTATTGTCTATTAACTGTATATATATGTATTTCAATTTAATACTGTTGCTGGGACTGTTGGACTCCGAGCTGGGTTCTAATATTTAACTCTGAGTTGGGAATGTCTTACTCCCAGTTAGATTTGAATGTCGATCTCCGAGCTAATGTTGAACTCAGATTTGTATTTGAATGTTGAATTCCGAGCTGTAAATGTTGAACGCAGAGTTGTGTTTGAATGTTGATCTCCTGGCTGGGAATGTCGAACTTAGATGGAACTCCGAACTGCTTTTGAATATGGAACACCGGGCTGGGAAATAATTCGAACTCCGAACTGTTGGGTTCGAATGTCGAACTCTGTGCTGGGAATTTCAAACTCTGAGTTGGGTTTGAATGTCGAACTCCGAGCTAGGAAAGTTGAACTCCGAGTTACGTTTGGATGATGAAATCCGAACTGGTAATGTCGAACTCCGAGTTGAGATTGATTATCGACCTCAGAACTGGGAATGTTGAACTCTAAGTTGTGTTTGAATGTTGAACTCAGAGCTTAGAATCTTGAACTCCGAAAGCTGGTTCAAATGTTGAACTCGCTGCTGACAAATGAATGTTGAACGTCTTGCTGACAAATCTGTAACAAATGCGTAAGCGAACGAATGTCGAACGCCGAACTACGAAGAGTAGTGTTGTTGTTTTTTGCCACTAATTGTTCCAATGCGTAGCCCTATAGTCAACAATATTTATTCTGTCATTGTGTTTGTTTCGATGCGGGTTTTTTGTTGACTGTGGTCCTTGAATGCTACATTTCATGTATGACCTTTTATACTTTCAAAGGCTTTGAGTTGGACATATCTATGAAACAAGGTAATTAAATAAATATCTGCTGTCTAGTTGCTTTAGATATTAATTGAAAGGTCACACGGTTCGCCTATGGAAAAGTATGCTACCTTTCATTTATTATTTATATATATATTGTGATTTTTTGCATAATAAATTTCAATACGTAGCCATGGTAACATGATTATTTATGTGTTATACTTATATTGCCTATTAATGTTGTCTTGTTTGTTATAGAATATAACCTGGTGGGAATATTTTTAGTTACACTGTTCGTTATCAGGATGGCAATAGGGTAAGATGAAGGTTTGGTGTAAACTAGAACCTGGTTTAAACCCCCATCGGCCCCTTTTGCCACGGACCGTTCCAGTGTGGTAGCTCTATTGTCAAACTCTTTTATGTTTGTGATGTCATATATTGCCTTTTATTCATCTTTGTAATTACAAATGTGGCTGTTTTTCCAATATGGTACGATAAGATAACTCAATACTCCCGCTAAATTTGCAGACAGACTCTATAATACATTAAAAAGCGACAGCATGACTACATGAGAAATCCGTGGTACGGCACATGTCACTGTGTACAATATCACAAAACAGTATTTGAAATATTGTTTCCATTCATGCGGCTTTAATAACGTTTAAAGTGAATCCCGTTTAAAGTTTATAAATCGATTTATTGACTTCAGATATAACCATTTTTTGAAAAGCAGTTGTCATTACCTTGCAAATATAATGAACTTAATCAGGGTGTTACATTTGTCTATCGTTTATCAAGGAATCATTTATTAAAATACCATTTAATTGTTTTATAATATAAGTCTCGGATTTATAAAAAGGACATAATCGCATTTTAAGACTAGCGACTTTATGTTAACTGATTTGCCTGATACTTACAAGTATCTTACTGCCACTTTAATAAAGTCAAAACAAATTCATATCTGATTCCGTTATTGCGAAAAGTATTATTGGAACTGGCTCACAACTCTTTCTTTAAAAGCTTAGTTTGTTTTAATAAATACATTCCCACTCAGGTTACCAAAGTTTTTTTTCGGTATTTCTTTAGGTAATACAGTTTCTTCAGCCTCGTTCTCGAGATATAATAATGCTACCAATATGTTTAAACATATATATTACTGACAACATAACATCTATAAACATTAAAACATAATAACAAATAGGCAGTATAAGTAAAACACAAAAATGCCTGTGTATATATAAATAAAATTAAAAAAATAGCCTACAAAGCCACAAAGTAGGTACTCAATGACTTGGCAGAAGCCAGAGCAACAAGAAAACAAATCATTGAGAGCACGACAAGACAAGATTGCAGACAAACATCTTACGTCACCATCCTTTTGGGCTTTAGGTAGACGTCATCATAGGGTCCACAGCCCCTTTCCGGTCATCGCACAATTAAGGAGGAAAGTAAAGTGGCGAACTGTCAATTGGTCCACCACCAAGCATGCAGTGCATTGGAAAATGATAGGTCCATAACCTATTTTGATAAACTGTTTAACAAGTTTAACAAAGATAGTATGCAAGTGACCATGACCTGTAATTTGTTTTACGTATAAAAAACTTATTATAAATATTATTTTCAACTACAACAAAATAGTTTCTGACCTTGATATAGTAAATAACACTCCTAAGGAATGTGAATTTAACACATAACAATTTTGCTATGCTCCAGCAGGTCATGTCATCACTGGTAATTTTGATATTGTTGACAAACTTATTTGGCATCTGTTTGCGAAAGGTCCTAAGTATAGATTACCTTCAATTATCGTTTTTAATGCCTGTCGTTCTCAGATAGCCTAATTCATCGAGGATTTTTGTATGAAATGCTGGAGAACATGCGGACCCAAACTATCTTTCTACTTGGAAAGAGTCAGTTTGGAAAGAATTATAGATACACGTATTAACTTTTATAATTCTAACCCCTTTTACCTACTCCGAGACATAGGTTTTCCTTTCGTAATTTAAAATCGTGAATTCAAGAATTTCATAAGAAGTTTGTTTTAGTTCCTGCTGATAAAGCAGCTAATAATGTAATTATTGTTTGACGCCTACATTACGTCAATATTTTATCACTGAAACTCGGTAGCACTAATTCGTATACTCCAGTTCATTCGAGGAAAATATTGTTTCCACACATATCACTCGGTGCACTATTTTCAAGGCTGGAGTAGACGCAAAGCAGAACAAACTGCCTACTATGAACTGGATTCCTAAATTACATAAAAATCCGTATAAGTCCCGCTTTATTTCGAATTCTAGTGCCTGCACCACCACAAATATCTCCAAACGTTTAACTTATTATCTTACTGCCGTTTAAGATCACGTTAAACATTATTGCGATAAAACTTATTAAAACTCTCGGATTAATTTGTTTTGGTCTATAAAAAAATCAGGAGAAGTTCTTAAACATTTGCAATAAACGTCAAGTTTCATCTATTAGCACTCATGACTTCTCTACACTATATACAACCTTACCACATCACCTTATCAAAGACAAGCTGATTGCTCTTATTTAAAAAAACATTCGCTAGGGAGAATACTACATTTTTGGCCTGTAATAATATTAAAGCGTTTTTTACTAACTGCAGTTTAGACAATTACATTATGTGGACATGCCAATAAGTTTGTGAAGCACTCATCTTCCTATTAGATAAATTTGCGACAAGTACGGAACGACCGTATATAGACAAATTGTTGGTATCCCTATGGGTACGAACTGTGCACCACTTGTCGCAGATTTGTTGTTATATTGCTATGAAAGAGATTTCCTGTTGAGTCTTTCACCAGATACCTAGGAAGATGTTAGTGAGGCCTTTAATGACACCTCCCGGTATCTGGATGACATAATAAACATTGACAACCCTTTCTTTTCTACTATGGTTAAATATATACTTATTTATTTTAAATAGGTTTACAATAGGGTACTGTTATGGGGGATGCGGGTGTCCGACCAAAGCTGACGTTTCAAAATGTCTCGTAAGGGTCCCATGCCTAGTCAGGGAATTCCTCACGGGTGTATGTCTCACAACCAGTGTTTTACGTGTGCACCTGTTTTGTGAATTTATTTGGTTATGCATTATGCACACTAAGGTTTATATTCAATTTTTATTTATATAGCCAAATAACAGAAATACAAGTATATTTCTGTCTGTCTATACGCACTCTATATAGGTTAACAATTTTACCAGGAAAACAATATCCTGCCGCAATAACGTTTTCAGCCCGAAGGCCTTCTTCAGTTGCTCTAAAATCTTCAACCTATTCCTTTTATAGCCTTTTTAGTTCATTATATTATTGATAATGATTTAAAAATCATTGCCATATGGATTGGATTTTTCGTATCTTTGTAACTCACGTACCAAGGTGGTAGTTACATTTTGCTGACTGTATACTCTAATAATGTCACTTTCTTGTGCATATTATTAGCAAGAGAAATACTTAATGTGTCGTTTATACGAAACTAAATCAAGTTTCTATACGTTTGAGATCTGGATTGGTACCAGATTATATTGTCAATCGTAATCACATCACAATTACCTTATATATGGCTTGACGCTGGGTTAGTACCAGACTATATTGTCAGCCGTGTATTCACATTAAGATTAATTTGCTCTTCTTTCTAGTTTCATTTCCTAAATATGGCCTATACTAAAAAGGCAAGACTGACGCTGGGTTGGTACCAGACTACATTAAGTCAGTCGTTAATATATGAAATATGTTATTGTATGAAACTAGATGTATATTAAAACAATGCACATCCTAATGAAATACTTGTGTTACTGTATTGGCATTGACGTGCTCGTGTTAAAGCATTGGCCTAGAAGTATAACGCGTCCGTACAATTGTTAAATGAATACGTAATTGAAATTGACCAGAAGTATCAGGTATATATATTTAAGCTACATGTGTACATCTGTGTGATAACACTAAACGTAATTTCAATCTTTTTTATAAAAAAAGTTATATTACTTATAAATGCTTACATTGAAATGTCAACTGGAGATATTTCGTTAATTCGTAGACAGGGAAGTGTACAGCAATATAGCACCACGATATATCTTGATATCGTCAAACACCGCGAGATATTTGGATATAGTCAATATCACGATATATCTTGATATCGTCAAACCGCGATATATCGGATATAATCAAACATCACGATATATCTTGATATAGCCAAACATCACGATATATCTTGATATAGTCAAACATCATGATTTATCTTTAAATCTTCAAACACTACGATATATCTTGATATAGTCAAACATCACCATATATCTTGATATCGTCAAACACCACGATATATCTTGATATAATCAAACATCACGATATATCTTGATATCTTCAAACACCACGATATATCTTGATATAGTCAAACATCACGATATATCTTGATATCGTCAAACACCACGATATATCTTGATATTGTCAAACATCACGATATATCTGGATATCGTCAAACATCACGATATATCTTGATATAGTCAAACATCACGATATATCTGGATAGCGTATAACAGGACGGACGTACACTATGAGTAACTGTTTAATTAAATTTCAGTATACGATATAGTTTTGATACCTTAAAAGGGACGAATTTGAATTTGCGGTTTAAAAGGGTACAATTTAATTATATTTTAATATAAGATATTGTTGGATACCGCCAGTCGTTGATTAAGTTGCGATATAATTATATACTTTCGAATGGAAAAGTCTTGGATCGGTGTTTCAGACGGAAATGAGGTTAGTTTTTTAGTTTAAACTTATTTATTTTACATTGATTGTAACGAAAGCTCTCTGAACTTATTTTAATCACTATCGATGTCTTCCTGGGTAGAACCAATACTAAGCAAATGCAGATAAAGTGTCTTGCTCAGGGACACAACACATATGGTTATGGCGGGGATCGAACCCATGACTTTTGGATCATGGGTCCAACGCTCTACCACTAGACCACAGCGCTCCACGCTCTGAAATGTGTTTAATATGATACCTAAAGATACCTTCAAACAGGCCCATCTTGGATTTGATTACTGTGGAAGAGCGGTTTAAAAAAAAAGACATTCCTCTAAACAGGACGGTCTTGGATTTGCGTTACGAGGAAGAGCGGCTCAGTAAATGATATATTTTGACTTTTGAGCAGGACTCTTTAGGATTTGCTTCCTTTGGAGATTCGCGTCTGAAAACTAAAGCTTCATAGTCTTCTATTGTCTTCTATTGTATTATATTGTCTTCTATTGTATTATAATGTCTTCTGTTGTCTTCTATTGCCTTCTATTGTCTTATATTATATTATATTGTATTATATTGTATATATTGTATTATAAAGTATTATATTGTCTTTAATTGTCTTCTATTGTATTATATTGTATTATATTGTATTATAGTGTATTATATTGTATTATATTGCTATATGCTAAATTTTTAAATGGAATGCTTCTTTTGAAAGTCCTCAAATAAAAAATAAATATCTGAACTGAATTGAATTGAAGTGGTGTTTAACGGTGCATCAGCATACCGTTTTATTATCTCAAGCCGAGCCAGTGGGCGTGAAAAGATGCATAGGGATCCGGGAACCCTGCCCTACTCTTACTATTAAATATATTACTTCGTTAACGTGTTCGGAGGATAAACTCCGATGCACGGGACCTTGTTAACTCCGATGCACGGGACCTTGCTAAGGCCTTCGACAATCTTAGATGTTAGTAGTATTAAAAACACGAGGTTTCTGACTGAAAGAGAGTGCCAAGTACATTTGCAAAAGTATACACTTGTTTGATATGTTTATGATAGTTGGCGTCAATTAAACGCTGTTAATAACATTTGATGCCCTCTCAATACCATGTATGATAGTTGAATACCTTTAATAGTAAGACGTCAAATAAATTCCGTTCACGCGTCATATGAGTTTCTTTTCTCTTGCTGTGCATGATATTGGAGGCCCAATAAATGACATGTATGATAGTTGAGGCCCACTAAATGACATGTATGATATTTGAGGCCCACTAAATGACATGTATGATAATTGAATGCCTTTAATAGTAAGACGTCAAATAAATTCCCTCCACTTCTCATATGAGTTCTTTGTCACTTGCAGAGAACAGCGTGTCGGTTTACAGCAAGTCCTATCTAAAACCGTGCACGACGACTTGTTTACTGATTACGACTCGAACCTGATACCGTTATGCACATCAGGCAGTAACGTCACACTCAACATGGACGTGGCCCTACGGCAGGTTATGGACGTGGTAAGTTATGTAGATTTACCTTCTTTGGCACATATTCTTTAAGTTTGGGCACAGTAGTGTATAGGTAATTGTTTGCGAGTCGTTTACGGTGCGTTTGATCGCATATGATATCTTAATTTTAAGACTCGCGCGAATGAATGGTTAAGTGGGGAAATGCAATAGTCATAATATCGATATTGTATCCAATTTTGGTAAGCGGTCGACATGCTTACCAACGTGGCACCCGCACTATCCCTGTGCTTATGTTAGCATTAACTCAGTCAAAACATCTTGCTATATATAATGGGATAACAATACGCGAATCGTTATTGTTGTCATCAAGGTAAATAAAAGAAAAAAATCTTTCTTTTTTTAAATCTTTAACGTCTTATCAACTCGTTTTTGTTTGTGATGTCACATATCTTTTTTTCTTATTATCAATGTAAGTGCTGTCTGTTTAAATTTGTGTTTTAGAACTGTGTTCTCTAAAATCTATATTTTCTGATCGATTCCTGTTCGAATTTTATACCTACTTTTATAAACCTTATTCATATCAAAATAAATGTCCAATGTCACGGCCACTGCTAGAAACAAGTGTTTACGTTGTACATTTACGTAAAAAGAAAATGTATTTGTACTCTAATTTTAGTAAAACAGATCTTTCAAAATGTATATAATTTGTTTAAGTATGGCCCATGTAATAGAATACGTTCAATAACAATATTGTTAAAATACGTAGAATATATTCTTTATAGTATAACTGCAAATGACTAATTAATTATCAATTAAATGTCCTGAGGACACGCAAAATAGTAGTAAACATAGTATTACACTATTAATAATATATTTACGCGCTTACACATGATAAGAGGTCATGATAAGAGGTCACGATTAGAAGTCATGATAAGAGGTCATGATAAGAGGGATAGGAGGAAAATGAAGATATATTTGAATTACAGAATAGAAACTGTTTCGAACGTTATTAAATTCATAAATATATATGTTATTTTCATCGCTTATAATCTAATTCACAATAGTTTTGGAAAATATGAAAACAAATAATTTTGAAATTGAAAACTCGTTTCACTTTTTTCATTTAAATTGTTTGTGAGTGTACCGTCTGGTAACATGTGAATGTGGGCAGAGTATATCGCCTTCATAATATTTATATTCTGTTGTTATTGTCGTCTTCACTTCTAGTTGTGTATCACGTACTTGTGTCACTTTCGGTCTTTAGCAATGACATTCATCAGAATGTGACCTTTGACATAAGTGATGTCAGAAGGAATGTAATGGTCTGTAGATGGTGCTATTTGATCCCTGCTCTGCCTAATCACAATGGCTTCCTCTTCTGGCAACATCCTAATGAAATTATTCAAAAGAAATACATATATTCTAGCACACACAAGCATGTTGAAGTAATGAACACAACAATGCCACAATGTCACATACATATCAAACAAATCTACATTTCAATGATATATGACTACTTTAAAACAACTGCGATCACCATGAATTCACATATTTAAAATTTCCGCAAGTCTCTTACGGGTTATCACGATATACGATAGACTATCAATGGAAAAAACATCAACAAAAATAAAAATAAACATATCTAACATACTCAATGTTGATTAGTTATTGGGCAGGTCTTAAAACACCTATACAATTCCTCTGACGTCATGTACGTCAACCCTTAATATATCATTATAAACGCCAGAAAACACGCTAGCCGTTGAGACGTCATTGTAGGTACCCTAAACGTAAAAACGGTCATAAAAGTTTACCATAAAAGTGAAATTTACCATAAATGTGAAAATGACCTGGTGATAAATGGCTACAATGGTAACACATGACAATTTCAAGCCTACGTGTTTATTGATGACAGGTACATCATTTACATACGTGTGACACATCGGTTACATTGAGTTAGGTCGTAAAGAAATATGCTTTGTAGTCATTTAGAATTGCTTCCTTTACTTCAACATCATAGTTTCAACGGTTACAACGGTTACATGTGAACATTGGATGCTCAATACATCTGTTTCAAATGAGATACAAATTGGTTACGTTTGGTTACGCAGTAAAGCGATTTGATGTGAAAACTTTTTTTATTGTTTTTTCTTCTTCCAAATCTGCAAGGCAACATGCGAAAATTAAAAGCCTACGTGTTTAATGATGCATGGTTCATTAGTCACAAATGAATTACAAATCGGTTACATTCAGTTACGATGTAACTGTTTGACAGTTAAATTATTTTTTGAAACTATACTTTGCAAATGATTGTTTAAAAAAGAATTACTCCAATTGATTTAACAGATTTAAATGTGTATTTTTGCATCTTTTCATCTTCTGACTTTTATATGGCAGTTGGTGGTTTAAGTTTTCAAACTATTTAATATGACTTAAGCCTCTTGCCAAATATTTTAGTCACATTCATTATGGGAACTGAATATAATTTATGATACGATATACTCTCGTTAGTGTGACAAGTGTTTGCTTTTGTGGATATTTAAGCAGTGTATTAACGTCGCTCTATTAATTTAAAACCAGACATATCAAATTATACATCTGGTTACGAATTGACATTTTTTACATATTCAAAAGAAAGTCGGTAAACTGATATTTTGCAATATGTCATTTACGCAGTTTGATTAGTAGGTATATATATCTTCCTCAGTAGGGGTTTCATTATGAATTAATTGATGAAATAAAACGTTGTTTTAATTAACTATTTTATCACATTTTAATAGGTGTGTTGCATATAATGGAGATGTTATGATTGCATAAGCGTGTTGCCGTAATAATTCAGGGTTAGACATTTGTATGATATAAGGCTGATTTATTTTCAATCTAAATCTTTTAAGAACATATACTTACTGATAAGTATTTATCACGAACTGAACATATCAAGCGGTTTATGTCTATAAACGATTTAACAGTCACGTTTTAAAATTTACTATGACTGAAATGCACCCATTGCGTATGATGTTGAAATTATAAACCCGAACATCCACTCATCAGAACGTCTGTATGTGTTTATGTCTGTCCATCTCCATTCAGTTGCAGCTTACTACAATGTCTGGTGGTGTTACCGAACTTGCATCAACTTGTACAGTCATATACTCTTAGAAAAACAGTTTAAAGTTTGAGTTACGATCAGTATTTGTCCTCGGGTGCACAGGTCTTTAAAAAGAACACAAACCTTTCGAATTATTTATTAGTCTGAATACGAACAAAATAAAATTTAGATATATTTATCTATATCCTCTCATATTTTATTACATTCGGAATCGTTTCAAAATGTTAAATCGTTCAATTATATGCAGGCCGTGTCCTGCAGGACCTACACGTAGCTACGCTCCCGACAGTAAAACATTTAGCCTGGTATATTTGCCTGGTATATCATATTATACGTACATATCTTACTTATATGGTGGTACATGTAAGGTAGCAATGAACAGTTTCTTGAGTTTTTCACTTTGATAACGCAACCTTATAATTACAAATGGTAGCAGGGAAAAGTTTATCTGTGTTGTAATGCACACGCTAATGCACACGCATCTCTTACATGTGAACACTTGATGTATACATCTAGCACGTCGTGATACAAAGGTGAATATGTAATCAATACGTATGTCAAGAATTTGACCAGAGCGAAGCGAGGTCGCCCACATTGATTCCAAATGTTTGGTGGAAGAACTGATGGTAAAAATTGGGAAGAAAGTGTCTGGGGGAAGAAAGTGTCTGGTAAGAAAAAACATAAGAGAGTTGTTAACTGGGAAATTTTCCTTTCTATCAATTCGTCATGTCATGGGTAATATTTGTTTTTAGCTCGACTATTCGAAGAATAAGAGAGTTTATGTAATCACCCGGCGTCGACGTCGGCGTCGGCGTCCCACTTCACATCAATTGTTTCTGTAAGCTGTGTTACAAGTCTATATATTTTACTTTTCTTATCCTAGCACATCCACATTGGCCATGAGCTTTCTCGTACTATTATTTTAAGGGCTGCTTAAGTAATGTTGGTTCTTGTAACCGTGGGCTCCCAAATAACGCAAATTCTGATAGCCCTTAAAATGTGTCTTATTTCACATCAAATTTTAAGAGAGATTGCGTGTAAGCTGTGTTTACAGGTGTATGTCTCTTACATTTATTGTCCTGGCTCATCTAAATTTAGGAATTGGTTTGCTTATAGTATGTTGTAAAGGGATGAGTAAGTACGTTTGTCTTCTACAAGTTCTGGGCTCCCATGGAACCCAAAATGTGATTTCCCATAAAATGTGCAATAAAGGCAAATCAAGGTTTGCGTGTAAGCTGTTGTATATATCTCTTAAAATATGTTTCTTATGTAACCCAAATTTTGGTTTGGAATTTCGTATAGTATTATTTATCTTATTCATACTTCACCTATACTGGGGCATGGGCTCCCACCTTCCCCCTCACTCCACCCACCATCCCAACCTGAAACCTGTTTTTTTTTTACATATGTCTTTTTGTTGTTGTGGTCAATTCGTACACATATAACTACCTAGCGCCACAGAAATCCACAAGCCGCAATTTGTCTGTTGTCTGCTGTACATAATACTATACAATATTCGCTGCACCTTAACATATCAAAGGATGTTTGTTTTTCATCGGATGAGGTCAATTTATGCAAATAAAATTCGGAAAACATTTACTTCTATAGATCTAGCGTCCTAAAAAACATTTAAACAGCGGGTATGCATGTATAATTATCTTGTGCCGATCCTTCGTATGCAATCTGGATATTTATTACGCTTATTTATTATGAGCATAGAACTAATATTATTTAAAATAAAAATGTGTTTATATTTCAGATGTTTAATGTACTTCACTTAAATGGCCCTCCTGCTACATTCTGTTTAAATAACACGAACACATTTTAAAATTGATTTCATTTTTGCTCAAATTTGACTAACCACAGAGGTGTCGCCCATAGATACAGAGACCATATTAAAAAATTACATATGTTACTTAGCATGATTATATCATGTTTGAAAACTGAGGTTCTAGTAGGTAAAAAAATATATGTATATTCAATTAATGTATAGTTTACAATAGCTCTAATGGATTTCCTTTGTTCTTGCTTATGATATAATTTTCACCTGCGCATTTATACCGGTATATTTCAGTCTTGCTCTAAATTATGTGTGTGAAGTTGGCTCTGCGTTCTACATTCAAACTTGAGTTCTCCTTTCTACATTCAACTTGAGTTCTCCCTTCTACATTCGACTTGAATTCTCCGTTCTACATTCGCCTTGAGTTCTCCGTTCTACATTCGAACCCAGTTCTCCGTTCTACATTCGAATCCAGTTCTCTGTTCTACATTCAACTGCAGTTCTCCGTTCTACATTCGAACCTAGTTCTCCGTTCTACATTTGAACCCAGTTCTCCGTTCTACATTCGACATGAGTTCTCCGTTCTACATTCGACTCCAGTTCTCCGTTCTACATTCAACTTGATTTCTCCGTTCTACACTCAACTTGAGTTCTCCGTTCTACATTCAACTGCAGTTCTCCGTTCTACATTCGAACCTAGTTCTCCGTTCTACATTCGACTTGAGTTCTCCGTTCTATATTCAACTTGAGTTTTCCGTTCTACATTCAACTGCAGTTCTCCGTTCTACATTCGAACCTAGTTCTCCGTTCTACATTTGAACCCAGTTCTCCGTTCTACATTCGACATGAGTTCTCCGTTCTACATTCGACTCCAGTTCTCCGTTCTACATTCAACTTGATTTCTCCGTTCTACACTCAACTTGAGTTCTCCGTTCTACATTCAACTGCAGTTCTCCGTTCTACATTCGAACCTAGTTCTCCGTTCTACATTCGACTTGAATTCTCCGTTCTACATTCAACTGCAGTTCTCCGTTCTACATTCGAACCTTGTTCTGCGTTCTACATTCGACTTGAATTCTCCGTTCTACATTCGACTCCAGTTCTCCGTTCTGCATTCGACTTGAGTTCTCTGTTCAACATTCGACTTGAGTTCTCCGTTCTATATTCAACTTGAGTTTTCCGTTCTACATTCAACTGCAGTTCTCCATTCTACATTCGAACCTAGTTCTTCATTCTACATTCGACTCCAGTTCTCCATTAGACATTCAGCTTAAGTTCTCCGTTCTACATTCGACTCTATTTCTCCGTACTACGAAAAATTCAATTTTTTTAAAAAAATCCCTCCGCAAAAGAATCCCCACACCAAAAATATCCCCCTCCACGCCCCCACCCTCCCTCACCCCCATCCCCCATCCCCCCAACCCACCCCCCCCCCCAATTTTGTTTTGTTTTTGTGTTATTTAGTTGAAAAACCAAAATAAAATTCGTTTTCCTGAAAAAATATATCAAGAGTAAAATAGTCAAAAAATATGTTTGTTTTTCAAGAAATAACACGAAAAAAACAACCTTTTAACTTTTTTTTAATTTTAGTTCTCAACTCTGCGTCTATGGAAGTTTGATCAAATCAGACGTTAAATTCAGTTAGGAACAAGATGTTTATATGTAGTATATTTAAAACAGAATAACAATCCAGTGGTGTCTACATAAACATGTTTCTTTGTTTCATCTTGTCATTAATAATAATTCACTAACATCGTGAATCACTAAAATCCTCTAGAAATAGTTGTTGTGTACTATTATATATAATAAAGTAATATTCATACAGTTTTCAACTTTTATATGAAGTAAAATCAAACAAAACAATGCCGTAACCAGAATATGATAAACTATACTGAGGGGGAAAAGAAGCGCGACACTTGAATTTCCGCTATATATTGTATATGCTGCACACTTAATTTCACATAATATTATTCCAAAGAAATACCAAGATGTTTTGCAGTCAGTTAGAGAAAGGACACAACTGTGATGTTATAGACGTTTTAATCATAGTACACTTTAACAAGAAATTCATGAATGTTGAAATTCCTCTTCGAAAAATTGAGTCATTTCAGTACTGTATTTAACGTAACGACTTTGAAAAAATTTGCATCCTAAGTTTGCTCACATGCTTGAGCCAACTTGGTCACGGGGCAAAGAATAGGGCCACTGCAGATCCCTTTGGAGAGGTAGGCAGAGGGGTAGAATGCCCCCAAATTCATGTTCATTTTATAATTTTTTGTTCATGTTCATTAAAGGTCTTCATCATGATCCCTGCATTGTTTCAGGTGCCATCTCGCTCACATCAAAAGAGCAGTGGCAGACAAACAATAAACGTGACTCCAGCGTATATGGAGTTTCTACGATAGAATTTTCAGCAACTCTGCAGTTCAGGGTGAGAAGGTTCTAGGCCCATTTTGCATATTTTATCTCGATGTACATGGAGGATGAGCCTGACATGTTCAAAAAAAAACTCCCCAAAAGAATCCCACCTCCCCCCAAAAAACTTCACCCCTTCACCCCAACACCCCAAAAAAAATATTCATTTTTGTTTTCGTCTTATTTGTTGAAAAAACAAATTAAAATTAGTTTTCCTGAAAAAATATCGCAGAGTAAAATAGTCTAAAAATATGTTTGTTTTCAAGAAATAACACGAACAAATAAACTTTTTTTTTTTTTTTTTAATTTAACCCAAATTCAAATTTAATTTTAGTTGATCAGCGCAATTAGGAACAAGATTTGTATATGTAGTATAATATACTAAAATCGTGAATCACTAAAAGCCTTTCGAAATAGTTGTTGTTATATACTATTATATATAATAAAGTAATACCCATACAGTTTTCACCTTTTATCTGAAGTAAAATCAAACAAACCAATGCCGTTACTAAATTATTATAAACTATACTGAAGGGAAAAAGAAACGCGACACGGGAATTTTTCGCCATAATATGTTAATCGAATGGTGCATGGCTGCGCAAGACCTTTCATTTCGGAAAATTGAATTGGGTTTTAAGGCGCATTAACACATGAAAGGTTGCATGGCGCCTAACAGGCATGAACATGTCAGGCTCATCCTCCATGTACATCGAGATAAAATATGCAAAATGGGCCTAGAACCTTCTCACACCCTGAACTGCAGAGTTGCTGAAAATTCTATCGTAGAAAATACTCTATTTCTAGAGGATTTTAGTGATTCACGATGTATAGTGAATTATTATTAATGACAAGATGAAACAAAGAAACATGTTTATGTAGACACCACTGGATTGTTATTCTGTTTTAAATATACTACATATAAATATCTTGTTCCTAACTGAATTTAACGTCTGATTTGATCAAACTTCCATAGACGCAGAGTTGAGAACTAAAATTAAAAAAAAAGTTAAAAGGTATTTTTTTTCGTTGTCTACTCCTTCTTGAAAAACAAACATATTTTTCGACTATTTTACTCTTGATATATTTTTTCAGGAATTTTTTTTTTTTTTTTGGTTTTTCAACTAAATAATACAAAAACAAAAAAAAATTGAGGGGGGGGGGATTGGGGGGATGGGGGGGTGATTGTGAAGGAGGTGGGGGCGTGGAGGGGGATATTTTTGGTGGGGGATTCTTTTGTGGAGGGATTTTTTTTTAAAAAATTGAATTTTTCGTAGTACGGAGAAATAGAGTCGAATGTAGAACGGGAGAACTTAAGCTGAATGTCTAATGGAGAACTGGAGTCGAATGTAGAATGGAGAACTAGGTTCGAATGTAGAATGGAGAACTGCAGTTGAATGTAGAACGGAAAACTCAAGTTGAATATAGAACGGAGAACTCAAGTCGAATGTTGAACAGAGAACTCAAGTCGAATGCAGAACGGAGAGCTGGAGTCGAATGTAGAACGGAGAACTCAACAGAGAACTCAAGTCGAATGCAGAACGGAGAACTGGAGTCGAATGTAGAACGCAGAACAAGGTTCGAATGTAGAACGGAGAACTGCAGTTGAATGTAGAACGGAGAATTCAAGTCGAATGTAGAACGGAGAACTAGGTTCGAATGTAGAACGGAGAACTGCAGTTGAATGTAGAACGGAGAACTCAAGTTGAGTGTAGAACGGAGAAATCAAGTTGAATGTAGAACGGAGAACTGGAGTCGAATGTAGAACGGAGAACTCATGTTCAAATGTAGAACGGAGAACTGCAGTTGAATGTAGAACAGAGAACTGGATTCGAATGTAGAACGGAGAACTGGGTTCGAATGTAGAACGGAGAACTCAAGGCGAATGTAGAACGGAGAACTCAAGTCGAATGTAGAACGGAGAACTCAAGTTGAATGTAGAAAGGAGAACTCAAGTTTGAATGTAGAACGCAGAGCCAACTTCACACACATAATTTAGAGCAAGACTGAAATATACCGGTATAAATGCGCAGGTGAAAATTATATCATAAGCAAGAGCAAAGGAAATCCATTAGATCTATGGTAAACTATACATTAATTGAATATACATATTTTTTTACCTACTAGAACCTCAGTTTTCAAACATGATATAATCATGCTAAGTAACATATGTAATTTTTTAATATGGTCTCTGTATCTATGGGCGACACCTCTGTGGTTAGTCAAATTTGAGCAAAAATGCAATCAATTTTAAAATGTGTTCGTGTTATTTAAACAGAATGTAGCAGGAGGGCCATTTAAGTGAAGTACATTAGACATCTGAAATATAAACACATTTTTATTTTAATTAATATTAGTTCTATGCTCATAATAAATAAGCGTAATAAATATCCAGATTGCATACGAAGGATCGGCACAAGATAATTATACATGTATACCCGCTGTTTAAATGTTTTTTAGGACGCTAGATCTATAGAAGTAAATGTTTTCCGAATTTTATTTGCATAAATTGACCTCATCCGATGAAAAACAAACATCCTTTGATATGTTAAGGTGCAGCGAATATTGTTTAGTATTATGTACAGCAGACAATTTGCGGCTTGTGGATTTCTGTATTTTGTTTTCTTTTTTTTTTTTTTTAATATTTTCAAATTGTATTGATATGTTGGTGACGTCACGTTTGCTTAGTTATGAAACTACGGGTTGAAGTTCGTGTTCATTCTAAATGCGCATCTGGGCATTCAGTTAAATTGTTTTTTATAGTTTCAAATATTATCAAAAAAAATCACTTATTATATAAAAAAAAAATACGCGCAACAAACTGGTATATAATGATTACATCTTGGAGTGAAGTCTGTTCTAAGAAGTTATTGAAGTAGTCTCGACACTGACAATTCACAGAAAAAAAAGTGTTATTACCTCGGTTTTGCAATTATGACGGTTGACTATGTTTCACTTCAAATAATGATGATGAATTCTAAGGTTTATCATCGCATCTTATTATTGTGTAAATATCGTTCAAACTACCACCACCAACAATGCTATTATTACATATATCTTATGTATCTTGCCTTTCTTGTATTTTGTATATTGTATTTGTTATAGAGGGCCCCAAGGAAGATTAGTATAAACTAATTGGGTCACCCTCGATAAATAAAGACTTTCAATTTCAATATTTCTGGGACATTGCTGATATGTAATGTTATTGTCTATTGCTGTGAAACAGCCTCCCCATAGTACTCTATGTTAATACATTCAAGCTACTATGCCACTACTAGGCTACTGGCCATTGCATACTTTAGACGCGCCATACTACCATATTATTTTATACATAATTTGTCCTTGTTTTTCAATTCTATCGTATACACTTTTTCCATTCTTGTTTAAATTATGGGCATACAAGAAACACAACACAAAACAACAAAATAATTCGAGTGGTGTTGATGATGGGGTAGGGGAATGGTTGGGAGATTGAGGGTGTGTGCAATATAGCTATAGGTGTAGAATTGATATACCAAAACAACACAGAAATATGTAAAAAAAAAAAAAAAAAAAAGTGTTTCGTGGGGGGGGGGGGGGGGGGGGGGGGGAGGGGGAGGGGGGGGGGAAAGATCAGATAGAAAATGGAGAGAAAAAAGTGTGTGTGGGAGGGGGTGCAACATAAGATAGATATTTGTGTAAGAATTGATTAAAAAAAACAAATTTAAAAAGTCGAGTTTCAAGTGTGGTTGTTTGGGTGGGGTAAGTGGGGAGCGGGAGGGGGGCGGAACATAGCTATATGTGTAATATTTGACCAAATAAACACAGAAATATAAAAATTAATAATAATAATAATAAAAAATAGGGTTCGAGTGGGAGTCGTGGTGGGGTGGGGTGGGGTGGGGGTGTTGGGAGGGGGTGAAGAGGGTGGGCGCTACATAGTTATATGTGTGAGAATTGACCACAACAACAAAAAGACATACGTAAAAAAAAAAAACAGGTTTCAGGTTGGGATGGTGGGTGGAGTGAGGGGGAAGGTGGGAGCCCATGCCCCAGTATAGGTGAAGTATGAATAAGATAAATAATACTATACGAAATTCCAAACCAAAATTTGGGTTACATAAGAAACATATTTTAAGAGATATATACAACAGCTTACACGCAAACCTTGATTTGCTTTTATTGCACATTTTATGGCCAATCACAATTTGGGTTCCATGGGAGCCCAGAACTTGTAGAAGACAATCGTACTTACTAATCCCTTTACAACATACTATAAGAAAACCAATTCCTAAATTAAGATGAGCTAGAACAAGAAATGTAAGAGATATACACCTGCAAACAGAGCTTACACGCAATCTCTCTTAAAATTTGATGTGAAATAAGACACATTTTAAGGGCTATCAGAATTTGCGTTATTTAGGAGCCCAGGGTTACAGGAACCAACATTACTTAAGCAGCCCTTAAAATAAGAGTACAAGAAAGCTCATGGCCAATGTGGATGTGCTAGGATAAGAAAAGTAAAATATATAGACTTGTAACACAGCTTACAGAAACAATTGATGTGATGTGGGACGCCGACGCCGACGTCGACGCCGGGTGATTACATAAACTCTCTCATTCTTCGAATAGTCGAGCTAAAAAAAAATCTTACCCATGACATGACGAATTGATAGAAAGGAAAATTTCCCAGTTAACAACTCTCTTATGTTTTTTCTTACCAGACACTTTCTTCCCCCAGACACTTTCTTCCCAATTTTTACCATCAGTTCTTCCACCAAACATTTGGAATCAATGTGGGCGACCTCGCTTCGCTCTGGTCAAATTCTTGACATACGTATTGATTACATATTCACCTTTGTATCACGACGTGCTATATGTATCATCAAGTGTTCACATGTAAGAGATGCGTGTGCATGAGCGTGTGCATTACAACACAGATAAACTTTTCCCTGCTACCATGTATAATGATAAGGTTGCGTTATCAAAGTGAAAAACTCAAGAAACTGTTCATTGCTACCTTACATGTACCACCATATAAGTAAGATATGTACGTATAATATGATATACCAGGCAAATATACCAGGCTAAATGTTTTACTGTCGGGAGCGTAGCTACGTGTAGGTCCTGTAGGACAGGGCCTGCATATAATTGAACGAGTTAACATTTTGAAACGATTCCGAATGTAATAAAATATGAGAGGATATAGATAAATATATCTAAATTTTATTTGGTTCATATCCAGATTAATAAATAATTCGAAAGGTTTGTGTTCTTTTTAAAGACATGTGCACCCGTAGACAAATACTGATCGTAACTCAAACTTTTAACTGTTTTTCTAAGAGTATATGACTGTACAAGTTGATGCAAGTTCGGTACCACCACAAGACATTGTAGTAAGCTGCAACTGAATGGAGATGGACAGACATAAACACATACAGACGTTCTGATGAGTGGATGTTCGGGTTTATAATTTCAACATCATACGCAATGGGTGCATTTCAGTCATAGTAAATTTTAAAACGTGACTGTTAAATCGTTTATAGACATAAACCGCTTGATATGTTCAGTTCGTGATAAATACTTATCAGTAAGTATATGTTCTTAAAATATTTAGATTGAAAATAAATCAGCCTTATATCATACAAATGTCTAACCCTGAATGATTACGGCAACACGCTTATGCAATCATAACATCTCCATTATATGCAACAAACCTATTAAAATGTGATAAAATAGTTAATTAAAACAGCGTTTTATTTCATCAATTAATTCATAATGAAACCCCTACTGAGGAAGATATATACCTACTAATCAAACTGCGTAAATGACATATTGCAAAATATCAGTTTACCGACTTTCTTTTGAATAGGTAAAACTATTCAATTCGTAACCAGACGTATAATTTGATATGTCTGGTTTTAAATTAATAGAGCGACGTTAATACACTGCTTAAATATCCACAAAAGCAAACACTTGTCACACTAACGAGAGTATATCGTATCATAAATTATTTTCAGTTCCCATAATGAATGTGACTAAAATATTTGGCAAGAGGCTTAAGTCATATTAAATAGTTTGAAAACTTAAACCCCAACTGCCATATAAAAGTCAGAAGATGAAAAGATGCAAAAATACACATTTAAATCTGTTAAATCAATTGGAGTAATTCTTTTTTAAACAATCATTTGCAAAGTATAGTTTCAAAAAATAATTTTACTGTCAAACAGTTACATCGTAACTGAATGTAACCGATTTGTAATTCATTTGTGACTAATGAACCATGCATCATTAAACACGTAGGCTTTTAATTTTCACATGTTGCCTTGCAGATTTGGAAGAAGAAAAAACAATAAAAAAAGATTTCACATCAAATCGCTTTACTGCGTAACCGAACGTAACCAATTTGTATCTCATTTGAAACAGATGTATTGAGCATCCAATGTTCACATTTAACCGTTGTAACCGTTGAAACTATGATGTTGAAGTAAAGGGAGCAATTCTAAATGACTACAAAGCATATTTCTTTACGACCTAACTCAATGTAACCGATGTGTCACACGTATGTAAATGATGTACCTGTCATCAATAAACACGTAGGCTTGAAATTGTCATGTGTTACCATTGTAACCTTTGTTTCTATGATTTCGAAGAAAAAGCAAAAGAAGAATGGTTTTCATATCGCTTTTAGACGTGACTGGATGTAACCAAGGTGTAAACCACTTGTAACTAACATACCTTGTGTAAATAAACCCGCAGAATTTTATTTTGCACATGTAATCTTTGTAACTGGTGTAACCGTTGAAACTATGATGCTGACGAAAATGGAGCAATCCAAAATGACTTTGCGTATCTTTTTACGACGTAACTCAATGTAACCGATGTGTAACACGTATGTAACTGATGTAGCTGTCATCAATAAACACGTAGGCTTTCAATTTTCATGTGTTACCTTTGTAACCGTTGTTGCTAAATGATTTCGAAGATAAAGCAAAAGAAAAAGAAAATGTTTTCATACCGTTATTCGACGTAACTGAAAGTTACCAAGGTGTAACCTACATATAACTAACGTAGCTTGTATCAATAAAGACGTAGGCTTTAATTTTGTTCACGTGTAACCATTGCAACCCTTAAAACATTGATGTTGAAGAAAAAGGAGAATTAAATTAAGTTTACACATTATTTTGCAGCATAACTGAATGTAACTTTTGTAATATGTAGCATATGTACTGCATCAATAAAACACATAGACCTTCAATTTTAACATGTAACCATTGTATCCATTGTATTATAACTATGATTTTAAAGAAAAACAGAATAAAACGAAGTTTGTATATATCTTTGCAGCGTAACTGAATGTAACCGATGTGTAATTCGCATGTAACAGATGAACCTTCCATCAATAAAGCGTAGGCTTTCAATTGTCATGTGTTACCATAGTAACCGTTGTTACTATGAATTCGAAGATAAAGCAAACGAAAAATGTTTTCATACCGCTTTACGACGTAACTGAATGTAACCAATGTGTAACTCACTTGTAACAAATGTACCTTGCATCAATAAACACGTAGACAATTGTTCACATGTAGCCATTGTAACCGTTGTTACTCTGATTTCGAAGAAATAGCAAACTTCAATGACTTAGCATAATGTTTTCGTCGTAACTGAATGTAACCGATTTGTAACTCATATGTAACTAATGTACCATGCCTCATTAACACACAGACTTGTAATGTTCACATTTAACCGTTGAAACTATGATGTTGAAGAAAAGGGAGTAATTTAAAATGACTTTGCTTATCTCTTTACGACGTAACAACAATAAACACGTAGGCTTTCAATTTTCATGTGTTACCATTGTAACCATTGTTACTCTGATTTCGAGAAAAAGCAAGCTTCAGTGACTTAGCATATCTATTTTCGTCGTAACTGAATGAAACCGATTTGTAACTCATTTGTATCTGAAATACCTGTCATCAATAAACACGTAGGGTATCGTTTTTCAAAGTACCTGGATGTAACCAGGGTGTAACCCACATGTAACTAACATACCTTATATAAATAAACACGTAGCCTTTCTATATCCACGTGTAACTGGTGTAACTGGTGTAACCGTTGAAACTATGATGTTGAAGTAAAGCAAGCATATTTAAATGACGTTGCATATCTCTTTACGACGTAACTCAATGTAACCGTTGTGTTACACACATGTAACTGATGTAGCTGTCATCAATAAAGCGTTTGCTTTAAATTTTCCTGTCTTACCATTGTAACCATTGTTACTATGGTTTCGAAGATAAAGCAAAATAAACATGTTTTCATACCGCTTTACGACATAACTGAATGTAAGGTGTAACTCACATGTAACTAACGTACCTTGTATCAATAACATATAGTTCGCATATCTCTTTGCGATGTAATTGAATGTAACAGATGTGTGACTGACGTTAATTGTTACGAGTGTAGCCACTGTTACTATGACTTCAATGAGAACGCAATTTAATAACACTTATCGTAAATAACATAATATGTTATATTTAAATATAATTCAAGTATACCAGCAGAACGTAACTGCTGTAACTGATGCATATGAAAGTTACAAAGTGGACATTTCTTATTTTCTGCGCCATTTATCACCAGGTCATTTTCACATTTATGGTAAATTTCACTTTTATGGTAAACTTTTATGACCGTTTTTACGTTTAGGGTACCTACAATGACGTCTCAACGGCTAGCGTGTTTTCTGGCGTTTATAATGATATATTAAGGGTTGACGTACATGACGTCAGAGGAATTGTATAGGTGTTTTAAGACCTGCCCAATAATTAATCAGCATTGAGTATTTTAATAAACCATGTTAGATATGTTTAGTTTTATTTGTGTTGATGTTTTTTCCATTGATAGTCTATCGTATATCGTGATAACCCGTAAGAGACTTGCGGACATTTTAAATATGTGAATTCATGGTGATCGCAGTTGTTTTATAGTAGTCATATATCATTGAAATGTAGATTTGTTTGATATGTATGTCATTGTGGCATTGTTGTGTTCATTACTTCAACATGCTTGTGTTTGCTAGAATATATGTATTTCTTTGAATAATTTCATTAGGATTTCGCCAGAAGAAGAAGCCATTGTGATTAGGCAGAACAGGGATCAAATAGCACTATCTACAGTCCATTACATTCCTTCTGACATCACTCATGTCAAAGGTCACACTCTGGTGAATGTCATTGCTAAAGACCGAAAGTGACACAAGTACGTGATACACAACTAGAAGTGAAGACGACAATAACAAGAGGATATAAATATTATGAAGGCGATATACTCTGCCCACATTCACATGTTACCAGACGGTACACTCACAAACAATTTAAATGAAAAAAGTGAAACGAGTTTTCAATTTCAAAATTATTTGTTTTCGTATTTTCCAAAACTATTGTGAATTAGATTATAAGCGATGAAAATAAATATATATATTTATGAATTTAATAACGTTCGAAACAGTTTCTATTGTGTAATGCAAATATATCTTTATGTTCCTCCTATCCCTCTTATCATGACCTCTTATCATGGCTTCTTATCGTGACCTCTTATCATGACTTCTTATCGTGACCTCTTATCATGACCTCTTATCATGTGTAAGCGCGTAAATATATTATTAATAGTGTAATACTAGGTTTACTACTATTTTGCGTGTCCTCAGGACATTTAATTGATAATTAATTAGTCATTTGCAGTTATACTATAAAGAATATATTCTATGTATTTTAACAATATTGTTGTTGAACGTATTCTATTACATGGGCCATACTTAAAAAAATTATATACATTTTGAAAGATCTGTTTTACTAAAATTAGAGTACAAATACATTTTCTTTTTACGTAAATGTACAACGTAAACACTTGTTTCTAGCAGTGGCCGTGCATGGACTTTTATTTTGATATGAATAAGGTTTATAAAAGTAGGTATACAATTCGAACAGGAATCGATCAGAAAATATAGATTTTAGAGAACACAGTCCTAAAACACAAATTTAAACAGACAGCACTTACATTGATAATAAGAAAATAGATATGTGACATCACAAACAAAAACGGGTTGATAAGACGTTAAAGATATAAAAAAAGAAAGACATTTTTCTTTTGATTACCTTGATGACAACAATAACGATTCGCGTATTGTTATCCCATTATATATAGCAAGATGTTTTGATGATGTAATGCTAACATAAGCACAGGGATAGTGCGGGTGCTTAATGTTATTAACAGCGTTTAATTGACGCCAACTATCATAAACATATCAAACAAGTGTATACTTTTGCAAATGTACTTGGCACTCTCTTTCAGTCAGAAACCTCGTGTTTTTAATACTCCTAACGTCTAAGATTGTCGAAGGCCTTAACAAGGTCCCGTGCATCGGAGTTAACAAGGTCCCGTGCATCGGAGTTTATCCTCCGAACACGTTAACGAAGTAATATATTTAAAAGTAAGAGTAGGGCAGGGTTCGCGGATCCCTATGCATCTTTTCACGCCCACTGGCTCGGCTTGAGATAATAAAACGGTATGCCGATGCACCGTTAAACACCACTTCAATTCAATTCAGTTCAGATATTTATTTTTTATTTGAGGACTTTCAAAAGAAGCATTCCATTTAAAATTTAGCATATAGCAATATAATACAATATAATACACTATAATACAATATAATACAATATATTACAATAGAAGACAATAGAAGACAATAGAATACTATATAATACAATATATACAATATAATACAATATAATATAATATAAGACAATAGAAGGCAATAGAAG
Organism: Cyrtodaria siliqua; assembly: GCA_037043455.1. NCBI lineage: Eukaryota > Metazoa > Mollusca > Bivalvia > Adapedonta > Hiatellidae > Cyrtodaria > Cyrtodaria siliqua. The sequence continues at coordinate 226,771 of JAWPHD010000743.1, read as the reverse complement.
ACAACAGAAGACAATATAATACAATAGAAGACAATATAATACAATAGAAGACAATAGAAGACTATGAAGCTTTAGTTTTCGGACGCGAATCTCCAAAGGAAGCAAATCCTAAAGTGTCCTGCTCAAAAGTCAAAATATATCATTTACTTAGCCGCTCTTCCTCGTAACGCAAATCCAAGACCGTCCTGTTTAGAGGAATGTCTTTTTTTTTAAACCGCTCTTCCACAGTAATCAAATCCAAGATGGTCCTGTTTGAAGGTATCTTTAGGTATCATATTAAACTCATTTCAGAGCGTGGAGCGCTGTGGTCTAGTGGTAGAGCGTTGGACCCATGATCCAAAAGTCATGGGTTCGATCCCCGCCATAACCATATGTGTTGTGTCCCTGAGCAAGACACTTTATCTGCATTTGCTTAGTATTGGTTCTACCCAGGAAGACATCGATAGTGATTAAAATAAGTTCAGAGAGCTTTCGTTACAATCAATGTAAAATAAATAAGTTTAAACTAAAAAACTAAACTCATTTCCGTCTGAAACACTGATCCAAGACTTTTCCATTCGAAAGTATATAATTATATCGCAACTTAATCAACGTCTGGCGGTATCCAACAATATCTTATATTAAAATATAATTAAATTGTACCCTTCTAAACCGCAAATTCAAATTCGTCCCTTTTAAGGTATCAAAACTATATCGTATACTGAAATTTAATTAAACAGTTACTCATAGTGTACGTCCGTCCTGTTATACGCTATCCAGATATATCGTGATGTTTGACTATATCAAGATATATCGTGATGTTTGACGATATCCAGATATATCGTGATGTTTGACTATATCAAGATATATCGTGGTGTTTGACGATATGATATCAAGATATATCGTGATGTTTGACTATATCAAGATATATCTTGGTGTTTGACGATATCAAGATATATCGTGATGTTTGATTTTATCAAGATATATCGTGGTGTTTGACGATATCAAGATATATCGTGATGTTTGACTATATCAAGATATATCGTGGTGTTTGACGATTTAAAGATATATCATGATGTTTGACTATATCAAGATATATCGTGATGTTTGGCTATATCAAGATATATCGTGATGTTTGATTATATCCAGATATATCGCGGTTTGACGATATCAAGATATATCGTGATATTGACTATATCCAAATATCTCGCGGTGTTTGACGATATCAAGATATATCGTGGTGCTATATTGCTGTACACTTCCCTGTCTACGAATTAACGAAATATCTCCAATTGACAATTCAATGTAAGCATTTATAAGTAATATAACTTTTTTTATAAAAAAGATTGAAATTACGTTTAATGTTATCACACAGATGTACACATGTAGCTTAAATATATATAACTGATACTTCTGGTCAATTTCAATTACGTATTCATTTAACAATTGTACAGACGCGTTATACTTCTAGGCCAATGCTTTAACAAGAGCACGTCAATACCAATACAGTAACACAAGTATTTCATTAGGATGTGCATTGTTTTAATATACATCTAGTTTCATACAATAACATATTTCCTTAACAAGTGCACTGTTCTTGTCGTGCCCTTAATGGTTTATTCTCGTGTTGCTCTGGATTCTGACAAGTCACTGAGTACCTTCATTGTGGATTTCTATGCTATTGTTTTTTTGTATTAAATTTACACGAGCATATTTGTGTTTTACTTATATTGCCTATTGATGCTGCCTTGTTGGTTAGAGATTAGATCATGGCGGGGATTTCTTTATTTACACTGTCCTGTTTTAATGGGATGACAGTAGGGCAAGTGTGAGGTTTGGTGCACCCTAAAACCGGTTTAAACCCCCCAGTGGCCTACTTTGTCACTGAACGTTCCATGGCGGTATCCCTATTGTCAACCCTTTTGTGCTTGTGGTGTTGTTTGTATTTATTATTACGTTTGCCTTCTTGTTTGTCTGTTAACTTGTTTGTTTCTGTGTTTTGTGGTTGACTCTCCTCCTTGAATGCTACTTTCCCTGTCCGATCTTTTTATATTTCTGTGTACAAGGCCTTTAATCGACGTCATCAGCAGGTGTGCGCAAGTGCATGAGATGATCATCCGTAACGAAGATTTGTCTCGACTCGGTAGGTAGGTATGATTGTGCCTTAAGTATGCCAATCAATGGTAAAAAGACTCGGTTAATATTCACTTCTGCTAATACTTGGCGGATTGAGAGCAGAATCAAAGAAAGTTATTTAAGCGAGACGATTCTCAGCGGAGTTTTTGTCATTTTTGCTATTTTTATGTCTATTTTTGGGCTTTGTAATGTCATGTATTGACCTTTCACACATACCAATAACAGACACATGATATAAAACGTAGACAGTGGTCAATTAGATCATGGAAATATGAGTTTCGACATAGATATAGCGAATTTATGAAAATGATTCTCCGCAACGAGGCGATACTCCGCGTAGCCAAATTGTACACATAGTCTCTTTAAGTTATTTTGACTTTGTTTTATGGTATGAGAAACTGATATACGATGGGTCCTCTGTATGAAGTGCAGTGGATCGAGCCAAAGTTGAACAACGCGTGGCGAGGGAATGGTCGACACGATTCACCCGTTTATTTGAACAGGGATTCGCCATTCCAAGATCGACAAATTGTCATATGCTACCAGACAGCACAACAGTATTGCCTATCGTCGACAGCATCATCGACGAATGCAGAGAGAAGTGCAAGGAACCTATCCTTACACAATTGCGAGAGGCTAAAAACTCGGCTAAGGAGCGGGAACTGAACCCCACGGATGAAACCAACAACTTAGCCCTAAGCATGGTGAATATTATATAACAACAACAACAAGAAACGATGCAATCTATGATTGCTTTAATGGCCCGAACATTCAAGGAGTCGCTGGCACAAAGTCAGGCGCCACAGTAAAATGGGGTACTGCAAATCCCGGCCCTTGTTAGGGCCTCAAATACCTAGAAAGGATACATCTTCAAAATTGTCAAAATAACAACATATAGTCCCTTGTAGACCTTGAATGATTAAATAAATACACAAATAAAAAACAAATGAATAAATAGATGATTGTATAAACGGATATACAAACAATTATGCAAACAAACACAAAATCAACACACACAAATAAATAAATAAATGAATGAATAAACAAACAAACAAACAAACAAACATGTGTATCGAAGTTGCATTTATTCACATCCAACGGCTCTACATTGAATAAAATTCAAATGTAAATTAAAGGTCGTACTTCCTTTATTGCGCATTTACTATTAACTAGATACAAAAATAGGACTGCGTAAAATAACTGGTAGAGAGTTGGGCTGAATAGACATACCCGGCACCAATAGTTTACTCACCTCAGTAATATTATATTAAACCTCGTTCTCCAATGCTAAACATAAGTCTGTACTACGGAAATAAAACTAATAAACACCTATATAAATAAAGAGAACAAACATTGAAAATAATGGTTTTCCAAATTAAATGGCGGCATATATAAACAAGGGACGGAAACATGTAGAAATCCGTATAGGGAAATATCCTTACAATGCTGACACGGTTATGAGGCTTTATTTTATTATCTGTATCATAATTTAATGATTCACAAACTGGTCGTATTTTACGACATTGTTTGTCTGTGGATTTCATAGGAGGGATAATAGCTGGAATATATCCTAAGATGCTAAACAACTTACATTGCTGAATAGCGATGGACAAATACATTTATGTCATGTAATCAACAAACCCATACAAAAAAAAACTCTCTCAGACTAAAACTATATAATTTGGAGAGATCATTGAATATATTAACGGCATGGTGTATCTATGATAGTTAGAGAAATATGTCAATCGGCTGTCCCGATTAGACACGTGTTGTGAGCACATCATGCAACAACTGATTAAGTACCTACCGCGGGATTTGTAAGGAGTTTCTCACCAGGTGTGAAAAACATTAGGTAATCGATTGGATGAGATTTATTTAAATACTGACTATATATCGAGACGGACTTAGTTACGACATGCAGTCGAATGGTTTCATTCTGATATATTGATAAACATTTAAACAGCTGACTTAATATAGTCTGGTACCAACCCAGCGTCTGCTTGCCAATTTAACATAGGCTATTCTTAGGAAAACAAATAATAAATATAAAGGAAAGGCAATTTACTTTAATGTGGTGTAAAGGCTGACTTAATATAGTCTGGTACCAACCCAGCGTCAAGCCAAAATATAACGTAACTTTAATGTGATTAACGACTGACTTAATGTAGTCTGGTACCAACCCAGCGTCAGTCTTGCCTTTTTAGTATAGGCCATATTTAGGAAATGAAACTAGAACGAAGAGCAAATTAATCTTAATGTGAATACACGGCTGACTTAATATAGTCTGGTACTAACCCAGCGTCAAGCCATATATAAGGTAATTGTGATGTGATTACGATTGACAATATATTCTGGTACCAATCCAGATCTCAAACGTATAGAAACGGGATTTAGTTTCGTATAAACGACACATTAAGTATTTCTCTTGCTAATAATATGCACAAGAAAGTGACATTGTTAGAGTATACAGTCAGCAAAATGTAACTATCACCTTGGTACGTGAGTTACAAAGATACGAAAAATCCCATCCATATGGCAATGATTTTTAAATCATTATCAATAATATAATGAACTAAAAAGGCTACAAAAGGAATAGGTTGAAGATTTTATAGCAACTGCAGAAGGCCCTCGGGCTGAAAACGTTATTGCGGCAGGATATTGTTTTCCTGGTAAAATTGTTAACCTATATACAGTGCGTATAGACAGACAGAAATATACTTGCATTTTCTGTTATTTGGCTATATAAATAAAAAATGAATATAAACCTAAGTGTGCATAATGCATAACCAAATAAATTCACAAAACAGGTGCACACGTAAAACACTGGGTGTGAGACATACACCCGTGAGGAATTCCCTAACTAGGCACGGGACCCTTACGAGACATTTTGAAACGTCAGCTTTGGTCGGACACCCGCATCCCCGATAACAGTACCCTATTGTAAACCTATTTAAAATAAATAAGTATATATTTTAACCATAGTAGAAAAGAAAGGGTTGTCAATGTGTATTATGTCATCCAGATACCGGGAGGTGTCATTAAAGGCCTCACTAACATCTTCCTAGGTATCTGGTGAAAGACTCAACAGAAAATCTCTTTCATAGCAATATAATAACAAATCTGCGACAAGTGGTGCACAGTTCGTACCCATAGGGATACCAACAATTTGTCTATATACGGTCGTTCCGTACTTGTCGCAAATTTATCTAATAGGAAGATGAGTGCTTCACAAACTTATTGGCATGTCCACATAATGTAATTGTCTTAACTGCCTTTAGTAAAAAACGCTTTAATATTATTACAGGCCAAAAATGTAGTATTCTCCCTAGCGAATGTTTTTTTTAAATAAGAGCAATCAGCTTGTCTTTGATCAGGTGATGTGGTAAGGTTGTATATAGTGTAGAGAAGTCATGAGTGCTAATAGATGAAACTTGACGTTTATTGCAAATGTTTAAGAACTTCTCCTGATTTTTTTATAGACCAAAACAAATTAATCCGAGAGTTTTAATACGTTTTATCGCAATAATGTTTAACGTGATCTTAAACGGCAGTAAGATAATAAGTTAAAAGTTTGGAGATATTTGTGGTGGTGCAGGCACTAGAATTCTAAGTAAAGCGGGATTTATACGGATTTTTATGTAATTTAGGAATCCAGTTCATAGTAGGCAGTTTGTTCTGCTTTGCGTCTACTCCAGCATTGAAAATAGTGCACCGAGTGATATGTGTGGAAACAATATTTTCCTCGAATGAACTGGAGTATACGAATTAATGCTACCGAGTTTCAGAGATAAAATATTGACGTAATGTAGGCGTCAAACAATAATTACATTATTAGCTGCTTTATCAGCAGGAACTAAAACAAACTTATTATGAAATTCTTGAATTCACGATTTTAAATTACGAAAGGAAAACCTAGGTCTCGGAGTAGGTAAAAGGGGTTAGCATTATAAAAGTTAATACGTTTATCTATAATTCTTTCCAAACTGACTTTTAAGTAGAAAGATAGTTTGGGTCCGCACGTTCTCCAGCATTTCATACAAAACTCCTCGATGAATTAGGCTATCTGAGAACGACAGGCATTAAACACGATACTTAAAGGTAATCTATACTTAGGACCTTTCGAAAACAGATGCCAAATAAGTTTATCAACAATATCAAAATTACCAGTGATGGCATGACCTGCTGGAGCATAGCAAAATTTTTATGTGTTACATTCACATTCCTTAGGAGTGTTATTTACTATATCAAGGTCAGAAACTATTTTGTTGTAGTTGAAAATAATATTTATAATAAGTTTTTTATACGTAAAACAAATTACAGGACTTTCTGATTTTTTTAAATATTTAGGGATAGAATCAACTACATGATTATCGCGAAAAAACCTAGACATGTCAATGAAATCAATACCTTTATTAAGATATAGTATTTTTTTGTCAATATGGGGTCGGAGAATATGTTGTGTGTAGCTTTGAATAATAACCCTGATCTTCTTTCCAAACATAAAAGTAATTTATGAAATCTTCTGCGACAAGGACTGTCACAACCTGACTTCTGGTAACGTGATTTACAAACTTCGTAAGATCCTTGGTCATGGTCACTTGCATACTATCTTTGTTAAACTTGTTAAACAGTTTATCAAAATAGGTTATGATCCTATCATTTTCCAATGCACTTCATGCTTGGTGGTGGACCAATTGACAGTTCGCCACTTTGCTTTCCTCCTTAATTGTGCGATGACCGGAAAGGGGCTGTGGACCCTATGATGACGTCTACCTAAAGCCCAAAAGGATGGTGACGTTGGATGTTTGTCTGCAATCTTGTCTTGTCGTGCCCTCAATGATTTGTTTTCTTGTTGCTCTGGCTTCTGCCAAGTCATTGAGTACCTACTTTGTGGCTTTGTAGGCTATTTCTTTTATTTTATTTATATATACACAGGCATTTTTGTGTTTTACTTATATTGCCTATTTGTTATTATGTTTTAATGTTTATAGATGTTATGTTGTCAGTAATATATATGTTTAAACATATTGGTAGCATTATTATATCTCGAGAACGAGGCTGAAGAAACTGTATTACCTAAAGAAATACCGAAAAAAAACTTTGGTAACCTGAGTGGGAATGTATTTATTAAAACAAACTAAGCTTTTAACGAAAGAGTTGTGAGCCAGTCGCAATAACGGAATCAGATATGAATTTGTTTTGACTTTATTAAACTGGCAGTAAGATACTTGTAAGTATCAGGCAAATCAGTTAACATAAAGTCGCTAGTCTTAAAATGCGATTATGTCCTTTTTATAATTCCGAGACTCATATTATAAAACAATTAAATGGTATTTTAATAAATGATTCCTTGATAAGCTATAGACAAACGTAACACCCTGATTAAGTTCATTATATTTGCAAGGTAATGAAAACTGCGTTTCAAAAAATGGTTATATATCTGAAGTCAATAAATCGATTTATAAACTTTAAACGGGATTCACTTTAAACGTTATTAAAGCCGCGTGAATGGAAACAATATTTCAAATACTGTTTTGTGATATTGTACACAGTGACATGTGCCGTACCACGGATTTCTCATGTAGTCATGCTGTCGCTTTTTAATGTATTATAGAGTCTGTCTGCAAATTTAGCGGGAATATTGAGATATCTTATCGTACCATATTGGAAAAACAGCCACATTTGTAATTACAAAGATGAATAAAAGGCAAGATATGACATCACAAACATAAAAGAGTTTGACAATAGAGCTACCACATTGGAACGGTCCGTGGCAAAAGGGGCCGATGGGGGTTTAAACCAGGTTCTAGTTTACACCAAACCTTCATCTTACCCTATTGCCATCCTGATAACGGAACAGTGTAACTAAAATTATTCCCACCAGGTTATATTCTATAACAAACAAGGCAACATTAATAGGCAATATAAGTATAACACATAAATAATCATGTTACCATGGTTACGTATTGAAATTTATTATGCAAAACATCACAATTTATATAAATAATAAATGATAGGTAGAATACTTTTCCATAGGCGAACCGTGTGACCTTTCAATTAATATCTAAAGCAACTAGACAGCAGATATTTATTTAATTACCTTGTTTCATAGATATGTCCAACTCAAAGCCTTTGAAAGTATAAAAGGTCATACATGAAATGTAGCATTCAAGGACCACAGTCAACAAAAAACCCGCATCGAAACAAACACAATGACAGAATAAATATTGTTGACTATAGGGCTACGCATTGGAACAATTAGTGGCAAAAAACAACAACACTACTCTTCGTAGTTCGGCGTTCGACATTCGTTCGCTTACGCATTTGTTACAGATTTGTCAGCAAGACGTTCAACATTCATTTGTCAGCAGCGAGTTCAACATTTGAACCAGCTTTCGGAGTTCAAGATTCTAAGCTCTGAGTTCAACATTCAAACACAACTTAGAGTTCAACATTCCCAGTTCTGAGGTCGATAATCAATCTCAACTCGGAGTTCGACATTACCAGTTCGGATTTCATCATCCAAACGTAACTCGGAGTTCAACTTTCCTAGCTCGGAGTTCGACATTCAAACCCAACTCAGAGTTTGAAATTCCCAGCACAGAGTTCGACATTCGAACCCAACAGTTCGGAGTTCGAATTATTTCCCAGCCCGGTGTTCCATATTCAAAAGCAGTTCGGAGTTCCATCTAAGTTCGACATTCCCAGCCAGGAGATCAACATTCAAACACAACTCTGCGTTCAACATTTACAGCTCGGAATTCAACATTCAAATACAAATCTGAGTTCAACATTAGCTCGGAGATCGACATTCAAATCTAACTGGGAGTAAGACATTCCCAACTCAGAGTTAAATATTAGAACCCAGCTCGGAGTCCAACAGTCCCAGCAACAGTATTAAATTGAAATACATATATATACAGTTAATAGACAATAGAGTAAAATAGTATTTGCGACATTCTCAAGTTCTAAAATGCGTAAGCGTCTTAAGGTCTAAGATATTATTCAAACTGCTTTAAGTGTTAATTTCACTTGTTCACATCTAGATTTGTTTCAACATTACATTTCATTTACTGACACAGTTTAACTTAATACTTCAAAATCATATAAATAGAATACATAATTATTATCGTAAATTCAGACACAGACGAGCTAAGAGAAACAGTTTTGGGACTGTTGTTTATATTAAAGATAAATAACTTATAATCTCGTTTATCCTCACTATAATACAATTGTTCTATTGTACCGTATTAGATATTAGATTTTGATTCCTATATATATATATATTTTTTTTCTCCATGATATATTTCCTTTTCTTCTTCTTTTTTCCCATATTAATGCATAAATTAATGAACCTGTACTAATCTTGTTATTGTGGTCAAATTATATTTGTAAAATGTATGTTTATATGATGAAACACTATGTAATAGTTTAAGTCACTAAAATGTCTTCTTCTTCTTTATTAAAACAAATGTAAATCTTACACTCTAACATATATATCAAAAGTATCTATTGCAGAAAGCCCTATGGCATTGCACTGTCGTTGCTTATTCCAACATATTTAAATAAGGATTATATTGCCAAAAGTTGTACATATGATTTAAATAATGTGTACTTATATAACAAAACATTTTAGCCTTAAAGCGTCATATGATATTCAACATCTCTACTCTCCTAATTTCAAATTGATTCTCTTTTGGGGTCGATTTTAAATTATGCATTTGAAATATATGATATCAACGAAATAAATTATGTAGAAATGTCCGGTCTCAGAAAATCGACTTCTTTGTATGGTTTGTACGGAGAGTTGTTCTTTAAGCTTATACATAAAACCGAGTATTTCTGGATAAATTGGGACGAAAAAAGTTAACACCCTTGAAATATTTAACATTATAATTAATTAACATTCTTGTTTCAGTGAAAAATATTTGTTATTTTCCTGTTAGTTTTCATGTCGACCAAAATACTGTAAAAAATGTGTATAATGCATGCAGTTGGAATAAATAAACGTTCACGAGTACTATTATATTAGAACCCGTCTACAGTTCTGATATTGAAATGAGACATCTTGAACACGTTAAATATATGAATGTTACTACCCGTTAGTAAGAATTCCCGGATTCCTATATTTGATAACTCTGTATATGAAGCGGCTCTAAATAACCGGTACTGCGTGGAAGTGATAAAAAAACGCACATCACGTAAAACTGCTCGTCCTAATTGTCGACTGACACAACACATAACATACATAATAGAGAAGTGTATTTAAGATATTTATCTACTGTGGATGCTAACGCACCGACCGTATGGTGGCCATTGACGCAAGACGCGAGGATAATATACTTTTAGAATGAATGTTACACAGATGGCAACTGGTTGCCCCAACCTAAAAATGGGCCAATATATATTATGATTGCCCTGCAAGTTATCTCGTGCAAAAGAGTACCCGAGGTCCGCCCATGTACGGGTACATGCCCAACGTATCCAGTAATCCGACGAAATTCCTGTGCAATTCATCACACGGGCAACTATGTTCCTACATGCCCAGCGCAAAACAGTATATTTTAGTATAGCAATGTACGTTTATTAAGACATATATAGCATATTAAGAAGATAGTATATACATTGTATTATATAATAGTAATACAAGTTAAGTAATGTACACATAGAATATAGGAGCAAGCATATTTATCTCTGAATATATTTCCACAACCAGTCATAGCGCGAAAACAAATCACCAGAACTAACATCATATATTTCTGAAGGTATTGTTCGAATAAACACGCTAGGGCCCCAATTTTAATAAGACGATAGTATTTGCTTCATTATTTATTATTCTTTGCATTGGGTTTGAAGTGCAGTGGTGTAGTGTTAAGAGTGCCTGGCCTGCAATCGGGAGCTCGTGGGTTCGAGTCTACTGGCCATGTCATACCGAAGACGTTAAAAATGATAGTAGTTACTTGTAACCCTTGCTTGACAAGGGGTCAGCTCGTTGTCAGAATAATGTGTCTGGGAGGGGTATCATGTACTACGGCGTGATATTTCAGTGTGGCAGCACTATAGCTGTTTCAAGTAGACTACATATAGATATATAGCACTACAAACAATCACACACACAACAGTCCAAACATAATGCCGAGCCAACGAGGAATTCTTCTCGGGGCTCAAATGGTAGAGGGACTATCCTCCTTCGAAGTACACACGGTTTAAATTCCACAAATTATGCCTGGCTACACCGGGTTCCTTGGTGGTCATATAGGCGGAGGTACTCCATATACATCCATAATATGTATCCTAAAGGAATAACTCGCAAATATAAAGGTAAAAACGAGTAAGATATATAGCAGTGGGCACGGAGGAAAGGTAAATTATAACAGTAAAGTGATTTAATAAAAAGAGTGAACTGTCAAGCAAACAATACTAACCAAGAGTTAAAGAAACACATGGCAATCTTGATTTTTATTTTACCAAACCTAAAACTTTAGTCTCTCTATTTAGTAAATCAACATCGTATCCGTGGCGAAATGGTTAACGACGTCGCGTTGCAACTCCTCGCCTCTCAAGGGTAACACTACCTAGATAACTGTATAATTATATTAATCTGGGAGCTTCATGTACAAATATTTGAGATTATCTTTTTCAAATGCAATCTCAATCGGATTACACAAAATCCTTAATAGTACTGTATGACAATCAAATTGCAAAGTGCGTTTTTTCATCTAATTGTTTTTTTTGATTGACAGGTTTTGTGTTTAATTATATAAAATAAAATAAAAACGATATGATTAAATACACTTTGTTTTTATTTACAATCATCCATGGTGATAGGTCAGGGTGGACGTTTTGAAATTGTTACAACCAACTGTTTACAGGATGTTTTTAATTTTATTCGTTGTTACAATTCGCATTTATATTTTCAAATAATAACCGAGTAAAATGATGTAACCATTTTGATATGAAACCTACTTTGACGGTTCAGCAACAGATGCATTGCCCTCGGAGGTGATACGAAACTTATTTACTTGTAGTACTTTCTTTACAACACGGTAATTTAGTAACTCTTGGTTAGTATTGTTTGCTTGACAGTTCACTCTTTTTATTAAATCACTTTACTGTTATAATTTACCTTTCTTCCGTGCCCACTGCTATATATCTTACTCGTTTTTACCTTTATATTTGCGAGTTATTCCTTTAGGATACATATTATGGATGTATATGGAGTACCTCCGCCTATATGACCACCAAGGAACCCGGTGTAGCCAGGCATAATTTGTGGAATTTAAACCGTGTGTACTTCGAAGGAGGATAGTCCCTCTACCATTTGAGCCCCGAGAAGAATTCCTCGTTGGCTCGGCATTATGTTTGGACTGTTGTGTGTGTGATTGTTTGTAGTGCTATATATCTATCTGTAGTCTACTTGAAACAGCTATAGTGCTGCCACACTGAAATATCACGCCGTAGTAAATGATACCCCTCCCAGACACATTATTCTGACAACGAGTTGACCCCTTGTCAAGCAAGGGTTACAAGTAACTACTATCATTTTTAACGTCTTCGGTATGACATGGCCAGTAGACTCGAACCCACGAGCTCCCGATTGCAGGTCAGGCACTCTTATCACTATACCACTGCACTTCAAACCCAATGCAAAGAATAATAAATAATGAAGCAAATACTATCGTCTTATTAAAATTGGGGCCCTAGCGTGTTTATTCGAACAATACATTCAGAAATATATGATGTTAGTTCTGGTGATTTGTTTTCGCGCTATGACTGGTTGTGGAAATATATTCAGAGATAAATATGCTTCCTCCTATGTTCTGTGTGTACATTACTTAACTTGTATTACTATTATATAATATAATGTATATACTATCTTCTTAATATGCTATCTATATTATCACTTCCACGCAGTACCGGTTATTTAGAGCTACTCCATATACAGAGTTATCAAATATAGGAATCCGGGAATTCTTACTAACGGGTAGTAACATTCATATATTTAACGTGTTCAAGATGTCTCATTTCAATATCAGAACTGTAGACGGGTTCTAATATAATAGTACTCGTGAACGTTTATTTATTCCAACTGCATGCATTATACACATTTTTTACAGTATTTTGGTCGACATGAAAACTAACAGGAAAATAACAAATGGTTTTTACTGAAACAAGAATGTTAATTAATTATAATGTTAAATATTTCAAGGGTGTTAACTCTTTTTCGTCCCAATTTATCCAGAAATACTCGGTTGTATGTATAAGCTTAAAGAACAACTCTCCGTACAAACCATACAAAGAAGTCGATTTTCTGAGACCGGACATTTCTACATAATCTATTTCGTTGATATCATATATTTCAACTGCATAATTTAAAATCGACCCAAAAAGAGAATCAATTTGAAATTAGGAGAGTAGAGATGTTGAATATCATATGACGCTTTAAGGCTAAAATGTTTTGTTATATAAGTACACATTATTTAAATCATATGTACAACTTTTGGCAATATAATCCTTATTTAAATATGTTGGAATAAGCAACGACAGTGCAATGCCATCGGGCTTTCTGCAACAGATACTTTTGCCATATATGTTAGAGTGTAAGATTTACATTTGTTTTAATGAAGAAGAAGAAGGCATTTTATTGACTTAAACTATTACATAGTGTTTCATCATATAAACATACATTTTACAAATATAATTTGATCACAATAACAAGATTAGTACAGGTTCATTAATTTATGCATTAATATGGGAAAAAAGAAGAAGAAAAGGAAATATATCACGGAGAAAAAAAAAATATATAGGAATCAAAATCTAATATCTAATACGGTACAATAGAACAATTGTATTATAGTGAGGATGAACGAGATTATAAGTTATTTATCTTTAATATAAACAAGTCCAAAAACTGTTTCTCTTAGCTCGTCTGTGTCTGAATTTACGATAATAATTATGTATTCTATTTATATGATTTTGAAGTATTAAGTTAAACTGTGTCAGTAAATGAAATGTAATGTTGAAACAAATCTAGATGTGAACAAGTGAAGTTAACACTTAAAGCAGTTTGAATAATATTTTAGACCTTAAGACGCTTACGCATTTTAGAACTTGAGAATGTCGCAAAGAATATTTTACTCTATTGTCTATTAACTGTATATATATGTATTTCAATTTAATACTGTTGCTGGGACTGTTGAACTCCGAGCTGGGTTCTAATATTTAACTCTGAGTTGGGAATGTCTTACTCCCAGTTAGATTTGAATGTCGAACTCCGAGCTAATGTTGAACTCAGATTTGTATTTAAATGTTGAATTCCGAGCTGAAAATGTTGAACGCAGAGTTGTGTTTGAATGTTGATCTCCTGGCTGGGAATGTCGAACTTAGATGGAACTCCGAACTGCTTTTGAATATGGAACACCGGGCTGGGAAATAATTCGAACTCCGAACTGTTGGGTTCGATTGTCGAACTCTGTGCTGGGTTTGAATGTCGAACTCCGAGCTAGGAAAGTTGAACTCCGAGTTGCGTTTGGATGGTGAACTCCGAACTGGTAATGTCGAACTCCGAGTTGAGATTGATTATCGACCTCAGAACTGGGAATGTTGAACTCTAAGTTGTGTTTGAATGTTGAACTCAGGGCTTAGAATCTTAAACTCCGAAAGCGGGTTCAAATGTTGAACTCGCTGCTGACAAATGAATGTTGAACGTCTTGTGACAAATCTGTAACAAATGCGTAAGCGAACGAATGTCGAACGCCGAACTACGACGAGTACGAGCTAACTTCCCTCGCCTATTCTTGTTAGAGATACATTTTAGTAAAAGTATTTAGATGACATTGATGATAGAGCCAAACACATGTATATGCCAAACATTAGTGTTTACACAACATTTTTAAACTAATCAGTTGCCTCAGATTTTCGATTATTTATGAATAGTTTACTACTAGTGCTCTTCATGATTAATTCAAGAGAATAGCCAGTTTATCATGAGCAATATTCTCAGTTTTAGTGGTATATAGTGAACAAGATTATAATCTATAGCTTGTATATCGTAACAATATTCTAAGCTATAGTCACGGCGTCTCGTTAGTTTTTCACGTATCTTGCATTTATTCAATCATTCTTATATATTGCAAGAATAGTTCAAAGCAAATTGTTTTTACAAATTATTAATTTTTGATAATATTGCGCGAATTCAAAAATGTGTAGAATAATGAAGAAAATAGAATTGTCATATTTATATTTAATTTTTCGAGATGTTCTAAAGTCAACATGATACAGGATTAATAAATCACTTTATTATTTGTAATGCTTGATATAAAACTCCAGATTGCCATGTGTCCCTTTAACAATAGAAGCTTTATAATTATGTATTACATATGTTGTAAAGGCGTTTTCATTTCATTTATCTTCATGTGTTAACCTATGTATCGATATGCTTGCAACTTAGTCTCTCAATATAGAGTCCAATAATGAATGCGTCTCTGTGGCCGAATGGTTAACGACGCTGCGTTGTAAACCTTCGCCTCTCACCGCTGCGGGTTCGAATCCCACTGGGAGCTCGACTTGTAAGTGAAGAAGTG
Organism: Cyrtodaria siliqua; assembly: GCA_037043455.1. Taxonomy (NCBI): domain Eukaryota; kingdom Metazoa; phylum Mollusca; class Bivalvia; order Adapedonta; family Hiatellidae; genus Cyrtodaria; species Cyrtodaria siliqua. The sequence continues at coordinate 211,073 of JAWPHD010000743.1, read as the reverse complement.
TCGATTCTTACGGATGACGGGAAGTGTACAGTACCCAGGAAAAGTGGGTGGTCTGCCTCCACCACAAAAAGTCGACCGTCATAAATAACCTTACATGTGTTAAAAATGACGTAAACACCATACAAACAAACAAAACCAATAATGAATGTATAACCGGCAATTTAATCGAGATTACATTATTTGCACCACTGAGAAAAATACAACAAACTGGTAATTGCTCCACAACATAAATATTGCTTAGTGTGTGACTTCTAAAATTAGGGTTTCAATCATTACTTAGAATTAACAATTATGAACACTTTTATGCAGGTTAAAATATTTAAAGAAAAAGCAGAATTTCTAATGTAATTTACTGATAACCATAATTAAAGACTTAAAATAACGACCGTATTTTACTTTTCTTTATGTATTTAAAATCTATCTTGAAGACATAAATCGATTATATATGTATTTGAACATGTCAACTGCCAATTTAAAGATGCTTATCATTCAATAAAAAATGAAATGTGATTTGTTTTATTTGATATAGATCTAAAAACATATTTTATACACATCAACCGAAAACAATTGCTTGTGAAAACTTGTATCAATCACCAACATAACATAAACTACACTTACTTATAATAATGTTCACCATTATTTTCAATTGATTTAACATTCGGAATCTTTGTCGAATTGTTTTTATTTCATGTTTATGTTTGATGATGCTGGTCAATACTGAGTTATGTGATCTGCTGTGCTCAGCTTGATAATGACCCTCCAATTGGTTACAGGGCATGAACACATGAAGGTCAGCTGCGCGAAGTTGGCTCAACATACGACATACGATATATGTCATTCGAAAAAGAACATTGAAGGAGAATGTCTTCACGCGATTTACAACATTAGACATACAACAATTGACACACGACATAGGACATTCAAAAACCATCAATACAAGTGAATGTTCATTCATGCGACATATAACATTTGACATACACAATTCGACATTCAACATTCGACATGAAACATCATACATCAGGTTTTGAAAGAACGGAATTTATACAAGATGAATATATGAAAATAACTAAAATGAGTTATTTTATGGAAAAAAAAGAAAGTATTTTCGGAGCAGTGAAAAAAAACACTATATTTCACACATATAATATACCACTTTTCTTTCATTGCTAAAATGCACTGTTTCGTTGCAACGCATCAAATACAATGCGTTATTAAATAAAATCTGAATGTTGGTATATTATTAAAGTTACACGTTTGTTTTCATCTTAGAGCACCCGATGCAATTTCAATGTGAGTTGAATTGGTCTGCTATCAATGAAGGAAATTGATGTTTACGTCAAGTGCAGTGTTACATAATTTATCCATCTTACTACTTGTAGCAAAGTGGATCTCAAACGGATGCCATCTGTTTCACTATACCACTGACCGCTTTTCATTGTAGTCAATTTGTTAGAGGTCATTAAAGGGCTGTTATTGGAGGAGAGTAATGATTCCACCATTAGGTTTGACTGCCCTAGTGTCAATTAATTCCATTTTGTAATGTAACATGTACCTTCTTTAAAAGCTTGCGGAAAATATGTCTAAATTATGCGTATAAGATGTAATCATGGTGTTCAGTAATGGCAAATATTATAAGTTAATAACATAAACAGACAATCACTATATGCTTGAATATATTAAACATTTATAGGAAATATAAATTAAAAAAAAACTCGTTTCAAAATGTCTGGAAAAAAACGCATAACTGGTTTCGATGTAAAATAACGTATATGTTTCAAACTATACCAAACATATTAAGATATATTTCTATCCGAAAATAACTTGTTTATTTTGAAAGAAGAAGACAATAATAACAAACAGAGAAGTTTTATCCAGAAAATAAAACGAATCACTCAATATCGAGAGAAAATATTGCTGTAACTATGATTTAAACATAGATTAATATCCGAAAATGACGTGTTTGTGTTATTTTAAAAGAAAACAGTAAAAATTTCAACGAAACTTAATGACTGCACGTCATAAAGGTTAAAATATTCATAACTTGCGTACGTATGTATGGAAAGCCATGACTGTCTTATGATCTTGCCGATTAATTTCCTTTTTTATGTGGTAGATCTTTCATGATATGCGGTGCATTTTTAACTATATGTGATAGATTCTAAATAAATCGTTATATGTGGTAGAAAAGTATTGATATGCAGTAGATTAATCATTATATGCGATAGATAAGTCATTGTATGTAGTGACGTCGCGCACGTTACTGGTACAAATGACCAAAACAGGCGTGTCCGGCGTTTTAAAAAACATTATTAAAAAGTGTTTGCACTGATGTGAATTAGTGTTACATACCATTAGAAAGCTAAGATAATTCCCTTTCATTTCATGTAAAATTTAACACAGATATTTGAGGGGTGCCATAACTAAATATCGAAATAGTTTCATAAAATACGTGTTCTTGCAATGTCCCGCGTAATTTTTTACAAATAAAGCGATTTTAGAAAAGCGCGAAGAGGTGAAAGTCAAATATTTCAACACAAAATAATGACATCAGTTACGTTAACGTACATTCTTTGTTCGTCATCAAACTGTTGTTATCTGCGGCAGAAATTCAATTTTAAAAAGTTAGAAAAATGTGTCCCAAAAAAAACCGTCATTGAATAGTTTCGATATTTAGATGAGCAAAACGGGTATAAATGAAGGTAAAAGGTAAGAAACGATTTACATACTTATAGTGGATATGCTTATAAGTTATTAAATATAATTTTCAGAAAACGTTATTTATCGGATCGATACAATTCTTTATTTTGTTATTAAATTATGTTGATGTCCGGTGACGTTTTATTTGTAGAAATTATAGCATGGTGGTGACATTAGTCCAGGTATCGTAGAGTATTGCATGCATTAAAACATAGTTTAACATAACAGTCCGGTGACTCAAGTGCTTATTTTATTTAGTGAAAAATTTCATTGATGTGAGACAATAAAAAACGCTTGTTTTAAAGGAAGACGCGTAAAAAGTTGACATGTCCGCCTGTATAAAAATAATTGAATTTAACAATATTGTTCTACTTAACGCGCTATCAAAATTATATTAGTTTGTCAGTACTGTTATTCATTCGATCTTTGGAGATCGCTGAGCCCGATACTTATATTTAGTTATCGGTGGTACATTTTCAATTTCTTTTGTTTTCTTACTTAATTTTTGATTCAGTGGTTCCAATACTCCGGCCGATAAAAGGCTCTGGGTATTGTTTAACCACTTATAGGATATGTTGTCTGCTTTTTAATTTAGTCTTTTGGCTGTTACTTGTAATACACAGGCTTCATAACCGCTGCTCCCAACTAATTTCCATTATGTTTATTTCGCTCTTCGGGGCATTTAATTTTATTAGATACTGGGACCATACGCCGTACGACATGGGGAAGCAATTAACTCCATGTCCATCGCCGTATGTATGCCATCTTCGGGATGGTTAAACTTGTGTATTATTGATTTTATGAATATTGAGTGCTGCTCAACCCGGGGCTAGAGGGCGTGAGCGGTAGCTAGCATATTTCACTACCGCTCATGAACAGTCTCAATCAAACCGAGACTGCAATATTTCGTATGTGTCGTGCTCGGCCGTTTCCAAAGGTCCATTATTATACTCTTTTTTATCCTGAAAAGAAACAGTGGAAATAAAAAAACGAGAATACCACTCAATCAAAAACTATAATCAAATGTCTGTGTCCGGTTGCAGAGCTCGGTTTTGCTATTTTCTATAAATTCGATGTAAATTTTAGCTTGTCTGGAAACAATATTGAAGAAATACGTTAAAATATACATACGAGCACGTTGTTACATGCGAGGAATTTTATTTCACCAGTTGCATGCAGAAAATCGCCATTGTCAAACCATATTTTCTCATTTTTCTATAACAATAACCGCGTCCGGTTAGATAATGAAAATTTCAGTTTGTTAACGTTGCGTAAGTAACGTCACGCAAAATAGGTAATAGATAGAGTATGGTTTCATTGAGTTGGTTCATTTAAACATCGAGATGGGCGTAGCCCATCGAGGTGTTTAAATTAACCAACGAGATGAAACCATACTCTATTTGTTTTGTAGCATGTCCATTTCAGCTATATTTCAGTTATTCTAACTGTTATTCTCACTGTTATTCTCACAGTTATTCTGACAGGTCTTATTTTCAATTAAACGATTTACACCTGTGCCTGAACAAAGAGAATTGTCTGTGACCATGCTACAAATAATAACAATGTCAAAACTTCATCATATAATACATATTCCTCTGATTAAGCAACACCTTAAGATTCTTTTTAATAATTATTATATAGTGAATAATTATTGTTGTGTGAAATGTTTTTATTTGCACTGTATTAGCCTTGTCTATATTGATGACAATAACAAATAAACGAATGCGTGAATAAATCCTGCAGCAGCAAACAGCTTTTCAATTTTTGTATTCCGAAAATCAAAAGAAACAACTTGGGTAAACGCCCAATGCATCCTTTTTGTGTCAAATTATTCACACTGAAGGTCAATTCTGTTAGATGGAGGCCCAGTGTATTTTATTTGTTTTGAGTGAATATACTTTGGGTTGAACTATAAAGACACCCGCTCACTAAAATGGAACAGTCTGTTAATTTTAAATATTATACACATACTAGCGTAAATCGGATGCATTATTATAAACAGATGTGTTGTTTTGTCAAAGAATACGCGAATCATGTTCTTCTCAGAAATGAGAAAAATATAAATAAATTCTCCCGTGCTACGCACTTGTGATATATTTTTCTTTCTTAACAGCAATCTAAATACATATACAATCTCTCTCTCTCTCTCTCTTTCTCTCTCTCTCTCTCTCTCTCTCTCTCTCTCTCTCTCTCTCTCTCTCTCTCTCTCTCTCTCTCTCTCTCTCTCTCTCTCTCTCTCTCTTCACCGAAGATCAAATCAAATCAAACTAAGATGGAGGCCCGATGTCAGTTCTTTCAATAACATAGGCCTTTTGGCAAAACATATTGTGTTAAATAGTTGGGCAGGTTACCGTTAGAAAAAATGAAACTGAAAAATTTGCAGTGAGTAGGTCTATTTTTTTTTAGATAGCGGTCCCTCCCGCTTGTTATGTAACTCGGATAGAACAAAATGGTATGCAGAACAAAAACAGCGTAAAAGGAATAAATGAGAGGGAAAATAATGTCAAAGATACTAGAGACAGAGAAACAAAGGCTGTAGTTGAAAATGAAACGGACACTGAGATCTCCTTAAATGAAATTGTTAACACTGGTGATATAACTGCGGTTTTAGCAGACGACCCAGGCGTTATCTTACTGCGGCTACTTCCTCTGCGACGATATTAAACGAACATATGACTGGTGATTTTAGAACAACATACAACGCGGGAACTTAGGTCATTGAAGGATGCTATTATGACCGTATCAATGGCTCGCTGCCGAAATACAAACTAATGAAAAGACATCGGGCTTGTGTATCTGCCCAATCAGTACTCTATATGTGTACGCAGTTACTACGGGCTAATACGGGTTTTGCATCATAAAATTCTGAACACGTTGAACGATAATGAGTCATAGAATACTAGTAACAAAATAGTGTACATCAAAATTAGAACTAACGTACTTGGTATACGTATTGCATTACTTTGTAAGCACGTGTCATCGTACACATATTTATTGGCGGCGCCCTTGAGCGCGCATGCTATATTTGTATTGGTTTGTGATGATGCATTATGGAGGAGCACGTGACATATGGAGGAGCACGTGATTAAAAATGTTGGGAGTAAAAGACTGGCCATAAGATCGTGTTGATGTGTTGAAATTGCTGTACTGAAATTGGCGCTATGTCATTATATATATACTGCACTTCACACTATTAGCGATTGATCGAAGTTATATTTCCTTAAATCCTTTTGTTATTTATCAACTTAAATCCAACTTTTTCCACTGAACAGTGGCATTTTCAACACAAACAGATACCACGTGATGTTTCAGGTGCCCGGTCTCTATAGATTGTTATCTACTGGACCAGGTACCAATCCAAGGGAGATAAAAAAAATACCCTGTGGAGCGCCTCCGAATTCCGATGTATAGACGGCAAGTGGTTTTGTTTGCCGAGTACATAGCCATTGACTAATTTATGTCCCGCGGTTTTGATCACATGATCAGATGTTACCAATGGTTCTCAAGTTACTATTGCTTACTGTTGCCATATAACTTTTTATACTTTTTAAAATATTTCTACATTTTTGTTGTTATACAATAAAAAAAATGCAAATAAATACGCATGTTTGTTTCCTCCTTTTGAAAACATTCTGCGCCGCCCTGATGCTTTGCATCAGTTTCTTCTTGTTTTTCTGATGTGAACTGTAAAAAATATCATTGCATAGTGTGCATGTTCTTTGTTAATATATATTTGGCGAAATGTATTTGGATTATAAACGTAATCGGTTGTGATATATTTTCCTTTTTATCTGAGCATCCGAGTAAAATTTAGTTGCATCACATAATGTTTTTTTTACGTTTTCATTAAACATGTAAATAGTAGATGGGTACACAATTTTGACAACAACTTTTAATGGATTTATTATTACAACTTCATTTCCTAAACGTAATGCAAAAACGAACGTATTTTTTGCAATAATTGACGTTTGACGTCATCGACGCATGTTACGCAATGTGTACCACTAACGTGCGCGACGTCAGTATATTAACCACTATATGCGGTCCAGATAGCATTATATGGAGAGTGCATTTATTATTATATGCAGTTGTAGTTAATATATGAGGAGCTTTGAACATTATATAAAGTAGGCCTGTATTAATATACAGCGCTTCTGTTGATATGTATGTGGTACATATTTTAAAAATATACGTGGAGAATACGTCTTTTTATTATATACTTTCCAGTGAAATAGTGGATTGTATGGTTAGACTAAACCTTACATTCTCTTTTGTTTATATTTTTACAGTGAGAATATAATATTTTTTTCACTAAAAATGACGTCAAGCAACTGTTGACGTCATTGTTTTGGCGCATTATATTTTCTGGGTAAATTTCCAGGTTGTGAATAGATCTATATAATAAACAGAATATTTATTGGTTTGTCGTGAATATAGGATTTATTTTTATCTCGAAGTGAGAAAAGTTTTCTCACTTCTCGATGAAAGTAAATCCTATATTCGCTCCAAACAAATATCCTCCGTATATTCGGTGGTTTCAATTGCATTATATTCGGTAAAAACGGCTTTATTCGTGATGCATTTCTTATGGTACGAGTATGTGCACAATGCTTTTTCTACTATGTGCTGTGATTTTCTCATTATGATGATGAGATTAATCGGATCACTCGTTTTTCAAGATGTGAAGATTTGAACTGCTACGCAGCGTTTACATATAAACCACTGCGTTTGTGCTTCCGAGGTGTATCTAAAGTAAATAATTTACCTCATTTCTACTTTCGCTTTACTGTCTATGCCAATTATAATTAAATATTCCAAACAGACACTAATAAACGTTCCCAATACACCATTCAGACGAATTATAATCACTAATAACCCTGATTTCATTTTAAAACATGATCTAGGAGTGCTTGTTCCAAGACTCCTTAATGCTTCGCATCTGCGGACCTCAATTGATTGGGCCTAGAGCTTAAACTTGGCCAGCTCGGCACTGTTCAGTGGTGCATTTTGCGAGATTCCCCCAAATATTTTGTGCTGAAATTTCAATGAATTAGTTTGAGAATTTGTTAATGGAAACTAAATAAGCGAAAACGTTCCTTTATACCCACTTCCCACCTAGTTTTATTTCATTTATGGCCTGTTTTCCGTGCAAGCAAGGTGTACGCAATTTCATACTCTGAATTTATCTAGATACACCCCTGTCTTTGAAGAATTTCAAATGTGGATGTTGAGTCTATCTGCTAGTACTGAGCTACTTGCAATAATGCAAAGTTTTATGTTTATACGCTTGTTGTATATTCTCCGGAGCGTGGGCGTGGATATGGGGAGGATACAGTGAGGCATAACCCGATGATAAGACAGAAACGATTTTTTATTATGCGTGGATGGGCTAGTCAGGATAATCTCCGTACTTACCATCCATGCCCGTGCTTTAAGAAATGTATTTTTAAGCCCAGATTGCACCCCTAGTTTAGAACAAGAACAACAGCAACAACAATAAATGAAAGAAAGAAAGAAAAAAAGAAAGAAATAATGACTGAATGGAAGAAAGAAAGAAAGATGAATGAATGCATGAATGAATGAATGAATGAATGAATGAAAGGCAATTAAAATAAAACCCACATTCGTCACAGTCTCTTCGTTTAATGATATATTGCTATCCGAAAACTTGTAACAACCTTCTCGATTAAATTGTGCACATACTTGTTTCAGTATATGTTGTTTGCGTTATTTTGAGAGAAAAAAACGCTGTCATAACCTAATCAAGTTGTTTCAACAAAACTTAATCACTGCCCATCGTAGTACAAAGTGCATTCTTCACAGACTGTTGTTAATCCAGGGGAACTCTCAAGTGATTGACAGTAATCGAAAAGAAATTACTCTCTGACCTTGTAACTGACCCCATTACACCATGTGTCTGCTACTACAGTATAAATTCCTGATCCAGAATGTTTTATAATTTTATGTGAATCAGTGCCGACTCAATGAAAAGTGAACTAAGAATTAAAAAAGTGCAAATAATCTTGCATTAAAATATATGTTTATTGGTGAATATAACTGGTATCAACAATGTAATCTATTGAAGATTGTACTCTGTACATTGTGTTCTAAACAGGAATGGAAACAACACTCATTTACCAAAAAATCTTGTTTAATAATAATAATATTAATAATAATAATAATAACGATAACGATAACGATAACAATAATAATAATAATAAGAAGAAGAAGAAGGAGAATAACGATAACGATAACGATAATAATAATAATAATAATAATAATAATAATAATAATGAAGTTATTAACGTGGAAACTCAGCTGAAAAAGGTCCAATCTTGCCTAAGGTCCTCAACAGTAAATTAGTACAAAAAAGACAATTACAAGTTTAAAACACATTTATAAGTAAAACAATTAAACAAGCAATAGTTAATACAAACACTAGTAATTGTTATAATATTTTATTGGGAAATTTTAATTACTTTACTTACATTTACAAGAGGATTACACCCTACCCCCATACCCCACAATACCACACCCCACGACCCATACACACGTCCAAATATAACGGACAACAAGTAAAGCACAACAGACGTACTCTTGGTAAGATATATTGCTTCCCGAAAATAACTGCCAGGCCGAATATGAAAACCTATTGAATAACAGAGGACCGGAAATAACGTGTTTGCGATATTTTGAAAGAACAACGTAATAACCTGACCACGTTATTTCAAAAAATTTTTTTACTGACCGTCGTGGTCAGATAAGAGGTGATGCAAATAAAATATATTGTGCATTCGTCATGTACGTCGCAGCTTCTTCGTTTAATCATATATTACAGTCCGAAAATAATTGTTTTGCGTTATTTTGAATTTGAACAGTCAAATGCATATCCGAAAATAATGTTTTTTTTTGTGTTATTTAGAAAGAACAGTGTAATAACCATAAAACGTTATATATGTTATATAAAACAAACATATTCACTGCCCATTGTTGTTAGAAAAGAGGAAATGCAATCAAAATAACTTGTGCAAGCGTTACAGCCGTTTCGCTTAAGAATATATTACTATCCGAAACTAATTTTTTTGCGTTATTTTAAAAGAACACTGCAATAAACTAAGCAAGTTATTTCAACAAAACTTAATCACTGTCTATCGTGGTAAAAAGGTGAATTCGTCACAACCTATTGTTCGTTTCAGATATAACTATACGAAAATAACTGTCCGACCGAATATGAAAGCCTATTTAATAATCGATTATCGGAAATTAACGTGTTTGTGCTATTTTGAAAAACACTGTAATAACCTAAACACGTTATTTCAAAGATTTTAATATCAATCATATTTAAGACACGTTTAATAATAGTTGAATATGCATATATAACCATGATAACGTGCTTGTGTTTATGTAATAATCTAAATACATTATTTCATCCAAATTTAATAACTGACCGTCGTGGTCAGACATGAGGTAATGCAAATAAAATGCATTATTCATTCGTCATGTTCGTTACAGCCTCCTCATTTAATTATAGATTACTATCAGAAGATAACTGTTTTACGTTTTTTTGAAAGAATATACTGTATATCCGAAAATATCATGTTTGTGTTATTTTGAAAAAACAGCGCAAAAACAAAAAAATAAGTTATAAAAACGAAACATATTCACTGCCCATCGTGGTTAACAAAATAACAGCCGTTTCATTTAAGACTACAGTACTACCCGAAAATAACTTTTAACGTTATTTTGAAAAAAAACACGCTGTAGTGACCTAAACAAGTTATTTTAACAAAACTTAACCACTGCCCATCGTGGTAAAACAGTGCCTTCATCACAGCCTGTTGTTCGTTTAAGAATATATTGCTTCCCGAAAATAATTGCCTGGCCGAATGTGAAAACCTATTTAATAACAGACGACCTGAAATAACGTGTTTGCGATATTTTGAAAGAACACTGTAATAACTAACCTAACCAGTTATTCGAACAAAACTTAATTACTGACCGTCGAGGTCAGACAAGAGGTAATGCAAATAAAATATATTCTGCATTAGTAACATTCGTCACAGTTTCTTCGATTTATAACATATTGTTCTCCGAAAATAACAGATCTGCGTTATTTTGAAAAAAATATACAGTATATCCGAAAATAACGTTTTAGTGTTATTTTGAAAGAATAGTGTAATAACCATAACATGTTATATATGTTATATGAAATAAATATATTCACCGCTCATCGTGGTTAGAAAAGAGGAAATGACATCAAAGTAAATTGTGTATTCGTCACAGCCGTTTCATTTAAGAATATTTTACTATCCGTGAAAAAAAACACGCTGTAGTGACGTAATCAAGTTTTTTCAACGAAATTTAATCACTGCCCATCGTCGTAAAACAGTGCCTTTTCCACAGTCTGTTGTTCGTTTAAGAATATATTGCTTCCCGAAAATAATTGCCTGACCGAATATGAAAACCTATTTAATAATAGACCACCTAAAATAACGTGTTTGTGATATTTCGAAAGAAAACTGTAATAACTAACCTAACCAAGTTATTCGAACAGATTACCGCAAAATAACTTGTTTGCGTTATTATGAAAGAACACTGTAATAACCTAAACACGTTATTTCAAAGATTTTGATATATGAATCATATTTAAGACCTGTTTACTAATAGTTTAAAATGCGTTAATAACCATGGTTACATAGTTTCTATGTATATATGTATATCAACAAATGCCCGTCAAAGAATGTATTACTATCCGGAAATAACTTTTTTGCGTAAATTTGAAAGAACGCTGTAATAAACTAAACAAGTTATTTCATTGAAACTAAATCACTGACCATCGCGGTTTAAAAAAAGTGAATCCGTCACAGCCTGCTGTTCGTTTAAGAATATATTACTATCCGAAAATAACTGCCGGGCCGACTATAAAAACCTATTTAATAACAGATTACCGGAAAATAACTTGTTTCCGTTATTTTGAAAGAACACTGTAATAACCTAAACACGTTATTTCAAAGTTTTTGATATGAATCCTATTTAACACATGTTTAATAATAGTTTAATATGCGTAAATAACCATGGTTACATAGTTTCTTTGTATATATGTTAATCAACAAATGCCCGTCAAGGAATGTATTACTTTCCGAAAATAACTTTTTTGCGTTATTTTGAATGAACGCTGTAATAAACTAAACAAGTTCTTTCAACGAAACTTGATCACTGCCCATCGTGGTAAAAAAATGTGAATTCGTCACAGCTTGCTGTTCGTTTTTAAGAATATATTACTATCCGAAAATAACTGCCCGGCCGACTATAAAACCCTATTTAAGAACAGATTACCGGAAAATAACTTGTTTGCGTTATTTTGAAAGAACACTGTAATAACCTAAACACGTTATTTCAAAGATTTTGATATGAATCATATTTAACACATGTTTAATAATAGTTTAATATGCGTAAATAACCATGGTTACATAGTTTCTATGTATATATGTAAATCAACAAATGCCCGTCAAAGATTGTATTACTATCCGAAAATAACCTTTTTTTGCGTTATTTTGAATGAACGCTGTAATAAACTAAAAAGGTTATTTGAACGAAACTTAATCACTGTCCATCGTGGTAAAAAAGAAAGTGAATTCGTCACAGCCTGCTGTTCGTTTAAGAATAAATTACTATCCGAAAATAACTGCCGGGCCGACTATGAAAACCTATTTAATAACTGATTACCGGAAAATAACTTGTTTGCGTTATTTTGAAAGAACACTGTAATAACCTAAACACGTTATTTCAAAGATTTTGATATGAATCATATTTAACACATGTTTAATAATAGTTTAATATGCGTAAATAACCATGGTTACATAGTTTCTATGTATATATGTAAATCAACAAATGCCCGTCAAAGATTGTATTACTATCCGAAAATAACCTTTTTTTGCGTTATTTTGAATGAACGCTGTAATAAACTAAAAAGGTTATTTGAACGAAACTTAATCACTGTCCATCGTGGTAAAAAAGAAAGTGAATTCGTCACAGCCTGCTGTTCGTTTAAGAATAAATTACTATCCGAAAATAACTGCCGGGCCGACTATGAAAACCTATTTAATAACTGATTACCGGAAAATAACTTGTTTGCGTTATTTTGAAAGAACACTGTAATAACCTAAACACGTTATTTCAAAGATTTTGATATGAATCATATTTAACACATGTTTAATAATAGTTTAATATGCGTAAATAACCATGGTTACATAGTTTCTATGTATATATGTAAATCAACAAATGCCCATCAAAGAATGTATTACTATCCGAAAATAATTGTTTGCGTTATTTTGAAAGAACGCTGTAATAAACTAAACAAGTTATTTCAACGGAACTTAATCATTGCCCATCGTGGTAAAAAAAAAAGTGAATTCGTCACAGCCTGTTGTTCGTTTAAGAATATATTACTATCCGAAAATAACTCTCCGGCCGACTATGAAAACCTATTTAATAACAGATTACCGGAAAATAACTTGTTTGCGTTATTTTGAAAGAACACTGTAGTAACCTCAGTAAACACGTTATTTCAAAGATTTTGATATGAATCATATTTAACACCTGTTTAATATTAGTTTAATATGCGTAAATGAACATGGCAACGTGTTTGTGTTAATTTAAAAGAACACTGTAATAACCTAAACACGTTATTTCAACAAAACTTAATTACTGACCGTCGTGGTCAGACAAGAGGTAATGCAAATAAATTGTGCATTCGTCATGTTCGTCACAGCCTCTTCGTTTAATAATATAATACTGTACGAACATAACTGCTTTGCGTTATTTTGAATGAATTACTGTATATCGGAAAATAACGTGTTTGTGGTATTTTGAAAGAACAGTACAATAACCCTACGAAAATAACGCATTTAAGTTATTTCGAAAATAACGCGTATACGTGACACCCCTGACTGTTTAAGTTATCATAACTAATATCAGGCAATAACATATTAACTTGTAAATTTACTTGTATTGGTGCATGTGAAGAAATACTGTAGAAAGATAGCTTTGTGTAAGAATGTTACATGTTATATAAACGAAACATATTCATTGCCCATCGTGGTTAGAAAAGAGGAAATGAAATCAAAATAACTTGTCCATTCTTCACAGCCGTTTCTTTTAATAATATATTACTATCGGAAAATAACTTTTAGCTTTATTTTGAAAGAACGCTGTAATAACCTAATAATAGATTACCGGAAAATAACGTGTTTGTGTTATTTGGAAAGAACACTGTAATACCCTTAGTGTAAGTATAATTATGATAGTATAAGTATAAACTGATAAACATGATAAAACTTACTTAATTACATTCATCAACTGCTTCATGCCTTATTCATGTTAAGGGGTTTAGGAACAGTTTGCAAATCGGTATAGTGTCTTACAGAGTACAATCAGAGACGATACATGTCGTCTCGAATATTCAGGATAATACCCACGATGTTATCATACCTATTTCTGTTTGCGTTTCTTAAAAAAAGTAAAATAGACATATAGAGGATGTGTGTATAATCTCATAATATTATGATTCATGATGCAAGTTATTTTAAAACTGTCATAATAAAACCACAGTTTACGTTTATTCTAATTAACGTATATAAAAACACTGAGTTTTTGTGATGTCGTTTGCATTTAATATTACTTTTGCCTTCTTGTTGGTCTGTTTGCGTGTTTGTTTTTTGTTTTGTGGTTGACTGTCCTCCTTGAATGCTACTTACTCTGTCCGATCTTTTTATATTTCTTTACCAGTATACTAATGTACACTATAGATACTATATATAGTGACTGGCTCTCTCTATTTATTTAAACTGTCTACGACCAACATGAATAATACGGATATAAACAGCAGAAAACGAAAATCACCAGGTCGAGAAAAAAACCGTGGCTAATGTACAAACTGGGTATGTCGCTACCACGAGACAATTACATTTCATACCGCCACCCATTTCAATTTACATGCAAGTTATTATTGAATTCAAATTAAGGGGAATAAGCGAGTAAGGAAATTTGATTAAGTCAATCGCTGTCAAAAGGAAACCAAAATAACGTATTCCCATTATTTTCAAATTATGATCAAAGGGAGACAACAGTTGTTTCTTTACGAAAATAACGCATTTAAGTTATTACAAAAATAACGCGTATACGTGACACCCCTGACTGTTTAAGTTATCATAACTAATATCAGGCAATAACATATTAACTTGTAAATTTATTTGTATAAGTGCATGTGAAGAAAAACTGTAGAAAGATAGCTATGTGTAAGAATTGACAAAAACAACACAGAAATATGTAAAAAAAAAATAATAGAGTTGGGGGTATAGTGGGGGGTGGGGAGGCAGGGAGTGAGGTGGAGGTTGCAACATATATGTGTAAGAAGCTATGTGTAAGAATTTACAACAAAATAAACATTAAATAAAAAAAAAATCGAGTTGGGGGTATAGTGGGGGGTGGGGAGGCAGGGAGTGAGGTGGAGGTTGCAACATATATGTGTAAGAAGCTATGTTTAAGAATTGACCAAAACAACACAGAAATATGTAAAAAAAAAAAAAAAAAAAAATTCTAGTTGCGAATGTGTGGTGTAGGGGGGGGGGGGTGGCGGGGAGGGGAGGGGAGGCAGTGGAGGAGGGGGTAACATGTGTAAGAATTGACAGAAGCAACACAGAAATATGAAAACAAATATAATAGAATTTCAAGTGCGGGGTGGGGGGTGGTGTGGGGGTGGTCGGGTATGTGAGAGCGGGGATGGGTGGGGGGCAACATATATGTGTAAGAATTGACTACAACAACACAGAAATATGTAAAAACATAGAATTTCAAGTGGGATGGGGGGAGGGTGGGTGAGAGGCGGGGGTGTGTGTGTGGGGGAGGAGTCGGCAACATATATGTGTAAGAATTGACTAAAACAACACTGAAATATGTAAAAAAAGTAAAAAATATAAAATAAAAAAAGGGTGTGGAGGGGGGTGTGGGAGTGGGGGCGGGTGTGGGGAGGAGAGAGCCCATGCCCCAATATGGGTAAGTATGAATAAGATGCATAATGCTATAAGAAATCCCAAACCAAAATTATAGATATATACATGCTCACATGCAAACCTAGATCTGCCTTTATTGCACATGTAATGGGCCATCACAATTTGGGTTCCATGGGAGCCCAGAATTTGCAGAAGACAAAATTACTTACCCAACCCTTTACAACATACTATAAGAAAACCATTCCAAGATTTAGTTCAGCTAGGACAAGAAATGTAAGAGATATAGACCTGTAAACACAGCTTACACGCAAAATTTGATGTGAAACAGACACATTTTAAGGGCTATCAGAATTTGGGTTCCATGGGAGCACAGGGGTTACAGTAACCAAAATTACTTAAGCAGCCCTTAAGATAATGATATAAGGAAGCTAATGGACAAATTTAGTTGTGCTAGGGTAAGAATTGTAAGAGATATAGGCTTGTAAACACAGCTTACATGCAAAATTTGATGTGAAATGGGACACATTTTATGGGGTATCATATTTTGGGTTCCATGGGAGTCCATGGGTTACAGGAACCACAATTGCTTATGTAGCCCTTAAGACAATGCTATAAGGAAGCCCATGGCCAAATTTGGTTGTGCTAGGATAAGAATTGTAAGAGATATAGACTTGTAAATACAGCTTACACGCAAACTTTAATATGGGACGCCGCCGCCAACGCCGACGCCGACGCCGGGGTGATTACATAAGCTCTCTTATTCTTCGAATTGTCGAGCTAATTACAGCAGACATCATATTAGCAGTAGATATAAAAGTCGATACGAAATACAGCATTCAAGGACCACAGTCAACCAAAAGCACGCATAGAGAGAGACATTACAGTAGAGATTATAGTAAATATCACAGTAAAACATGTAAAAATGTATACATCTGGGAGAGGCAGACCAAAACATTCCGAACGTTTCAATGTGGTAGTTCTATTATCAACGCTTTTGTGATGTAATATACCTTGCCTCTTAGTTATTCTTGTAAATGTTTTTTGTTTCAGTCCGTGTTTCCGGTTGACTGTGGTCCTTGAATGCTACATAGTTGTAATATACTTATATTGCCAATTCATGCTGCCTAATTAGTTAGAGGTGATAGAATGGTGGAGATTTCTTTATTTACACTGTTCGGTTTTATTGAGATGACACTATGGAAAGCATGAGGTTTGATGCACCCTAGAACCGCTTGAATCCCCTAGCGGCCTTTTCCGACCGTTTCAATATAGCCCTAGTGTTAAGCTTTTCATGTTTATGGTGTCATACATATTGCCTTGTTTATCGTTGTATTGTTGTTTGTGTTGATGCGATTTTTTATCAACTGTGGTCCTTGAATCTACATTTCCTGTTCGACTTTTATATTGCCTTTTGTTATCACAATAGTATTGCTTGTGCCGTGTGACGACCGCGTAATGTTTGCCCGTATATCCAATCAATATCACATAGTCTTCTCTTAGAAATCGTGAAGTGCATCCATGGCGTAGGGTGTTCGCCTGAAAGTAAGTGCAATCTAAAAGTTGCAATAGTTTTTGTCTCGCCTTTTCGGAGGAAAAAAGATACATAGGTGTTGCTTTTCCGGCGGCGGCGGCGGCGGCGGCTTCAGTATTCAAGTTTTGCGTTTAGGTAATTTTCTCACAAACTGTATACACTAGACCTTTCAACCTTTGCTTATAGTTTTATCTTGGATGGTACATCGCAACGTGACAAAGAAAATAAAGTGACCTTGACCTCCAATCAAAAGGCAGATAGCTTAATAATTGTACCTTCAACTTTTGCGTTGAGGTCAATTTCGCGCAAACTGTATGCACTACACCTTTCAAACTTTGTTTATAGTTGTATCTTGAGTAGTACATTGCAACATGACAAAGTAAATGTGGATGTGACCTTCACCATCCAAGCAAAGGGCAGATAACTTTAATTGTTAAATTTACATCACTTTCTCATGAACTATGATTATGCAATAGATGTTTTAAACCTAATTTATAGCTTAATCTCTGGAAGAAAAAATATACTACTTTGACATAGTTGTGTCTTGGGTAGTGCATCTTTTTGACGCTGGATTTAATCTGTGACCTTGACCTACTTTTTTGATATTTAGATCCACTTGCCAAGGGACTTCAATTTTCATCTGATCTTTATCAAACTTTAACACATTGTTAATATCAATGAAAGCTCGAAAAAGTTCGAAAACTAGCCAGATCGGACCAGTAACAGTGGAATTGAATTGTATTTTATAGTCGCACCAACAGGTCATATGGCGACTTTCCAGCTTCTACTGGTGGAGGAAGACCCCAGGTGCCCCTCCGGGCAATTTTCGTGCACGGGCGGGCACCTGGGTAGAACCACCGGCGTTCCACAAGCCAGGAGGATAGCTTCCTCACATAAAGATTCCTATGCCCCTGAGGGATCGAACCTACAGCGGTGAGGGGCAAGTGATTGCAAGTCAGAGACTCTTACCACTCGGCCACGGACGTCCCCAGTAACAGTGGACTTGTTTTAGTTAAAAATGCTATATTTTGCCTTGTTAATACGATAGGGCTTTCATTTTTCATCTGACCTTTACCAAACTTTACCATATGTTATAAAGAAATATAAAAAGATCGGACAAGGAAAGAAGCATTCAAGGAGGACACAGTCAACCACAAAACACAGAAGCAAACACGCAAACAGACAAACAAGAAGGATAAAGTTATAATAATGCTAACGACATCACAAACACAAAAGGGTTGACAATAGGGCTACCGCCTTTGAACGGTCAGTGGCAAAGTAGGCCACTGGGGTTTAAACCGGTTCTCGGGTGCACCAAACCTCACACTTACCCTACTATCATCCCATTAAAACGGGTCAGTGTAAATAAAGAAATGCCCGCCATGATCTAATCTCTAACCAGCAAGGCAGCATGAATAGGCAATATAAGTAAAACACAAATATGCTCGTGTAAATAATAAAAAAAAAAATAGCCTAGAGAGCCACAATGAAGGTACTCAATGACTCGGCAGAAGCCAGAGCATCAAGAGAATAAACCATTAAGGGCACGACAAGAACGATCATAGACAAACATCAAACGCTACCGTCCCAATGGGCTTTAGGTAGGCGTCATCATAGGGTCCACAGCCTGTCCGGCCATCGTACAATTAAATAGGAAAGCATAGTGGCGAACTGTAAAAGTTTCCACCACCAAGCATGCAGTACGTTGCAAAACGATAGGGTCATAACCTCTTTTGATAAACGTTTTAACAAGTTTAACAAAGATAGTATAAAAGTGATCATGACCAAGAATCTTACGAAGTTTATAAATCACATCACCATAGAAGTCAGGTTGTGATAGTCCTTGTCGCAGAAGAGTCCTTATATTACTTTTATATTTGGAAAGAAGATCAGGGTTACGATAATAAAATTTTGCAAAAGTTTTACGAAGTTTATGGTAACGGTAACCCTGATTGAGTAGCTTTTTAGTTATACAAAGATTACGAATATTAAAGTCCTCAACTCGAGTACAAGCTCTTGAAAATCGAATTAGGTGAGATGCGTACACTCCATAAGAAGTTGCTGGGGGGAACATCCCCATCCAAATGTAGATAATTAACAATATCAAAATTAAAATCATCTCTCTTGTCATAGATTTTGCAAATTATTTCACCATTTTCAATCGAGAGATCTAAATCAAGAAAAGAAGCGTTATTATCAGATATATTGGCTTTGTTAAGCTGATGTTCTTTAGGATAAATAATATTAACCATAGCTGGAAAGAAAGGGTTGTCAATGTTCAATATTTCAATATTCTGGTGAAAGACTCAACATGAAATCTCTTTCATAGCAAAATAAAAACAAATCTGCAACAAGTGGTGCACAGTTCGTACCCATAGGGATACCAACAATTTGTCTATAAACGGTGGTTACATACCTGACGAAAATATTATCTAATAGGAAGATGAGTGCTTCACAAACTGCATAGCAAGTATTATGCCTTTTTTTTTTTATTAGTAGTATGTTTTTTTTTGTTTAATTTTTTTAATATATATATTTTTTTTTTAGATGTATTTTTTTATTATTTGTTCTTTTAATATTTTAATATTTTTGAATTATTTGTTTCTTTTGATTTTGATTTAATTTTTTTTTTGTTGATGTCATTTTTTTTTTTAATTACTTTTTTATTTATTTTTGTGTTAACGCCGTGTTAGCAGGAAGAATTGCTATGCTTTCTAATTGCGCCTGTTGCATTTTTTCCAGTTCCTTGATTTCTTACGGCCCCTTGACATTTTTACTTTTAAATTTTGAGGCTACCCACCTAGACAAACTTTTTTTGTCTTACCTATCCTGGAAAACCTTTATAAAGTATTTTTTTATGACTCGGACAACTAAGCTATCAAAATCTCTCCACACCCAGAGCACACGCACACACACTCTCGGAAACGCTAAAGTTTGTCTATGGTGTCAGTATGGTTTATATTTTATTTGTCTGTCCAGTGGACCGTGGAGTTAAATCAAATGAAAGAAACAATTCTACAATGTATACAATTTATAGATTTGCCTGTGGGGTGGGGGTGGCGGGGGAAAGGTGTTAGAAAACATTGATGTAATGTGGTAGCGTCATGGGGATATTTTTATATTTTAGTTGTCCAGTGTGGGGGGCGTGGTGTAGATCATAAATATATTTTGATATTTTAGTTGCCCATTGGGGGTTAAAATCTTAGAAAACGCCTTCATCTATAATTTATCCAGGTGTTCAGACAAAGTTTGTCTAGTGGTGTAGCATCAAGGAGTGTGGTGTATTTTGATATTGTAGCTGTCCAGGGAAATCGTTTTAAAATATAGAAAATCCCTTCTATAGGTTGTCCGAGGTGGTGGGGGTTTGAAAATGAGAAGTAGCGTCTAGGGAGTGTGTGTGGGGTAAATCATTGACATTCTGTTCCATATGTTGTTCGGAGTGGGTTAGGGGCTCACTGTGGACTCATCCTACGCATTTATTACGTATATGGCACCGAGGTCCAGCATCACCCTTGGGGTAATATACCTTCGGTCATCATTTTTAAACCGTTGAGATCCCAACCCTATTACCAAATGTACACCGACTAAGCATGAACAGACGGATACAACCATCCAATCAGTATTGGCCCCGAGGTCCATCCTCATCTCATATTGATATCAGGTTCACACGGAATTCAATAAAAACTTACTGTAAAACATATACTTATAAAATGGCATAAAAGCATCAGATGCATTAACATTTACTTTTTGATTTATGCATCGGCGAGTTTTTCTTTTATATACAAACTAAAATCGGAAGGAACTTAGGCACTATAAAATGCACATACACTTATCACATGATACTAAAATTAAGAGATAACCATGCTAAGATTTTCAATCTGGGACGGTATGTGAGTGTTTTTACAGTTAAAAATTTGTTTTATGTCGACGCGGTAGCATAACCACATAACGTCCCAGATTAAAAATCCTAGCATGGTTATCTAGATTGTATTGTCTTTACATTCAAATGCTACACATTTAAAATAAAAGCACTTATCGGGGGTTTTACGGTTGCAAATTTGAGACGTTAGCCATTAGAGGAACGTGTTACATAACAGTAGCATTAGAACACATAAGTATCTGTATACTTATACTTTGCATCTGGAATGATATCACTTTCTTCCAGATCGCCGAAATGCCTTTACATGGAGTAACATGGACTTTGTCGTTTGACTAGCGATCAATGAAAGAATACGTTTGGCCTTTGCCGCCTCTTTAGGAAATAGCCAGTTTTATTTTCGTGGACGATCACGGTAGCTGTAATGCTTGGGGTCAAACTGATGTAGTACAAATAATAGGAATTATTCGAGTGCGCATGCGCGAAAGGGGTACTTCATTTTCCTGTATCGGCAAACGTTAAATCGATATTAATTTACCCTTACCGTTATCGACTTTACTCGTCTTATACCAACATCATCACGACAAAGCCAGAAGTGCCCAAAACGAAGGGACGAACAGCGACCAGGTCGGTCCCGGATGACGAAGTCGAAGAC
The DNA here is from genome assembly GCA_037043455.1 of Cyrtodaria siliqua. NCBI lineage: Eukaryota > Metazoa > Mollusca > Bivalvia > Adapedonta > Hiatellidae > Cyrtodaria > Cyrtodaria siliqua. Next base: position 189,303 of record JAWPHD010000743.1, on the reverse strand, counting down.
GAGGAAATGTATATACCGAAAAAAGGACGAATTGAGACAAGGCCGGATTCGGAGTTAAAATTGTCCAATTACACGGCGATTACAGTTCAGGGTCGAAGGATCAACAAATTCCATTAACTAATACCTCGGGCAAATCAAAACCCAGAGGAAATTCCCAAACATCTTCGGGAGCTATTAAGTCAGGGGCCAGAAGGCTCGTTACTGGAAGTATGGCTGCTAACATGCAGGGTGTTTATAAAAACGCGTTAACGTCTGTTGCCAAATTCCGTTATCTATACAAATAACCACAAGAATGGCCAACACCAAATCACAAATTGTTTTATATATATACCGTATTGCTTTGAGACTGGATACGCGCCGTCTAGTATAACAACTTAGATATCCGGTATTAGCTTCTATCATAAAATAAATGACGTACCCGATCCAACAGACAATTCTATTGTTAAAAAACTGCTTGAATGTCTCGGCGGTTACGCCAACAAAACGCAGTAACAGGAGTCTACTGTACAAAATATGTGATTCATTAAAATATGTTTGTTTTCGGAGTATGAAACATTACTGTTTAGAGCAGTTTTTATATCGTATGTTGGTTTATTTCGAGTCGGAGAATTGGTATTCACAACACAAGTAAACTCAAACGGGCAAATAACGATTCATGACGTGCAGTTCGAAACAGATTTGATGGCGATACATATAACAAATACGAATTTTAAAACAAATCAAAGTGGTAGGCCAGTTGTTTTGCGTATACCAAAAAAAACACGGAAAAAGTAGCTGTTGCTGTGTAACAGCACTGGATGAATATATGAATGTGGGATTAAAACAGGATGGTTTACTTTTTTGCTATTCGAACAAGTCCCCGTTAAGAAGAGGTCAGTTTTCTGCAGTCCTAACATATGTCATTAAGTATTTAGGACTGCCGGCTGGCAAATATAAGAGCCATTCATTTAGAATTGGCAGGTCTACTACCTTAAGTATGGAAGACGTCAGTAACGAAGATATACAAGTATTAGGCAGATGGGGATCGAATGCTAACAAAAGTATATTAGAATGTAGTTTTTTATATCACGAGCAAAAATTGTAGTACCCTAAGCAATCCCGCAATTAAGGCTACTTTCATTTAGGTTTCGGGTTAAAAGGTTTACATGTTTTGTTGTTTGCCAGAAGAATAGATAACGAATTATCATTATATCACAGATATATGGATAGTAGGCGAATCATTGGTGAGAAATGCTGGCGAAAGGGCATGGGAATTAGAAGATGAGAGTTTGGAGCTTGGTGATGGAATACAAATCTTTTGTTTGGGACCGGTGGGATGAAATTGGAAGGTTTGTTACAAAGTTGCAATGAGAGAGGTTATTTAGGCGCAAATCGGCAATGCTAGTACTCCATATTGGAGGGAATAATATTGTCCAAAATAAAACGTTGTCTCTTATTTAAAAAAATGAAAAAGATATTAAGTACATTTTTTCTACATTGGTGGGTTCAACCTTAGTTTGGCCCGATATACTTCCACAATTATGCTGGCGGGGACCGGAAACTAATGAAATACACATAATGAAAGAAAAGCGAAACGTATTAATAGAGCCGCACGGACGGCTGTATGCAAGAATCCTGCTGGTCGCATTTTAGTTCACAATATTAGAATGGCTGATGTCTGTTTGTTTAACAAACGTGATGGCACACATCTGACAAAAGAAGGCAATGATTTGCTATTAAATTCACCCAAAAACTCTATTAAAGCTTTTGTGGCCAGCCACAATCTTGTTAGATGGATTGAATACATTATGACATTTTCTTGTCCGCTACAATTGGGAAACTTTAGGTTTAAATGTGCTGTGGCGTAATTCTACCGGAGAAGGGTCGGAGTGACTCATCAGTAATGTGTTAAATGGATTATCTCCCTTGGTCGTGGCTTCTCTGGGTTACACTGGTGATCATCCGGTTTCGGACAGTATACTTGTGACACATTTATCTAGGAAGTCAGGTCGTACAACTGCATTATCTCACTTGACCAACGGCTTTACCAATGTTGATCATTCTGGTCCTGGAGGGTGTCCGATCTATCAACATTATAATTCATAGACAGTATTCTCGATTTAACAATTTCACAATTATATGGCATAGTTAGAGATTAGGGTGTTGCCCGTATCTATTGTGCATAACTAGTGTACCCTCTATGTTTTTGGAGCTTAACATATAAAAGTCGAACTCGTAAAGTTGTATACATGTATTGACATGTATTATTATTTATAAAGAGCAATTATTACATGTAATAGCATTTATAAGCAGCAAAAGCAATACTTACATGTAAGTTAGCATTTATAATGAGCAAGAGCAATTGTACCAGGTGATACCAATCACAAAGCGATGTGAGATATGATTGCAACAACAAGTTATGGCAGAGAATAAGGGATGAGACACTCCGACCTTGGGTTCGACATTATAAAGCTGCTGTGTACATATTTTCCATATAATATATATAACATGCATTTGAATGCCACATACAAGTGACATGAATTGAAAATGATATTATTTAACTGAACTGGTGTTGTTCATATTTATCCCTATTTAATAAGATTTATTCTGGAGAGTGCATCCTAAAATAAGTTTGGCTATTGCCGCTTCTTTAATAAATAGCCAGTTTTATTTTCGTGAACGATCGCGGTAGCTGTAATGTTTTGGGTCGAAATGGTATAGCACGAATAATAGAAAATATTCGAGTACGCATGCGCGAAAGTGATACTTCCTTTTCCTGTATCGGCAAAGGTTAAATCGTTCCCTCCCACCTCACGCTTTACATGAATGTATTCATGATAATTTATGCAGGTTACCTGTTAAAGAGGTTTAACCAATATGATATAAGCAATATGAACTTGTGTGCCAAATTAATACGATTGAATTATATTTTATTTGTATGACATGAAGTTAATGTGTATTCTAGTCGAATTAAAGTCTAGTTTAGGCATTTTATTTTGTGTCAAAAATACTACAACTGCATAATATGTTAATTGTATTATAATGTATACTCTAGTCAAATAAAATTCTAGTCCGAATGGAATGTTACCTCTTATAAGAGTGCAGAAACAATGTATGGAAACATGTACATGTCACCAAAAGTGAATATAACGTATTTAAATTGTATTTTAGTAATTTATGGATTTAACTTGTTTAAACAAAAGATACTGTGAGTTTCCAATTTCAGCTCGCATAAATAATACAAGGAAGGCAGGAAACCACACCGACTCGTACACAACTTAAGTGTTGGTTTTAGAAGACTCGAAGGAAGGAAACGTGTGCTGTTGATTTTATCAATATTGAGTTCTGCTCAACCCGGGGCTAGAGGGCGTGAGCGGTAGCTAGCATATTTCACTACCGCTCATGAACAGTCTCAATCAAACCGAGACTGCAATATTTTTCGTATGTGTCGTGCTCGGCCGTTACCAAAGGTCCATTATCATACTCTTTTTCATAGTGGCATTGTGAATTAGTATTAAGGTAGGGCCGGGGAAGGCCCCGGGAATATGTGCCGTGATGTTTATCATTAGACAAAGTATAAAACAAAGTACATTTGATACAATAGGTGTGTACCTAATGGTCATAATTCAAAGTGGAATGAACATTTTGACTTTATGCGATCACACTGTCTGGTACGTGTTTCGGTGTAGAGCTTTTATGATACGGTGTATTGTTTTCAAGATGGCGGACAATGTTTACGTCGGAAGATAGGTGTCCAGTTATTTCACCTGGATTTTTCATATCCATCGTTTATATTAGATATAATTGTACCTGAGATATCAGGGAAGGTCCAATGTCTTGAATTATTCCCGTCAATCCCACAGATCTCCGTTTTTAAAACCACAGCTCTCACAACCAGTGTTTTCCTATTTTTCAAAACGGAATCGCGAGATGACCACTATTTTGGTGTCTGGGAGTCATTTAGAGACATTCTGACTCATCGAAGGTGCATAAATATTCGAATCGTTCAGTTGAGAGTGTATGTAAACATCCTTTGACCACAGAAATCGCATACTGTAAATGTTTTTTGGGTTTGAAAAATGTCACGATGATACGGTGTGAACCCAATGCTATTTTATCATGGTACGGTGTAGTCCGAGCACATTTTAACAGATATTGGTACGGTGTATCCACGAATTGTTGATACGGTTTAGAACGAAATTATACGCTTGAAGTTGTTTTAGTTAACGATTTTGAATTGTTTTGCTGCTAAACTCTGCTAAACTCTTTTAAAATGTAATCACGATCGCCCAGTTGATTAGAAACGGAAACGTGTGAACCTGTAACTTCAGTTGTTGTGGTTGTTTTGGAATGTTACCATGAGACAGTCGCCTTATATACATATAAACACTATCAGTTGAGGCTAAAAATGACTTAAAACCGTATACGAATATTTGTTTTTAATTATTTTTTAATCTGTTTTTATTCTGCAGTCTGTAAAGTCTCAAAATGGAACCCTTAGAGTAGATGCATCAATGCTACTACTTTAAACGACCGTCTGTAGACCAACAGGAATGCACCGATCATGTTTTAGTGGTTCACGGTCGAGATATCCTCCGAATAAGTACAACAGTTCTATATCAAACAACTGAGCCATTTTCACATGTTTCGGATAACTGCGTGCCAGTTTGGTCACTCATGAACCGAAGCCATTTACCGTTGAAAAGATGATGACCAATTCTCCAAAATAGTTGAACCGTTACACTATATTCCATCGATGATGTGTTTTCACAAGAATAGAATTTAATTACGTCCATAAACCGTAAAGTCGTGATGTTTTTAAAAGGAAAAGCTCCATCTTTTATTATTGTGTTCATTTGAAGCCATGTTTCCAGATGCCTATGTTTTTAAGTTCAGCTATAACATTCGGTAGCATTTCTTCAAATTTGTTTGAAGAGTCATTATTATTGTTTTCAGAATGTGGTATTGATTTATGTTCTGAGTGTTTTAACAGTGTTCAACTTAACAAAGCTAATATGTTTGATATTAACTTTTCTTTTCTCGATTTACATCTCTCTATTGAAAATGGTGAAATAATTAGCAAAATCTATGACAAGTTTAATTTTGATATTGCTAATTATCCCCATTTAGATGGGGATGTTCCCCGAGCATCTTCTTATGGAGTCTATTTGTCGTTTTCCTAGAGCTTGTACTCGCGTTGTGGATTTTAATATTCATAATCTTTATATAACTAAACAGCTACTCCATCAGCGCTACCGTTGCCATAAACTATGTAAAACCTTTGCAAAATTGTATTATTGTAACCCTGATCTTCTTTCCAAATATAAAAGTAATTTAAGAACTCTTCTGCGACTAGGACTATCACAACCTGACTTCTATGGTGATGTGATTTACGTAAATGTGATTCGTAAGATCCTTGGTCATGATCACTTTCATACTATCTTTGTTATACTTGTTAAAAGGTTTATCAAAAGAGGTTATGACCCTATCATTTTGCAACGCACTGCATACTTTGGTGGTGGACCCCTTTACAGTTCGCCACTATGCTTTCCTCTTTAATTGTTAGATGACCGGACAGATTATGGATCCTATGATGACGCCTACCTAAAGCCCAAAAGAACGGTGACGTTTGACGTTTGTCTGCACTTTTGTCTTGTCGTGCCCTCAATGGTGGTTTATTCTCTGTTGTTCTGGCTTCTGCCAAGTCAGTGAATACCTTCTTTGTGGCTTTCGAGGCTATTGTTTTTTTTTATTGATATATACACGAGCATCTTTGTGTTTTACTTATTTTGCCTATTAATGCTGTTTTGTTGGTTAGAGAATAGTTCATGGCGGGGATTTCTTTATTTACACTGTCCCGTTTTATTGGGATGAATTAGGGTAAGTGTGAGGTTTGGTGCAACCTAGAACCTGGTTTAAACCCCCAGCGACCTTTATTGCCACTGACCGTTCCAAGGCGGTAGCCCTATTGTCAACCATTTTTGTGTTTGTGGCGTCATATGCCTTTATTCTTTGTTAACACTGCCATTCATGTTTGTCCTTTTGCTTGTTTTGGGTTTACTGTGTTCTGTGTTCGACTTTTATACTTATTTTAAAACGTTTAGCAAAATGACTATTGAGCTTTTCTCCCTCGGCACCAATTTCACTTGATAAATTATGCATGGAATCTTCCAAATTGTCGACTGTATCTTTACATAGATATGTATGTCGCATGTAAGTGCATACTCGTTGTATCCGTTATAATCATCAGTGTCGTTATCATTATCAGCGTACTGTAATTGTTCTTTTATTTCTAATGTCCAGTCACGCTGGTCCACTTTCAGGTTTTCATATTTAAAGATATTGTTGCTTCTGGAATTATTTCAAAGTTGTTAGTCAGCAAGCCATATTTTCCAGTTGTTTCATTCAGAATTATTGTACGTATACGGAGGATTTCTCGACCGTCAAACATGATCGAGGCATTCCTGTAGGTCCGCAGACGGTCGCTTACAGAAGAAGCATTGATGTATTTGCTTTACCGGTTCCGTTTTGAGACTTTACAGAATGAACAAAAAATATGATTAAAACGAAAAATAACAAACTACAATGTATGTTTATAACCGGTTTTTACGCAATGTTTAACCGCAACTAATAGTGCTTATATGTTTTTAAGGCGACTATTTTAAGGTAACATTTCAAAACAACGACAACAACTAAAGTTACAGGTCAAACAATGTTCCGTTTTGTATCGACTGGCCGATCGTGATTATATTTTGAAAGAGATTAACAGAAAAATAATGCTTATTCATGATAGCATTTAAAATCGTTAACTAAAACTACTTGAAACATGTAAGTTCGTTCTACACCTCACCAATATCTGTTAAAATAACATTGGGTACACACCGTATCATCGTGACATTTTTCAAACCCAAAAAACATCAACATTATGCAATTTATGTGCTCAAAGGATGTTTACATACACTCTTAACTAAACGATTCGAATATTTATGCACCTTCTAGGATTTAGAATTCCCTTAAATGACTCCCAGACACCAAAATAGTGGTCATCTCTCGATTCAGTTTTTAAAAATAGGAAACCACTTGTTGTGAGAGCTGATTGTGGTTTTAAAAACGGAGATCTGTGAGATTGACGGGAATAATTCAAGACATTGGACCTTCCCTGATACTTCAAGTACGGTTATATTTAATATAAACGATGGATATGAAAAATCCAGGTGAAATAATTGGACACCTACCTTCCGACATAAACATTGTCCGCCATCTTGAAAACAATACACCGTATTATAAAAGCTCTACACCGAAACACGTACCAGAAAATGGATCAAGCAAGACAGTACTGAACAATTAACGAATTTATTTTAAAGAGTTACAGTCGCATCAGTTTTATTTAATCCATTTAAATAGCCTAACGCAGTTGAATTATTTCTAGCCACGACTTCAATTGCAAGATGCTTTTGTATAAGGACGCATAATTGGCGTAATTCTACCGGACGAAGGTTCGGAGTGTCTGAACAGTAATGTGTTAAATGGATTATCTCCGTTGGTCATGGCTTCACTGGGTCACACTGGTGATCATCCGGCTTCGGAGAGTATCCTTGTGATACACTTATCTAGTAAGTTAGGTCGCATTATTATCTCCCTGACCAACGACTTTACCAATGGTGATCATTCTGGTCCTGGGGGGTGTCCGGTCTATCGACATGATAATTCATAGATAATTCATAGACAGTATTCTCGATTTAACAATTTCAAAATGATATGGCATAATTAGAGATTAGGGTGTTGTGCATAACCCGTGTACCCTCTAATTTTTGGAGCTTAAAATATAAAAGACAAACACGTAAAGTTGTATACATGTATTGACTTGTATTAACATTTATAAAGAGCACGAATTACATGTATTGTCATTTATTAGCAGCAAAAGCAATACTTACATGTAAGTTAGCATTTATAATGAGCAAGAGCAATTGTACCAGGCGGTACCAATCACAAAGCGATGTGAGATATGACACTCCGACCTTGGGTTCGACAATATAAAGCTGATGTGGCCATATTTTCCACATATATAACATGCATTAGAATGCCACATACAAGTGACATGCATTGAAAATGATATTATTTAACAGATCTGGTGTTGTTCATTAATAAGATTTATTCTGGAGTGTGCATCTTAAAATAAATTAAAAAAACAGCTTTCTTTCCATTTATTTCATAAAGGCACAACATGTTATTTTCAACTTTAACGGAAATGATACAGATAAGTGTGTACTAATAATATTACCGTCAAATTAAGAGATAACCATGCTACCGCGTCGCCGTAAAACGCAATTTCAGACCGTAAAACCAACCACATACCGTCCCAGAAAATCTTAGCAATGATTATCTCGATTCTAATTCTTTTCCATTAAATGCGACATATAAAATAAAATCATACATACACACTTGTTTTTCTATGAAAACTCAAATTCACGGATGCCAGCATGTTGTTGGCGTCATCCAATGGCGTCGTTTGTATCAACGTTATGTGTCGTCACATATTTTTCAGCAGGTTTTACGGTCGCAAATTTGAGACGTTAGCTAATGGAGCAACGTGTTACATAATAGTTGCATTAATTTAAATTATATCTCCCGATGTCCAGAGTTGTTAATTGAAACAATCCGATAAAACGTTATTTGATTTATTTTACGAGTGTTGACGTTGATAGTTCTTTACTACCTGTACCCTGATGTAGGATGAAACAAATCTCACCATTACCTATTGTTATCCCAGTTAAGTGGGACAGTGTAAATAAAGAAAATCACAATAATGGGCATTATTATATATTATAAAATATAAGCGTTTTCCATTGGTCTAGAAGCAGTCACGTGTGATTAAATAGTTTTGAGCATTCTGATAGGAAATATGCAATTCATGCAATAGTTCATCACGTGACCGTGCAATAGTAAATTTAGCGTGCAATAGTACAGCTGTGTCATTGACGCTGTTTGTAACACAAAAGCGTCTAACGACCTTGTTCAATATATCATTTGCACAACTGACATTGGCAGCTTAAACAGAGGAGGAATTTGATACACTGCTTTTATTTTATGTAAATACAAGTAGTTTTTTAAATTCTTTATTAGGGAAAACACATTTTTTTGTGCATGGCCTTACACTTTTTCTAATTTCAGTTCAATTTTATAAGTAAAAGCACAAGAGGCCCAAGAGGGCCTGCATCGCTCTACTGGCTATATGGAGTCTTTGATGGGGATCACGACAACAACATGCGCAACTATGCTTGGTACTGATCATTCCTGCCAAGTTTTACTGAAATCAAGCCAAGGGTTCAGGAAAAATTGTCTGGATAAAGTTTGTGTATATTAGGCCATAACTGATTCAACCAGAACACGGCGATGATAGGCGGAAATAGGCTTGGTACTCATCATCCCTGCCAAAATTCGTTGAAATTCGGACAGGAGTTACGAAGAGACTAGTCTGGATAAAGTTTGTGTATCGATACCTTTAAAGGGCTATAACTCCACAAAAAAAAGTTCAACCGGAACCCGGCGATGACATTCACAACTAAGTCTTGAACTGATCATTTCTGCAAAGTTTCACTGAAATCTGGACAGGGTTCAGGAGAACTAGTCCGGACAAAATTTGTGGATTTTAACATTTAAAGGCCATAACTCCGCCTACAATCTTTCAACCAAAATACGGCGATGGCGTACCGCCTCGAGCAATAATACCCTGCTCGGGCCAGTAGTCACTACCTCTGATAAATAGTTCTAACCATTCAATTCTAAGGAATTAAATAGTTGTATAATAATTTAAGTAAAACACAAAGATAGTCATATATATATGAATATAAACAACAAAAACCTATAAAGCCATAATATCAATATATGTGCATGTAGTCTAATTTCTGTCACATATCTACTATTACCTTAAAGTTCTCTCCCGCTTATGCTTTTAAAATTGTAACATTATACATACTTAAAAAAATGTTCACATGCAATATTTAAATTAACTTGACAGTAATCTTAATTTACTTAATGAATGCAACACACTAGCAACAATAATGACAGCGTAATATTTGCTTGCTTCCTTCTTACATACACACACACGCGCACACAGTCATATCATAGTCAATTAGTTTTTTATTTCAAAGTACAAAACGTTTCTAATACGTACATATAATACCTCAAGTAACCCTCATATATATGCAAATGATATGATGCTTTTGTAAAAAATGTGTGTTCAATAAATAACATTCAACATCTGATAATCTATCCTCAGAGAAAATGGTTAAAAGCCTGCTTAGAGCAGTTTATTTTTTTAAATGAAAATATAATAGATTTTTTAATAATGATAAAATATAGAGGATCTCACATGAGTACTCATTCATTATTAAATTTATTAAACGAATTGGCAAAATGATATAATGCGAGGCTCTTGTAGCATTATATCAATTTTGCTAACGGGTTTAATAAATTCAATAATGAATGAATTGAATTGGATTTTATAGTCGCACCAACAGCTAAGGTCATATGGCGACTTTCCAGCTTCCACTGGTGGAGGAAGACCCCAGGTGCCCCTCCGAGCAATTTTCGTGCACGGGCGGGCACCTGGGTAGAACCACCGACGTTCCGAAAGCCAGCTGGATAGCTTCCTCACATAAAGATTCCTAGGCCCCTGAGGGATCGAAACTACAGCGGTGAGGGGCAAGTGATTGCAAGTCAGAGACTCTAACCACTCGGCCACGGACGCCCCCCAATAATGAATGAGAACGAATGTTAGATTCTATTTATCACATAACTCACATATCGACTTTTATTTCATTTTGCCTGTCGCTTTAACAAGCGAAACCGAAATAAACCGTGGGAATTGGGTCATAGTCATATCGATTTTTTTGACAGCGCATACTAGGCTTATTTGCATACTTATATAACTAGTGGTATATCGAAAATATAGAATGATGTTATTCCACTCCCACACAGTAAGTTATGTGATAATAATTGGTATTATAGTAATAAAGTAATAGTATATAAATTTTTAATTATAAATGTGCTACTTATAGAAATAGAAGTAAAAAGATGTCCAAAGCTTAAATTTCGCCAATATGTGTGTAGACTGTTTTAAGACAAGCGAGAACTACTATTTTACAATGTCGTATTATCAGCAGATATACTCTGTGTTTCTATATTACGTCTAATATAACCTCCAGACGTGCTCTCTGGCGTAGGCCTTTTACATTTTAAATTTTGAATTTGAGATATTGTTCTTGCATTAACGAAAAAACACAAAAACAACGAAACGCCCTGAAGACCATTCAGTGCAATATGAACTAACCAAAGGCCATCATCGCGAACAAAGGCACCTATAATACCAACAATCCAGGTAAACCCAAGTATCATCGACATTTTAAAGTAGACTAGACAATATGCTTTTCTTCCAGAATTTGACGGAAACCGTTTCCTTTGAATAGTGCAGACAATAAGGATGAAAACGACGAGATTTAATATAATAGATAGACCAACTGGTACACCAACAAACACAACCAAAGCTTGTCCATTCGATATCCAACATATCCCTCTCTCACCATAACCTGGATTTATCTGTAAATCAGTAAAATTGATGGAAATACACACCAGAAGTATTACGAGTGGAATACAAATCGCTAATGCCAAGTATTTGCGAAACCTTGAAAAAGCGCCAGAACGATCAATTGCAATATTAGATCGAAACAAAAGAGCCATATCGAGTGCGATTATATTCATCCAAACAAACATTTTAATTAGCAGGAAATGCAGGACAATAGCGAACAAAACACATGCCATTTGATCCTGTATTTGGGGCTGGGATAACATCATAATGTGTATTAGCAACATTGTTGAAGAAAGTGCCGTCAAGTTAAGACCATTGATATTTCTTAAACGATGAAAAATGCAATGCATTACAATAATAATAAACAACGCCACTGCGGACAAAGCCGAAGCTATTATTGACATCAGTGTGAAATAAGCGGAGTATTGGAACATATTGACATATTCAACATCCGTGTCAACATCTGCAGCACACACATATACTCGGTCATTGTGAAGAATAAACTCACCAGGACTGAACCTGAGATTGGTATTCGTGACATATACAGTTCCGTTTATTATATTAACCTCCTTTGGTCCATACGCGATCATTGAACATCCCAGATTGGGCGGTGCCACAACACACGTTATTGCAGATTCTAATATATATGTATCATCCTTTATTCTAGCTTTCCAGTGTACATATTGGGTAGTTGTGCTTATGTTGTATTCAGACAACGTAATCCTATTGATGTCTTCGTCACTTAATTCTGCGTGCCTATCAATAAGTAGAAACCCTTCAATACACTGTAGTACATTTTCTGAACCGTAATTTTGAGCAGATATTTGAATACCTGTTGCATTTGATCGTATACGCATGTTAATAATATTTCTAAATAGTTCCATAACATAATGCCACGAATTACCTTCGATACGAATCAAGTGGTATTTTGACTCTGTGCTGCTATGGACGTTTTCGTCGACAACCTGATCGTTGTCTAAAATAACAACATTAGGAAAATTATTGATACTCAGAAGCAACGTAGAGATATCAAATGTCTCTTCATGCAACTGGAAACTGTTTTCGTCATAATTTGTTACTATTACCAACGAACCAGCTATTTTTGTAGCATTTGAGTGATCAGTAGGCAGATACACAAGAAAGTCCGAACTACTGTCATTGGTTTCAATGCATTTCCCGCTTTGTGCAATCCGTCCTGGCGGACAGTAAAGAATTCTGCACCTTTTACTAACACAATCAAATACTTCCTTAATCTCGCATGTTTCTGATCCACCACATTGGGCTTTAGTCGTAACAACAAAATCCTGATTAAAATCAAACAAAACCCTAAAATCAATCTTAAAATTATCTTTACCTCCAGGCGTTATCGGCTTGTGTCCTCCTGCTACTGTAAAACAATCGAAGTTGGTAAGTATTGTAGTATTAAGCAAACATGCGGCGCAGTGAGGGTTCCGATAGATCCTACCATCATCTGGGTTTTGAATAGGGTACACGTATGCGTTACATAGAGTCTGCATAGACGATTCCTGATGCGTTAGACCATTTGGGCAGGAGGTGCTTGTAAAATTAGAGTGAATGTCATTAAAGCATTTTCTGGGATACGTGTTCATATTCGACGTTTTTGGAGTTATTTTTACGGTGCAAATTGTGTCTATTTCTTGCAATGAAAGTTGTTCGTTTATACTCAGAGAAGTATCATTACAATAAGCTACGACATTCCAAAACTCTACTTTGTCCCTGTTTGCGCCATGACATAGCGCGCAGTTTATGTTTTTAAATGTTAAATGTTTTCCAGTGCCGTCTTTGTAACTTACGGGAATATTATTCGCACCATAGTTACTTGGGCTGTTTTTACATAGGTCATTGACTTCCGGATGCTGTGTTGCTGTGTACGCAGGACATCTATCTATCAACCAATATGCTGTCTTTCCGGACTTATCACCAATACAGGAACTGTTATGATGAATGTATATCTCGTCTGCAAGATTGGGCGATGCTGATGCTGCTTCTATTAAAGCGTCTATATCATCTAAGTATTCGCCATTGTTTAACAACAAATCTTCAAACACAGAATAACAACAGTCCTTGTAGATAAAACATAATTTATCACAAAGGCAATTGGTTGCCTCTCGGTTATTACATGCATTATTGTCACATGTTTTAGCTGTCATGTTATAAAACCAACTAGATGAGAAATTGTCTAAGTCGTTATCTGAATCATTATGAGGCGTATCGTTATTGTCACTGGTGTGTTCAGGCTCATCAGTTGTTGATTCGTTATCACTAATATTTAAACCACATTTTAGATTAAAGATAGGCGAACATTTTTCAGGATTTTCAAAGAAAACATCGTCCGATTTGGGCTCTGTTAACAATGGTTCGTTTGTGGCATCAGTACTTGTTGAGAGAAAAGTCAAAGGTGTGGTAGAAACAACATGTGACGGCATGTCTTCTAAAGTATTAACTGTGTCTGAACCAGAATCAGACGTATTTAATTGTGCTACAAATGTCGTTCTGGATAAGATTTGCAGTAGAAAGAAGCAGAGCATAGTTTCTGAAAAAAGGAAAAAATATTAGAGTATACAGTGACATACAAAATTCGAATACTTTCGAAAAGTAATCAAGACACATCGAAATACTTTTTGTAACATGATAATATTTTCATTTGTAAGAACTAAAAATTTAAATTGATGAACACATATTTCATTTTAAAACCTTTTTGTGTAGTATATCTTTTTCATAATTAGTCAAATGTGTCATTTCGTTTTGCAGTGTTAGAATATTTGTGTTTTTTTTCTAATACACGTTATTATAATATATCCGATTTAAATGTTGCATTATGTGTTTTGAATAATAGTGATCGATCATGAAAGAAGTCGGACTTAATATGTTTGTATTAGTTAAACGAATAAATGCGTATTTTTGTAATATTTTTGTAATAAATTAAACACTTTTTATGCAAAAGTGCAATAAATTTAAATTTTACTTACTGAAGAAAAGTTCCATTTTGACACTCACAGCGATGCAGGTGGCGGCATTATGATCGCCGATGATGCTTTTGAGGAATTATATATACAACCATCCAATAATCGATGTCTCAGCGACAAATGATAAAATCATTTTATATCGCAGTATTGACCAAACTGGATGCGTGTTCAATACACACAGATATGACATTTCAATTGGAGACAAATCAGGCATTAACTCGCCATTAAGATAAATGTCCTCATTTATTGGACTAGCGTGATAAAACATTCACATTTTGCATGGCGTAAAATATCTAAATCATAAATCAGGTTCACACAAAAAGATTCCGTTTTACATCAATCTCAGAGGAGTTGAACAATATGGACAAATTATTTAGAAACTATTGAGCGTAAATTAATTATTACATAGTCAACAGTAAACACGTTAAGCCTCAGGATATCAAAATGGTAATCCAACGTAGAGTTGAAACTACTTAAGTAAGGTTTAAAACATGTTTTCTGTAATTAACGTTTTAATAAAGAGGATTGCTTTCACACTCATGCTGTGCTTAGAGTTGGTAAACACTGAGTTATCTGTATCTGAAACTGGTAATCCGAGACATATTTCTGTCATATCGTTTAAAATAGGTGTTGTGACGTCCTATTATACACAAATGATGGACATTCCTATAGGAATTTAATTCAAACAATACTTAGTCAAGTAATGAGTGAGACTGGACAACCGGTAATGCCTATGTAAGACTGCTCCAGTATCAAGGTACATAGTATCGATAACATAACCTAACATGTGTAACTGTAATACAGTTTGAATATAATAGTTTGACAATTAGTTTAAAATCGTTGAAGCATTCGTACCATAAGTGTTGACTTTACCTATACGAATAACTTGATTGCCAACTTCTTTAAAGCCACGGACGCCGCATTTAAATCGCTTTCATCTTTTTAGGCGTGTCTTTTTGTGTAACTTCAGGCTCACAAGCTCATGACGAAATCGGGTATTTAAGCAACCAAATTTAACGCAGGACATCATTTATTGTATAGACATCGAGGAGGCAGTATTATAATTTGAAAAAAAAATGTTTGCCTCTCTGTGGATTTGAACACACGATATTTGTAATTTTTAGTCAGTTATAGACCAACTCCTGGGACTTCTTGAAAACATGGTATATTTAGAACGATTTATTATCATGCAAAATAGCTTAACATATGTGAACGCACCTCAGATATCAGTATATTGTACATCATGAGGCATGTGCAAATTAATCATGCGTCATGTGATAAAATGTGTTATCAAAATAAAACTAGGATTACGTTTTAAAATCCCAGCATGGCATTGTACATGTTATTATCTGAAAACTAGATCACAGCTTGGCATTGTACATGTTATTATCAAAATACTGAAGTTCAGCATGATATTATACATGGTATTATCAGAATACTGGAACACAGCATGGTATTGTACATTTTATTATAAAATACTGGATCCCAGTATGGAATTGTACATGTTATTATCAGAAAACTGGATCCTAGCATGGCATTCTACATGCTATTATCAAAATACTGGATCCCAGCATGGTATTGTACATGTTGTTATCAGAAAACTGGAACCCAGCATGACATTGTATATGTTACGATCCAAATACTGAAGCGCAGCATCATATTATACATGTTGTTATCAGAATACTGTAACACTACATGACGTTATACATGTTATTATCAGAATACTGGAACCGGCATGACATTATACATGTTATTATGTGAATACTGGAACACAGCATGACATTCGGCATGTTATTATCAGAATACTGGAACACAGCATGTCATAATAAATAATATTATCAGAATATTGGATCCAACATGACATATACATGTTATTATCCGAATACTGGATCACAGGATGACATTGTATATGTTATTATCAGAATACTGGATCCAGCATGACATTGTACATATTATTATCAAAATACTGGAACACAGTATGGCATTGTACATGTTATTATCAAAATACTGGATCCCAGCATGACATTATACATGTTATTATCAGAATACCGGATCACAGCATGACATTGTACATGTTCTTATCTGAACACTAGATCCCAGCGGGACATTGAGAATGTTATTATCAGAATACTGGAGGCTTGTAACCTCCCCCCCCCCCTTTTGGTACGCAGTATTCAGGGCGTTTTAGGCGGTATTCAGTACGCACGAGCCTGGTACGCAGTACTCGCACAACACACTATTTAGAATTTAGTACTCATAAAATGTATTTTTAAAACCAAATATGTACAAAAAAATCATAAAATGTAAATAAAGGTCTAATTTTGATAATCGGGCCTTCATTCATCTAGCAGATCCCGGCTCTTAGGTGTTTTAGGTCATCATTCAAATTATAGTTATTGCCCTTCGTAATTTTATACGTAGAATTTTTGTCCGGAGCTAAATAGTATTCAGTACTCGGTCTCTAAAATAAGGAGTATCTACTACTCGTGGGGTAGTGGGGTTACATCCTCATATTTCATACTGGAACACGGCATGTCATTGTACATTTTGTTATCAAATAACTGGATCCCAGCCTGGCATTGTATATGTTATTATCAAAATACTGGATCCAGCATGACATTGTACATGTTATTATTAAAATACTGGATCCCAGCGTGGCATTGTACATGTTATTATCAAAATACTGGAACACAGCATGGCATTGTACATTGTCGCAAGATGACCCTAGTGGTTGGGATGGGACTAACTCAGGAAAGAATCAATGACGGTGAATGCAGTTACATAAGTTTAATGCAACTTTTAAACTATGTTAAATATATACACTTATTACGAAAAACAAGCGAATACACAGATGAAATATGAAAAAACTGTTCTCCTGAACGTTTAAGACGTTCTCAGCATTATTAAAAATACTGAATGTGTCGACTGAATATATATGACAATAAAGTGTTGTTAAAGTTATAACAATGATGATGTGCACAAGAATTATGCTCTAGCGCGATTAATGAGATGCGCGAGAGCTCATGAAGATGATGATGCGCGAATCCAATGGGTGATTGTCATCAAATGCCTTCTATAAGGGTTGATGACGCGATATATATGATAATTAACCTCCACCGCGGTTGTGAATGACGTTCCTTCAGTGAGGACTGATAACGGGCCCACCTCGTTTCCCGGGGGTTGTTGATTATATAACCTGGCCATGTTGTCTATGTACGGGGACCGTCTCCACCGCTCCTTACGTTATGCGTTGATTCATGTGTCGAATCACCTAGAGGGCCTACACACCCTAAAGTCTTAGCTCCACTCCGGGAGGCTTATCTCCACTCCGGAAGGTTTAGGCTGTAATAATACATACTTTTAGATGTCGGTTCATTAACACAACAATCTCATACAATTATCAGTACACAAACAAATCATTATCTAGTAAATATATGCGAACCACGCTCTAATTATGATGTGTAGCAATGCAACGTATTCTACAATACCATGTATACTCATCGACATATACACAAGTATAGCACCTCACCGTTAATCACCGTTCCTAATATACAACGTTATCAATTTAATCTTGTATTACAAGTAGTGAGTTATACTCATATGCATATATACATTTATGTCCTATCAATGTTAACTAATGCACCTACCATACAACATTATCAAATTAATATCGTTCAATTAATGATCGACTACAATAATTATATCAAAGAAAGTTAACTTCTAATTCATATGCTAGTTTATCAAGTTAATGTTTGAGAAACATAAATTAAAGCTAACCGGATTTAGTAACATCACCAAACAAGATGGCGACGCCCACTGAATACAAATGTACGATACAATTTCATAAAATAAATACTGACCACATATTGCCTGTGAATTTCGCCGTTTCCAAATTCTGCCCAAACAAAGCAACTTTCAATCAATCCCGGCCATGACTGAAGAACGATATATTTTATAACCAACGTTCCGCCCAACACATTATTTCCCACGTTCATTCCGTGATAAACGTGGCTAAATGCGCAGTATTAAAATTCTACAAGAAAGGACCCTTACACAATTTTCCCTTTTAGATAGATAGATTGTAAAATACCTATACGTTTACATGCATTAACGCACATATACACTTATTCCACGGCCCTGCCGAACTCACTCTACCGGCGCTATAAAAGTGCACGTTTTTCCGTGATACATGAATATATCATGCAACTGGTGAATTTGTTTCAACTGAACAATGTATTAGCATGTGACTTTCAGATGTCGCCAAGTGCTTACAAAAGTATGTACGACCAAAACGCTCTACTCAAGATAATTTTGTGATATACATGTTATTATAAGAATACGAGATCCTGCATGACATTGTACATGTTGTTATCAAAATACTGGAACACAGCATGGCATTGTACACGTTGTTATTAGAATATTGGATCCAGCCTGACACTATGCAATATGATGATTACTAGAATAACGTGTTCTGAAAGTGTGTATCACCTCGAGTAGGTAAATGACAGATCAAGGATCGCACGAGAGGCGACACTTTCAGAACACGTTACTCTAGTAATAATCCTTTCATTATATACCTCCTAAATATGATTAAAAATATTTACATTTCTGTTGCATACGTATGCAATAAAGAAGGTTTCTAAATGTTTCAAGGCTTATTTTTTTATGAACCGTAGAAGGCATAATATGTATGGGGGTGTAGCTACAGCTCAGGAAGTAAAAGTTCAATGGTTTGACGTACTTGTCTTGTTTGTTTGACGTGACGTCGTCTTGACGTTCTCGTGCAAATGGGTGTAAATGTTGGCATTATTAGGAATTTCCCTGTTCTATTTTAAGTAGGATAGTGATACGGAAACTATTTGTAATAGCATACTGATACAGAATCAGAAAACCTGTGATACAGGTTTTTGTATTCCACTGTAAGAAAATGAAGGTTCTGTGTATATAATTATAGATAGGTATATAATAAATGTTATTATCAGAATACTGGAACACAGCATAACGTTATACATGTTATTATCAGAATACTGGAACACAGCATGACATTGTGCATGTTATTATCAGAAACTGAAACACAGCATGACATTGTACATGTTATTATCAGAATACTGGAACACAGCATGACATTATACATGTTATTATCAGCATGCTGGAACACAGCATAACATTATATATGTTATTATCAGAATACTGGAACACAGCATGATATTGTATATGTTATTATCAGGATACTGGAACACAGCATGACATTATACCTCTTATTATCAGAATACTGGATCCAGCATGACATTATACTTGTTATTATCAGAATACTGGATCCAGCATGACATTATAAATGTTATTTCAGAATACTGGAACACAGCATGTTAGTGTACATGTTATTATCACAATACTGGAGCACAGCATGAAATTATACATGTTATTATCAGAATACTGGATCCAGCATGGCATGGTACAAGTTATAATCAGAATACTGTATCACAGCATTACATTGTACATGTTATTATCAAAATACTGGAAAACAGAATGACACTCTACATGTTATTATGGGAATACTTGAACACAGCTTGACATTATATTTGTTATTATCAGAATACTGGAACACTGCATGACATTATACATGTCATTATCGGAATACGAGATCCAGCATGACATTATAAATGTTATAATCAGAATACTGTAACACAGCATGGCAGTGTACATGTTATTATCAGAATACTGGAACAGAACATGGCAATGTACATGTTATTATCACAATACTGGAACACAGCATAAAATTATACATGTCATTATCAGTATACTGGATCCGGCATGGCATTGTACATGTTATTTTCAGAATACTGGATCACAGCATTACATTGTACATGTTATTATCAAAATACTGGTACACAGAAAGACACTCTACATGTTATTATTTTGAATACTGGAACACAGAATGACACTCTACATGTTATTATAGGAATACTGGAACACAGCATGACATTATATATGTTATTATTAAAACACTGGAATACAGCATGTCATTGTACATGTTATTATCAAGATACTGGGTCACAACATAGCATAGTACATGTTTTTATCAGAATACTGGATCACTGCAAGTCATTGTACATGTTATTATCAAAATACGGGATCCCAGCATGGCATTGTGCATGTTGTTATCAGACAACTCGATACCAGTATGACATTGTGCATGTTATGATCGAAATACTGAAGCACAGCATGATATTTTACATGTTGTATCGGAATACTGCAACACCGGATGACATTATACATGTTTTTATCAGAATACAGTAAACAGCATGACACTATACATGTCATTATCAGACCACTGGAGCACAGCATGACATTGTACATGTTATTATCAAAATACTTGAACACAGCTTGACATTATACATGTTTTTATCAGAATACTGGAACAAAGCATGACATTGTACATGGTATTATCAGAATACAGGAACACAGCATGACATAGTACATGTTATTATCAGAATACTGAAGCACAGCATGACATTAAACATGTTATTATCATAATACTGCAACACAGCATGACATTATACATGTTATTATCAAAATACTTGAACACAGCATGACATTATACATGATTTTATCATAATACAGGAACAAATCATGAAATTGTACATGGTATTATCAGAATACTGGAACACAGCATGACATAGTACATGTTATTATCAGAATACTGAAGCACAGCATGACATTGCTTATGTTATTATCAGAATACTGGATCCAGCATGACATTATACATGTTATTATCAAAATACTGAAACACAGCATGACATTATACATGTTATTATCAAAACACTGAAACACAGCATGGCTTTGTACATGTTATTATCTAGATACTGGATCCCAGCATGGCATTGTACATGTTGTTATCAGAATACTGGAACACAGCATGCCATTATACATGCTAGTATCAGAATCTGGAACACTGCATGAAATTGTAGATGTTATTATCAACATATTGGAACACAGCATGACATTGTACATGTTCTTATTAAAATAATGGATCCAGCATCACATTTTCCTTTTATTATTCGAATACTGGAACACAGGTTGGCATCGTAGAAGTTATTATCAGAATACTGGATAACCATGACATTGTTTATGTTATTATCAGAAAACTGGATTCAGCATGACATTGTACATGTTATTATCAGAACACTGGAACACAACATGGCAATGAATATGCTATTCTCAGAATACTGGAACACAGCTTTTATTGTACATGTTATTATCAGTATACTGGAACACAGCATGACATTATACATGGTATTATCAGAACATTGGAACACAGCATTTCATTGTACATGTTATTATCAAAGTACTGGAAAAAAGCATGGCATTTTACATGTTATTATCGGAATACTGGAACACAGCATGACATTGTACATGTTATTATCAACATACTGAACACAGCATGACATTGTACATGCTAGTATTAGAATACTGGATCCAGTATGTCATTGTATTTGTTATTATCAAAATACTGGAACATATCATGACAATATACATGTTATTATCAGAATCTGTAACACAGCATGAAATTATAGATGTTATTATCAACATTTTGGAACACAGCATGACATTGCGCATGCTATTATTATAATACTGGATCCAGCATGACATTGTTCTTTTATTATCCTATTACTGGAACACTGCATGGCATTGTACATGTTATTATGAGAATACTCGAACACAGAATGGCAATGTACATGTTATTATCAGAATACTGGAACACAGCATGTCATTGTACATATTATTGTCATAATACTTGATCCAGCATGACATTGTACATGTTATTATCAGAATACTGAAACACAGCATGGCAATGTACATGTTATTGTCATAATACTTGATCCAGCATGACATTGTACATGTTATTATCAGAGTTTTGGAACACAGCATGGCATTGTACACGTTATTATCAGAATACTTAAACATAGCATGACATTTTAGATGTTATTGTCTGAATACTGTAAGACAGCTTGACATTGTTCATGTTATTATCAGAATACTGGATTCAGCATGACATTATATATGTTATTATCAGAATACTGGAACACAACATGGCAATGTACATGTTATTATTAGAATACTTGATCCAGCATGGCATTGTACAAGTTATTATCAGAATACTAGATCCAGCATGACATAATAAAATGTTATTGTCAGACTACTTGACATAGCATGGCAGTGTACGTTTTATTATCATAATACTGGAACAGAGCGAGGCAATGTACATGTTATTATCAGAATACTGGAACACAGCATGAAATTATACATGTTATTATCAGACTACTGGATTCAGCATGGCATTGTTCATTTCAATTTCAGAATACTGGATGAAGCATGACATTGTACATGTTATTCTCACAGAAGGTCATCGTATATGTTATTATCAAAATACTGATCTAAATTCGGCATTGACATGTTGTTATCAGTAAACTGGATCCCAGCATGAAATTGTACATACTATGATCGAAATACTGAAGCACAGCATGATATTATACATGTTGTTATCGGAACTCTGGAACACAGGATGACATTGTTCATGTAAATATCATAATATTGGAACACAGAATGACATTGTACATGTTATTGTCAGCATACTGGAACACTGCATGACATTATACATGATTTTATCAGAAAACTGGAACACAACATGACATTATACATGTTTTTATCAGAACATTGGAACACAGCATGACATTATACATGTTATAATCAGAATACTGGAACAAAGCATGACATTGTACAAGGTATTATCAGAATACAGGAACAAAGCATGACATAGTACATGTTATTATCAGAATACTGGAAAACAGCATGACATTGCTCATGTTATTATCATAATACTGGATCCAGCATGACATTATACATGTTATTATCAGAATACTGCAACACAGCATGAC
This sequence comes from Cyrtodaria siliqua, assembly GCA_037043455.1. Lineage (NCBI taxonomy): Eukaryota > Metazoa > Mollusca > Bivalvia > Adapedonta > Hiatellidae > Cyrtodaria > Cyrtodaria siliqua. The sequence continues at coordinate 165,814 of JAWPHD010000743.1, read as the reverse complement.
ATTATATATGTTATTATCAAAACACTGAAACAGAGCATGGCATTGTACATGTTATTATCAAGATACTGGATCCCAGCATGGCATTGTACAATATTTTTATCAGAATAGTGGCTCACAGCAAGTCATTGTACATGTTATTATAAAAATACTGGATCCCAGCATGGCATTGTACATGCTGTTATCGGAATACTGGAACACAGGATGACAATATACATGTTATTATCAGAATACTGTAACACAGAATCACATTATACATGTCATTATCAGAACATTGGAAACACCATGACATTGTACATGTAAATATCAAAATACTGGAACACAGAATGACATTATACATGTTATAATCAGAAGACAGCATGACATAGTACATGGTATTATCAGAATACTGGAACACAGCATGACATAGTGCATGTTATTATCAGAATACTGGAGAACAGCATGACATTGCTCATGTTATTATCAGAATACTATATCCAGCATGACATTATAGATGTTATTATCAGAATACTGCAACACAGCTTGACATTATACATGTTATTATCAAAACACTGAAGCACAGCTTGGAATTGTACATGTTATTATCAAGATACTGGATCCCAGCATGGCATTGTACAATGTTTTTTTCAGAATTGTGGATCCCAGCATGGCATTGTACATGTTGTTATCGGAATACTGGAACACAGGATGACAATATACATGTTATTATCAGAATACTGGGACATAGCATGACATTATACATGTTTTTATCAGAACACTGGAACACAGCATGACATTGTACATGTTATTATAAAAATACTGAAACACAGCTTGGCATTGTACATGTTATTATCAAGATACTGGATCCCAGCATGGCATTGTACAATGTTTTTATCAGAATTGTGGATCCCAGCATGGCATTGTACATGTTGTTATCGGAATACTGGAACACAGGATGACATTATACATGTTATTATCAGAATACTGGAACACAGCATGACAATGTACATGTTTTTATCAGAACACTGGAACACAGCATGACATTGTACATGTTATTATCAAAATACAGGAACACAGAATGACATTGTACGTTTTATTATCAGAATACTGGAACACAGCATGATATTATACATGTTATTATCAGAATACTGGAACACAGCATCAGATTGCACATGTTACTATCAGAATACTGGAACACAGCATGATATTTTACATGTTATTATAAGAACACTAGAACAAAGCATGGCAATGTACACGTTATTGCCACAATACTGGATCACATCTTGGTATTGTACATGTTATTATCAGAATACTTGAACACAGCATGACATTATACATGTTATTATTAGAACATTGGAACACATCATGACATTGTACATGTTATTATCAAAATACTGCAAAACAGCATGACATTGTACATGCTATTATCAGAATATTGAATCCAGTATGTCATTGTATTTGTTATTATCAAAACACTGGAACATAGCATGACATTATACATGTTATAATCAGAATCTGGAACACAGCATGAAATTGTAGATGTTATTATCAAAATATTGTAACACAGCATGACATTGTACATGTTATTATTATAATGGTGGATCCAGTATGACATTGTCCTTTTATTATCAGAATACTGGAACACTGCATGGCATTGTACATGTTATTATCAGAATACTGGAACACAGCCTGCCATTGTACATATTATTGTCGTAATACTTCATCCAGCATGACATTGTACATGTTATTATCAGAGTGTTGGAACACAGCATGGCATTGTACACGTTATTATCAGAATACTGAAACACAGCATGATATTGTAGATGTTATTATCTGAATACGGTAACACAGCTTGACATCGTTCATGTTATTATCAGAATACTGGAACACAGCATGAAATTATACATGTTATTATCAGAATACTGGATCCAGCATGGCATTGTTCATATTATTTTCAGCATACTGGATGGTAGTTTGACATTGTACATATTCTTATCACAGCAAGTCCTCGTACATCTTATTATCAAAATACTGGATCCCAACATTGCATTGACATGTTGTTATCAGCAAACTGGTTCCCAGCATGAAATCGTACATGCTATGATCGAAATACTGAAACACAGCATGATATTATACATGTTGTTATCAGAATACTGGAACACAGCATCACATTATACGTGTTATTATCAGAATACGGGAATAAAGCATGACATTATACATGTTATTATCAGAATACTGGAACACAGTAGCACATTATACATGTTATTATCAGAATACTGGAATACAGCATGACATTATAGATGTTATTATCAGAATACTGGAATACAGCATGAAATTATACATGTTATTATCAGAATACTGGAACACAGCATCACATTGTACATGTTATTATCAGAATACTGGAACACAGCCTGGCATTGTACATATTGATATCAGAATACTGGAACACAGCATCACATTGTACATGGTATTATCAGAATACTGGAACACAGCATCACATTGTACATGTTATTATCAGAATACTGGAACACGGCATGGCAATGTACATGTTATTATCAGAATACTGGAACACAGCTTGGCATTGTACATGTTATTATCAGAATACTGGAACACAGCCTGGCATTGTACATGTTATTATCAGAATACTGGAACACAGCATCACATTATACATGTTATTATCAGAATACTGGAATACAGCATGACATTATACATGTTATTATCAGAATACTGGAACACAGCATCACATTGTACATGTTATTATCAGAATACTGGAACACGGCATGGCAATGTACATGTTATTATCATAATACTGGAACACAGCTTGGCATTGTACATGTTATTATCAGAATACTGGAACACAACTTGGCTGTGTACATGTTATTATCAGAATACTGGATACAGCATGACATTGTTCATGTTATTTTCAAAATACTGGATTCAGCATGACATTGTAGGTCTCACTAAACAGTTATTTCCCTTGCCAGTCACGGTAGGAACTTTCTGGAGCTTAAAAAAAAAGATCTGTGTTATTCGGTTCTTGCTTATTTCTTAAAATGTGCAAATATTTTCTCTTTTTTTTGTTGCAGGTGACAAGGATGGGACAAGTTCATGATTTCAAACAGGTTAGGATATGCCTGAATGTTTCTGAGCCCAGATCTGAGAATCTAATACTGGGTAGTGATACATTTGAAAATGTCAGTGAAATGGACAAATTCAAGAGGGTCTCTTCAAACTATTGATATTGAAAAAAAGGAAATTGGTCAACCCCGTGTTTTTTGCTGGATATTTCGCGCAACAGACATAAAGTTTCACAAAGAAAATTCATTAAGTTCTACAGTGGTCCAGAGGGGTCCTGCTACATATGCAGAGCTATGTAAAATTAACTGTGTTGTGAGACGTGTACATGTTATTATCAGAACACTGGAACACAGCTTGGCAATGTACATGCTATTATCAGTATACTGGAACACAGCATGGCATTATATATGTTATTATCAGAACACTGGAACACAGCATGATATTGTATATGATATTATCAAAGTACAGGAACACAGCATGACATTGTACATGCTATTATCAGAATACTGGATCCAGTATGTCATTGTATTTGTTATTATCACAATGCTGGAACATAGCATGACATTATACATGTTATTATCAGAATCTGGAAAACAGCATTAAAATATAGATGTTTTTATCAAAATATTAGAACACAGCATGACATTGTACATGTTATTATTATAATACTGGATCAAGCATGACATTGTCATTTTATTAATCAGAATACTGGAACACTGCATGGCATTGTACATGTTATTTTCAGAATACTGGAGCACAGCATGTCACTGTACATATTATTGTCATAATACTTGATCCAGCATGACATTGTACATGCTATTATCAGAATACTAGATCCAGCATGACGTAATAAATGTTATTATCAGAATACTTGAATACAACATGGCAGTGTACATTTTATTATCAGAATACTGAAACAGGGCGAGGCAATGTACATGTTATTGGAGAGCACTGTAATAACAACACATACAAATATGTTTTAAACTTTAATAAATTTGGCAAATATTGGGCGTGGCATGGATTGAAAAACAAGCCTCAAGCATGGGGTTTAACAATTGGGCTGCCGGTAAGCACAAAAAACATTATGGCAAGCCCTTACAGCAGAAAGCATTAAGCAATAAAGCAGATTGAATATTACAATATTAAGGACATAAATACATGTGCACCAAATTAAATGTTCATTATGAAAGCAACTTTTCTGATAAGCATTTAAGCAAGTGTTGAAAGCACGGTTGATATTCAAGCATAATTACAAGTGCACCGAATTCAATCAATTCAAATGTTTTTTATCAATTCGTACGGACAGCAAATTTGTATATAATATATGTTTAGATTACAATTCAGTCTCTGGGTATACAGGAGCTGAATAAAGTTAAACTGAAACTAATTTGTCCTTCCTTTCACACCTTCGCTGCCCGCCGATAATTAAAAACTACAACATTTAAACACATCAACTAGCTGTAATCCAAAACTTCCAGCAAGTATGTAAGTGCCCTTAATGCCCATGCCACACCAGTAATGGTTGACTACGTAAGTGGATCCAGAGGAAGACATCAACTGAAAATATATAACTCAGATGGGCGCCCGGACACTCCAAGTCATAGAGTGTCCAGGCTCCAATCCACCGCCAAAAAAATGGGAAACATTTTTTGGCAGCAGCGAAGAGTGCGTATCAAAAACAAAATATCCGAATACCACGCCCAAAACAGAAATGGTGCCAAAAAAGTATATATTTCCTCATCTCTGCCTACTTTCAATGAAACATTAATATCCAGCCGCTAACTGGTTAAGAAACAAGTTGTTCCTCACATTTGATAAATGAACACCATCCTGTTCAAGACAGGTATCATCAGCCGAAATGTTTGGGTATGCTAACTGGTTTAAGAAACAAGGTGTTCCCCACAATTGATAAATGAACACCATTCTGTTCAAGGCAGGTATCATCAGCCTGACTGTCTGGGCGTAGCACATAAAGGCCCCCACTATCTATTATCGCCTTAGCAGCATAACTGTTTAGCCGCTTTCTGGCCCTTGTCCTTGCTACAGGATTGCTAGAATAACGCCATGACAGCCGAGGAAGTATTTAAGACCAAACAACGACAACATCTAAAAACCTTTAATGGGTATTTCCCTCAATCATTTCTCCAGGACCATATGAGTTGATGCATCAGACATTGGCAAAATAAATCAGAAAAGTATCCAGTATTGATATACATTTGTTTGTGTACAATATGCACATTTTCCCAAGTGTATTAACCTTTGTCTCCTGGATAATCAAGTTTATTTCTATTTTAAACATGACTTTAACTGCATTTTTACCTTTGACATACGATCGATTTTAGACTTTTGTAATCAATCATAATCATCAAGTAATTGATAAACAGTAAGTCAATCAATCGGTACATTTTATGTCGGTGCTCCACTGTTTTATCAGCCACAATAGAAATACCAAGTACTTGCATAACGATCTCCAACTATCTAAAGGCTAAATTTACTCCATAAGTTCAAAACGCTAATTTTGTGTCCTCCAATAACCGTTGACTATAACAGATATCATAGTCTGTATTATTATCAGAATACTGGAACACAGCATGAAATTATACATGTTATTATCAGAATACTGCATCCAGCATGGCATTGTTCATATTATTTTCAGAATACTGGATGACAGCATGACATTGTACATGTTATTATCATAGAAAGTCAGCGTATATATTATTATCAAAATACTGGATCTCAGCATGGCATTGACATGTTGTTATCAGCAAACTGGATCCCAGCATGAAATTGTACATTCTATGATCGAAATACAGAAGCACAGCATGATATTATACATGTTGTTATCAGAATACTGGAACACAGGATGACATTATACATGTTATTATCAGAATACTGGAACACAGCATGACATTACACATGTTATTATCAGAACACTGGAACACAGCATGATATTGTACATGTTATTTATCAAAATACTGGAACACAGCTTGACATTGTTCATGTTATTATCAGAATACTGGATACAGCATGACATTGTTCATGTTATTATCAGAATACTGGATTCAGCATGGCTTTGTACATGTTATTATCAAAATACTGTATCCCAGCATGGCATTGTACATGTTGTTATTTAAATACTGGAACACAGCATGACATTATAAATGTTATTATCAGAATACTAGAACACAGCAAGACTTTATCTTTATTCGGATATGTGGATTTTCGATTGTTCAGTTCACTCGAATGTCATATGAATTCATTGGTTGCATTTAGTTGATCTTCTCATGAATATTGATTAGATGAAAGGTCGATTAGTCGTGACCTCAAAGGTAATGTGGTGAGATCCAACAGCGGAGAGTATCAAAGTGTAATTAAGATATGATTTTAATGAGATTGGATCTTGAAGTTCCGCTCTGCACGTCGTCTCGATATGGCGGACATTAAATATAGTACATATGACCTTCGACCTCTAAGTGTGACCTTGACCTTTAACTGACGTGGCTGAAAGATGCGCTCTGCACGTCGTCAATATATGGTGAACATTTGTGCCAAGTTATTGCGAAAACCCTCAAGCGGTTCAAGAGTATTTACAGGACACGAAATATAGTACATATGACCTTCGACCTCTAAGTGTGACCTTGACCTTGAACTGACGTGGCTGAAAGTTATGCTCTGCACGTCGACTCGATATGTTGAATATGTGTGCCAAGTTATTTTAAAATCCCTTTAGGGGTTCAAGAGATATGGAGAGTACACGAAATATAGTACATATGACCTTCGACCTTGACCTTTAACGGATGTGGCTGAAAGTTGCGCTCTGCATGTCGTCTCGATATGTTGAACATTTGTGCCAAGTTATTTAAAAATCCCTCAAGCGGTTCAAGAGATATGGAGAGGACACAACATATAGTGCATATGACTTTCGACCTCTAAGTGTGACCTTGACCTTAAACGGACGTGACTACAAGTTGCACTCTGCACGTCGTCTCGATATGGTGAACATTTGTGCCAAGTTATTTCAAAATCTCTCTAGCGGTTCAAGAGACATTAACGTTATTTTTTAGCACATTTTAGGCGGTATGTATGACGGTCTTTGTTTTTGTGGTGGAGCCAGACCACCAATCTATTCCTGGGTAAAACCAGTTGCAGTACTGTATACCTCCCGCCATCCATAAGAATCGACGTTTTCTCACAAGTTGAGCTCCCAGTGGGATTTGAATTCGCAGCAGTGAGAGGTGAGAAGGTTTACAACGCAACGTCGTTACCTGGTAAGGTTAGAGAAGGCTCGGAATAGATAGCAGCATATTATCGAAGAAGGCATTGTTGTGCTTTTGTTTTAAGTATACATGTTTTGGTGACTTAGGAACACTGGAAAATCCTGCCATGTGAATATGTTTAATAAATATTAAACAATATGATATTTAATAGTATATCATAATTTAATTGTGCCAGATAGAATGCATTGCATTATGATTTATTTCTTCTGGTTATATGGCAGCTGAGTAGTGGTGCGCGGTATTACCGATATTCCGGTATATTATGATACAAGTTATAAATAATACGTATTACAATACGTTCTGCCTGTACCGATATGCTCGGTATTTTCCGTAAAAGACGTGATCGGGCGGTGAAAACTCATTTGATGTTGCAAAAGGTTGGTGACAAATGTGATGTCGTGTATTTATAACAGGTTACCAATCGCTATCAACTACAACAGGCCCCGAAGCCCATAATTAAAACACTGTCACATGCTTTCATAGATAGAAAAAAAGAGTGAACTAAATTAGTAGTATACAAAATGAGCATTCTGGCTCACAGCCTCGTTTCGATTTTTCGTTCTGGCTCACAACCTCATTTTTGATTTTTCGTTTTGGCTCACAGCCTCGTTTTCGAATTTTCACAGCCTCTTGCTGGCCCAGAACCTTGTTCTGGACCGCAGCCTCCAAGTTTCGCTCTAGGACACAATCTAGTCTGTGGTCCGGACTAAAGATTTTATATACATATGCTAAAGTACAAATACATATGTGTCTTAATCTGTAGGATTCTAAAATATATGGTCTATGACTGTAGTATAATTTTAATAACGTCACTTTTGATGCCCCACATTCAACACAAATTTGATATTTAGCCGTTGTGCCTTTACCAAATTTCAGACAAGGTTTCAAACCGCCACCTCGTTTTATTCTGAATAATCACAAATCAAAACATGCTCTACATTTCGTTTCGGTAGGGCTGCAGAATTTGTTGCCGTTAAACTGTAAATGTACCATTTGCTTTTCATTGTTGTTGTTTATTGTTTTTTCTTCTCTGTTTGTTTTTCTGCATAAGAGTGTACATGCATGCGCGCGAGTGCGAGCGTGAAATGTGCTTGCTTGCCTGTCTATGCGTGTTTTGTATATGTATCCTGGTTGGAGCATAGTTGTTTGTACTCGTTTAATGTTTAAAACAACGTGTGCCTAAACACTTGGTAGAACAAATTAAATAAATTGTTAAATAACAGTAATTTTCCTTATAATATGCATGATAGACAAGCGACATGGATATTTTTAAACGTGCGCAGATACACAACCATTGTTAAATAGAAAAATAAATAAAACCACCTTTCAAGGCTGAATATAGGTAATCCTTATAAAATCCATTATTTGTATGAATAATAATAAAAACAAATCAAATCAGTAAAAAAAAAAAAAAATCACGAAGTTTCACACGTGAGTTTTAATCCACCATTATGATAAAGTAATAGTCCGAAGATACATAATGACTCTTTTCAAATTAGATACCACGAAAAGCGCTCTGCACGGGATTTGCGGACTCTGTGTTCCGCCCACTGTTCAATAAATCTATATAACTATTATTTACTTTTAACGAGAACTGAATTATTTCGGCACAATTAATATTACTTTATTGAATATAACATATATATTGAGTAATTACTTTAACATATATAGACAGGAATATCATATCATGTCAGCCACCACCTATACCATTTTTTTCAAATACATTAGTATTAGTATTATCGTTATTATTGTTATTATTATTATTATTATCATTATTATTATTATTATTATTAATACCTGCAATTTGTAAGTAGTATACTTATACATTGAATAGACATCTACCCACTTCATTGCTAGATAGTTTGTACATAAATATAGTTGTTTTCTGATGTATACATGTTTTTGTTTTTTCCAATGTGATGATTTGTCGCCATTCATTCGTATTATTTTGTAACATGTTGCGTATGCTGTTCATATATATGAACCTAAGTGAAATAAAGAAGTTGAAGTTGAAGTTGAAGTTCAATCAGAATCTTTTCTAGGTCTTTCATCACAATATTTTTGCGATTTTATCTTTAAACAAGAACATGTTTCTCCATTATGTTTATTTAATAATAATGTTTCTTTAATTAGTAATAAAAAAATATTGAAAAATAAATCCAATAAGAGAAATAGTGTATACGTTTAAATATGAGTAGTATAGATTATCTTGTGAACCTTCATACTGAAGGTAAAATAACCGATGAGGCACTATCCACGGCGTTGGAAACTCTCCAGCAGCCTTCTAAAGCTCTCGAAAGACTGAGATAAAGACGGCGTAGAAAGAAGAAGAAGAAAAGAGATAAGCAAAACGATGAACGAAAATGAATGGATGAGACACAATGTGAGTATTTAAAGTCTTACGAAATACTAGCAGAACAATACAAAGACCCTCTGAAATTGATGAAAGATAAACGCTCAGTTTTGGTAAGTAAGATTAATAATGACCTTAAGAATTTGAATGGGGTAAAATTTCAAATTGCTCTAAAAATAGAATTTAAAAAGGAGAATGGGGATGAAATCAAAACTACAGTTATCAACACGTCACTCTCTCCCCTCAGTCTATTGATGATGACTATAAGAAATCTCTATCTCATAAAGAGAATGCTATTGAGAAATTTACAAAAGAAGGCTCTGGATGGGTGATTGGAAGATGCGAAATGTTGTACGTGAATATAGCTAAGAATGAACCACTAAAGGGCTCTTCTTACATACCTCTACCGAAAATATTAGCGAGTAAAAAAGCAATTATCAATGTGAAAAACCAAGACGATGAGTGTTTGAGATGGGCTATAAAATCAGCACTATTTCCCGTTTCAAAACATTCTGATAAGCCGTCAAGTTATCCGAAAGATGATGTGCTTGACTTTACTGATAAAATAATTAATAAGAAATTGATTTTCCCACCCCAGTCTCGAAAATACACAAAGTGAAAAAATTAAATAATCTTGCTATCAACGTGTATGGATATGAAAGTGTAAAGTACCTTATCATGTTTCGATCCAACCAAAAGAAACAGAAAGGATTAATTAACTGTTATTATACGATAAAGAAACTGACAAATACCATTAATGTTGGATAAAGATTCTAAATAGATAAATCGCTGACCAAAATAAGCATAAAAAGACACATTTCTATGATAGATGGATAAACGGCAACGCAGTAAGAATTGAAATGCCTGAGGAAGGACAAATTCACATTCAGTTCATAACCTATGATAAGCAAATGTCTGTTCCATATGTCATCTATGCTGATTTTGAGAGTATAATCAAACCCCAAGTAACAGAAGAGGGAGATAAGAGTGAAATCCGTAACAAGCACAAGGGGTGTGGTTTTGGTTAGCAAGTTGTAAGATTTGATGGTAAAACGGAAACACCAGTCTTGTACATGTTATATATACTGACTTTGAAGCAATAACTGAAGGCATTTCGTGAGCTCTTGGTAATTCTAAACAAGCATACACAGAATCATATCAAAAGGATACTGATTGCGGTTAATGGTACAGAGTTGTTTGTATTTAGGATGATACATACTCTAAACCATTTGTGACATACAGAGGATATATATGTATTTTGGGTGTTCTGGCTCAAAGCTCTCGCTCTGCTCGAGTTTGATCCAGAAACACCCAAAATACATATAAGTAAATCACCATTTTATGGTGATATACTCGATTTATTAAAACTTTTTTAAAATAGGGTAGTGAAGATTGCAAGTTTAATTTTTTTTTATAAGTTATCAAAATTACACCTAAATTAACAATATTCCGACCTTGAATACAAAGGTGGTGGATCGTACTCATACACATTACTAAAACAATTCATGACACACTTTTTAGACTTTTTTGTAAGGTTGCCATTGCTTCCTTTCTTCCCTGCTCCACTAGTTTGTTTTTTTTGAACTTCACTAATTTCAAGTTTCTTTTGTTTGATGTCCTGTTTCAAATTATAATATCTTTCCAGTTCATCTAAAATCAACTTGAACTCTTGCTCAGATATTTGTGCATCACTCAACGCTTTTGATATTAACTGCTTTATACTATTTAACTTAGACTCTGCCAAAGTTTTTATTTCATGATGTTTTTGAGCTTTTGCATTAAGCTTGCGTCTGATAAAATTAATACAAACACCTGTAGCTCCACATACTATTGCTGCTATTTCTAAAGGTAACACAACTGGAACAACAAATCCAATCCCAGCCATAATAACACCTGCAGATATCAAGGTAGTGTCAATTCCATCTGTAATATTAATACCACGTTTATATGTTTTATAAAGTGACTGACGTATATCTCGCTCTGTAATTAACTTTTGTTCAATCTCTGAAATCTTTTGTAATCTATAATTTTGTCCGTCTACCGCTGGCAACTCAGGATATAAACTTGGTGCTGTCGGTTGCTTCGGCATTTGTTTTATTAATAAATAAAAAATTAAATTAATTCAATTAATAATGATGCCACTGTATTTACAGCGGTAGCGTTAGCAACCTTGCATACAAAGTTAACAACAGAACCAGCACCAATCTCTAAAGGTTTATCAAAGTTATCATGATTGCGTGGGATGATGTGAAGCGTTATGCCATAATTTGGTTGTTCAACACCATTGACAGAAACTATTACAGATACGTCACCAACTAATCGTTCACATGCTAAACCTATTCCCATAATCCGTCCACGGCGTGTCATTACATGCCCCACATTTGTTTCTGCTCCACCATTACCAAATGAGAGTATTCTATTCAACACAAGTGGGCCCTTAGCCTCCGCAAATATTGTTATAATCCCATATTTAAGATTATCAACTCTATCTCTCAAATGATTAAACTGGTCAACAAAAGGCACAACTCGCCTATATAAATTTTGCACATCAATTTTCAAAGCCTCTAAGTCTCCTGTTTTTTAGGTCTTGTTGGTCCAAATATACTCATTGTTTTTTTATAAAAATATATTTTTTAAATAATTTCTAAAACACAACTCGTAGGCAAACCGTGATTATTTATTTTGTTGCCATACTCATCTCTGACTTCTATTTTCAATTCAGTAATTGCACCATTTGTAAGACAGTGATATTCAGGATAAAAACGTGTATATACAATATCCCCAAACTGCTTATTTACTACAGGTATAACCCCTATAATAGTGCTTGGCGCACCATTGAAATAATAACTACTCGTATTAACTTGTTCCAGATGAACATATAGTTGTTTATAAGGAGCTAAATTAATTGGGTGAATTCCGGCCTGAATACCTTTTAACCATTTTCTGTCCTCGAACCCCAGCATTTTTGAAAGACCGCTTGATATTCGTGTCTCTATTGACGTATCTAAAATGGCTGTAGCACTTTGTGCAAAAATGGTTAGGGTAATATTTTTATTTAAATTGCTAAAATCTTCTACCAAGTCTTGAAAGTTATAGAGTCCACCTGGTATACGATAAGCTTTATCTGGGTTTTTTGTCTTTATGACTTCATGATTAATAATATTAAACCAGCCAATAGTGTATGTAAAACTTTTTAATCCAACGCGCTTATCTCCATTTTTATTATCGATATACTGTTGTAAGTTAATAGAATTGTCTATGTTTGAAATTGTATGAAACATTTTTTTTAATATATATAAAAAATACAAATAAAAATGATTTCTAAAGAATTTAAATATAACCCGGGTGCTCACTATTCAAATACTTTTAGCAAGAAAGTGATAGATATAATAAATCAAAACATAGTCATTACATCCAACGGTAAAGGCTTTAAAGCATCATTTCCCAATGTCTTTGAAAAATACAAACTTCCTTACGTTAAATCAGATGCTATAGTCCAACGCTGGGGAACAGATTGGATGTTATTTTGGCAGAATCAGTTGAATTTTGCTATTTGGTGTGCGACAACTGGATGTGGCATTGATTTCAACAACCATCTAAAAGCTGATGCCCTGGTTGGTTCGTTATTTCGATTTCATGTCTATTACCAAGTCAGAAGAATATTATTTGAGATGAGTGTAGCAATGCCGCAAGACTCAAATTGGAATGCGTTTAATAACACATATAACCGAAACGCATACGAGAGAATATGTAAGGAGTTTAATGTTGACTTAAATTCAGACTGGAGACAGAAACAAAGCTATAATGATGGTCTAGGAACAATTTATAATTACTGGACAAATATTGGTTATCATCCTTTGATAAATACTGTATACGACAACAAAACGATGAGTTTTACAGTCTATGAGAGTGATAAAACCTATCACATTGATTACATTGCACAAGGATCTGAGGCTGACAACAGCTGGTCTACTTTTATACTAGATTGTTCATCTGGATTTACAAGAGCTGGAGTAGAAAGAATCAATGACAGCATAAGAACATACTGCTGGGCAATACTTGGCTCACAATCACAAACAAGAGCAGATATACTTGGAACTGGAACGGCATTTGATGCACAAAAACATTTTTTAGCAAATGTAGAGAACGCAATAAATAGCCCCCATCGACTTGCCCAGTCAAATTTCAAGATATGAAACCACCCTAAAATATGCAAGTTAAGAATTGGAATAATACAAGACTACAATAATGAAATTGTAATAGCAACCGATGCACAAGCATTAGGATTGAATAATGATGTAAATGTAAAACCAGTGCCACCAAAAAATATTCAACCTTTTCAAGGCACCACAACAAAGAAATTTTTACCAGAACATTCTGACTTTGATAAATCAATACATAAAACTGTGGAACATAACACACCAGAAATACAAAAAATAGCAATTGAACACGAAAATAACAAAACAACTATAATTGTTGGTACCATAGTAATAGGCCTTGCTGCATGACTTATCTACGAGATTTACTAAACCACTCTTTGGCTGCCACATACAACAACCCGGAAACAAACACAAGCAAAGCCCATAGATTGTTACCAAGCCAATTAATAACATTACCTGTTGCAGATAAAAGCCATGATACTATTGCACCAATAACTCCTGGAAGTGCTGCAGCAGCTTTACCAGCTAGGTTGGCAAGAAGTTTACCAAGATTAAATAGTCAAAAGCACTGATGCTGATGCATCTTATGTAATAAAAAATATCTGCTTGGAATTTGATACGGTTAGTGATGTTGAATTAGCCAGACAAAAAAGACAGCAAATCAATGGTAAGATGTCATTTATGTATGATCGTATCTTGCGACATAGAAAAATAATAGCAAACAAATCTGAAACCCTTTGGAACATCAACATTAATGTACCAGCACGGAGCATGAAAGGTATTTTAATGCTGTTTGAAGACCCAGAAAGAACAGACACAGAATCCTTTTACAAACCAAAGATTGAAAAGGTTGAAATGACAATAGAGGGAGTACCAAATCAGTTGTATAGTCAGGGCATGAAGGCATATCAACATTGGGATGAAATCAACAAATATTTTGCCTTGACATCAAAAAGAAACAACGAGACAGAAATAGTAGCGAGGGACTTATACTTTACCAATGTTTCTCTTGAGACCTATCTAACAAAATCATATGCTTTGTGGCTTGACCTTAGAACATGTGATGACAATTTATTATACGGCAGTGGAAGAAGAATAGAAAACGGCAGTGAAGGTATAATGATACTAATAAATAAAAAAGCAGATGCAGATCAAACTTTAAATATTTATATATATATAATACAAGATGCG
Source organism: Cyrtodaria siliqua (assembly GCA_037043455.1). Classification (NCBI taxonomy): domain Eukaryota; kingdom Metazoa; phylum Mollusca; class Bivalvia; order Adapedonta; family Hiatellidae; genus Cyrtodaria; species Cyrtodaria siliqua. Next base: position 150,779 of record JAWPHD010000743.1, on the reverse strand, counting down.
CAAATCAATTTCGAAGATGGAAGATTCAAAGAAGCAGGATACTAGTTTGCAACAAAAATATCCTAAATATTCACACAGTGCCATTATCTGTGGTCAGACAGGCTGCGGCAAAACAGAGTTTGTTCTTGACATACTTGAACAAGAGTATGTTGGAGTTTTTGAACATATAATTATTTTGTGTCCAACCATAGAGTGGAACGAGGCTTATAAAAATAGATCCTGGATAGGAGATGTAAGAAACCCGAGAGATAAAAAAAATAATAATTGTCAATCCCGTTAGCAACGGCAAAGAAATGCTGCAAGAACTGTTCCGTTTATTTTTCAATAAATATGCTGGCCAGCCAACACTATACATCATTGATGATTGCTCCGCCACAAAAGAATTAACAAAGAAAAAAGATATGTTATCAGAGTTGGCTTTCTCTGGCCGTCACGCCAAACAATCAGTGTGGGTTATTTCACAAAGATATAATTCTGTATTGAAAGATTTGAGGGAGCAAGCAAAATGGTTGTGTATGTTTTACACTAAGGACAGAGATAGTTATGAAAATTGTTTGAGAGAAAATGATGTTATTCCAACGCTGGAGGAGAGAACCAGAATAAGAAAAGCTTTAGCTAAGACTAAATATTCCAAGTTAATTTTGAGAACTGACCAACCAACTGGTTATTGGGTTGAATAATTACTTTTTTCTAATTGTTGCTAATAGTAATATTAACAGCAAAGTAGCAATGTTAATAGCAATACTGACATGAAAATATAATGAAAATATCAGAAAATATAGTAATGCTTATAGCATTGCTCATAGCAAAGTAGCAATGTTAATAGCAATGCTTGCAGCAAATTAACAATGCTAATAAAAAAAAAGCAATATTAATAACAATGCTATTAACAATACTAACCATAACTAGTTGCATAAATATCGCAGCTGGTTGTTTTATGTTTTATGTTTATTTCAAGATAAAAAATAAAATTATTAATATAAAAATAAATGCGGAAGAACTATTACAAGATATATCAGAAGGTTTCACAGAACGTGATGAATCAAAGCAACAAGAAACAAAAAAAGAAAGATTATCAGCCATAGTGGCTGGCGGCGGTAGTCGTCAATATGTGGGTAAAGACATACAACTCACGAGTATAGATGGCATGTCCCCGGATGAAATTAACAAACTTTACTGCAGATATGAAGCAAGGCTTGGGGCAAGCATGACCAAGACTTTAGGCAATTCTTTTATTAACTTGTATGTGATGGGAGTATCAAAATATTTTAATGTAACCAATCCACCAAAGCTGATAGAAGATTTGGAGGAAGACCCATTTATTAATCATGCTTTGACAAGCGCTTGTTGTGAGTTGTATTATAGGTATGGAATGTGCTTAGCACCATTTACAGCAATACTGACAACTGTTAGACATATTGATTTTAATAAAAATAAAAATATAGATAATATAAATGGAGAACCAAGAGAGTGAAGTTATACCTGTTGTTACACAACCTATTGAACAACAAAAAGTAAAAAACCCAAAACGAATAGAAGCTGGAAAAAAAGGAGCAGCGGCAAGAAAGGCAAAGCGTTTGCTTCAGGATGCACAGGATGCAAATCAAGATGCTGCAAAGCAAGATGCTGCAAATCAAATAACAAAAATAACAATAGATGAAGAGGAACCAGAAATCAAAATAAACGTGTACAAAAATTATATTCCACCGTGTCTGGTTTTATTAGGTATTTCTTGGTTGGGTTTGTATACTTATAACAAAAAATCTGCTACGCGACCTGTGCAACCAGTTGCTGTTCGTGTTGCACCAAAAGACCCGTTTGATTGTTTTTAATAATTTATTTAAAAAAATAATATAAAAAATAATATAAAAAAAATGGCAGCAAGTATTGACGGAAAACAAATTGTAAATATGATGTATCACGCTGGAGTGGAAACACTTTTAACTGTTGGATATTCTGATATTCTGAGATTGGCAGAAAACTACTAAAAAGACCAGCCCTTAAAGTGGATTTTAATATGGTAGATGTTGGAATGCTGTCTGTGGATATAAAGGATATGCTGATTAAGCAAGGTATTATTCCTGCGGATATTATAAAATAATTTAAAAAAAAACATATATAATAAAATGGCAAGTGCAGTAGCAATGATGATAGGTGGCGCATTAACAAATGCATTGGCATTTAGCGGTTCAAATTATTTCTTTTCAAGAATGGGAAGTCATTCAGATGAGGAAAGACAAAGACATGACAAAGCCGTAGAACAATTAAACGCAGCACAAGCGGAGTGGAATAAAAAAAGAACAGAGAGGTTAGATTTTTTTAATAAGCAACTGAAAAAAGAGCATCATGCAGAGCAGACTTTTGATGATGTAGACCAAGCTATGAAACAGTACTATTATACAACTGGAAAACATTTGCTTTTAGAACCGGAGCCCAAGTTGAGTGATTTTTATACACCATCTTCGGATCAACAGAATAGAGAAATTATGTTTATTGTGGTGGGCATGGTTGCAACTGGATTTGTGGCGTACAAATTGATTTCATAAAAAAAAGTTTAAAACTATAATTACTTTGAAATAACCTTTGGAAAGACTAAGTCATATGCGTGATACCTATTTTTGTTGTTGTTTTTACATGGTTTCAATCCAAGTGGTCGCATATAATATGGTGGTTTGGCACTCTTCTCTAATTCATTTTTGAGATGATCAGGCGCCCATACTTCACCATTGTCTAATAATGTCAATACCAAGGATGGACCATATTCAGTATTTACTATTTTTGTATCTGTAATAGTGTATATTTTATTTAGTTCCAAGTCTGTCCATTTCTTTGTGCTATATTGATTTTGCTCTTCAAGCAGTTCATCAAATTGCGCAGTTGTGATATCCATTTTTTTATAGTTATATAAAGTTTAATCTTTAGTAGAAAAAATGGAAAAGATTTATTACAGCCCAAAAGGATTTTGGAAAGGTTACTCAGCAGTTAAAAAATTGGCAAAAGAGGCTGGTGTTAGTGAAAAAAAGGCATTAGAATTTTTAAAGAAACAAGCTGTGTGGCAGATTTATTTACCTGCGCCAAAGAAAATAATTAGACCCAGGTTTGATGTTTCTGCTAAGAATGGAGTGCATCAAGCTGATTTGTTATTTCTGCCGCATGATACTTTTGGCTTTGGTCGGGGCCGCAAGACATATAAATATGCATCGACTGTGGTTGATATTGCAAGTAGATACAAAGAAGCGGAGCCACTGACTTCCAAGGATAGAAAAGAAGTTGCTAAAGCATTTGAGAAAATATACAGTCGCAGTTGATGGCCAAACACAAAGTAAATATCAGACGGGGCAGAACAGAAATACACAGAGACCAAGATTTAGTGGAAAGATTTAACAGAACATTAGCTGAAAGATTGTTTGGTTATCAGTATGCTAAGGAAATAGATTCACAAAAACGTAATAGAGAATGGGTAAAGAGATTACCAGAAGTTGTTAAAGCATTAAATGCGGAGACAAAAAAGCCACCTCCTGTTGAAACAAAAATATTAAAAGATGATCCTATCTGTATGAATGCAAGTGTAAGATATTTATATCAACCCGGGGAACAAGAAGGTGGAAGACGCAGAGCAACTGATCCAATGTGGAGTGTAGATATTCACAAGATTAAAAGTTATATGGTGACGCAAGGTATAAGAGTTTATTATTTGAAATTACCAGCGCCACAGAGAGGATTTGTCAAAGAAGAATTACTTATTGTTCCTGCTCATACCCAAATTCATAAGTTTTTATAGAAACCATGTGCATCAGTTGTAATTCCATCTTCTCGTATATATCTTTTTGAGTAAAATGGTGATAATGTAGATTTGTTTACTGTTACGCCAAATATCTGATGCTTTATTGATCGTATCATATTCATTTTATGGGTGTATTTTTTCTTGTTAAACAATGCATCCTTGTAGTTCGCAAAGTTTGTTTGTTTTTCGGTTACTTATTTTTTTACACCCTTTGCTTTTTTAATTATCTGCTCATTCACTTTCAAAATAGAATCTTGTTTGGATCTTAATCCAATATTTTCATCTTCCATTGCTTTCTTAACAATCTGCACATCCGCTCTCAACATCGAATATAGTTTGGGTCTTAATCCAATATTCTTAGATAAATACTCAGCTATAGAATCACCATCATCTTTTGTTTTATTTATTATTGTATCTACTACTTTCTCAATCGTCTGCTCATCCGCTCCCAAAATAGAACATAGTTTGGATTCAACTATAGAAACACATTCATCTTTTATTCTGTCTGTTACTTTCTCAATCATCTGCACATCCGCTCCCAAAATAGAATATAGTTCGGGTCTTGATTCAATATACTCAACTATCGGAACACCAGGACATTCATCTTTCATTTTATCTATTACTTTCTCAATCATTTGCTCATCCGCTCTCAAAATAGAATATAGTTTGGGCCTTAATCCAACATACTCAACTATAGGAACACCAGCAAATTCATCTTTCATTTTACCTAATACTTTTTTATTTGTATCATCGTGCAGTGGATGGTATTTCGGATAATCACTTAAGTCATACTCATCTTTCATTTCAGCCATGTCTTTGTACACATCTTCTGTTTTGATATCTACCAGCAAGCTGTCAGTGTCGGTGTATAATAAAGTACAGTCATCTCCGTACCTTTTCTTTAGGGTATTATAGTACCAGTCATACATCATGTACTTTGATAAATCCAATACTGACATTCCAACATAAATTGGTTTGTTTAATGTTAATTTTGTTTTGTTTACATGTATTGCTGACAATTCATCTGAACATTTTATACGCCTGTTAAAGTTGGGTTTTGGCTATTATTTTTCTTATCTTTTCATTTTCAGAGCCGTCAGTTCTGACTAGTTTTATATCAGTCCGCTTGCGTAAATTTTCCATTGTTTTGCCAAACACAGAGTTGTTCATAAGTTTGTAAAAATCTTTTTCAAAGTTTGATTTAGCTTTTTTCCTAAGTTCTGTATTTAGGTTTATGTATGATGCCATCCATGGTTTTTCATTAAATTCTAATACTCTGTGTATTTTCTTTAGTTTCATGCCTAAAGATAAATACAGTTGCAGGTTTTTGTAATGTAACACATATTTTTCTTTGTCCATAAGATTGGGAACTAGTTGTTCTGTATTTACCATGCTATTATTTTCTAACAAATCTGTCTGGTATTCAGACAACCATTTTTTTATCACTGCTAATCTTTCCGGTGCAAGCGGAAAGTCATTGTGAGCTTCATGAAGCTCTTTAGGATATTCTAAATCAACTTCTAGAAAATATTCTTTTCCTTCCTTTAGCTCCGACAAGGTTTCTAATTTCACCCACTTAAAGCCAGAATATGGAAGCAGCTGACTCATTGCCCATCCATAAAGATTATTTGCATCAAAATACATTAAAAAGTTGTTTTCCTCGTTAGGGTTATAATCAACTACATGTGGATTGTTTGCTTTGGCATATCGTTTTGATACCATACTTATACCACCTCGCATTCCTTTTTCTATAAATAAGTGCATGTTAATGTCTGTCAAAAGTTCTAATTTTATTTTTGAATGTTTGAGTAAAGCATCCCAAGATAATCCAGGTGCTGTATAGTAATGTAAAGCATCAAGTTTGTATGCACTCATACATGTTTTTCTAAAAGTTTGAAATACATCTGCTAACAGAGTTACATCAGTTTTTAGATATAAATCATGATAGTCTCCGATAGTTTTACAGTTAAACTCTTTCCATATTTTTTGAGCGTATTCGTAAACTTTGGGACTTATACTTTCATCTGAGAGACTACTGTAAAACCTTTCTATAGGCGGTAATTGAGTTTCCTTAAATCTTTCCATACTGTCCATATATTCGTACGGATAAACACCTTTTCGTAAAAGTAAATCTGTTTGTTCTCCAAACTGATTTTTGGTAATTTTAAAATCAGATTTGTCTGTTGCTTTAACCAATTATTCCAGAGACGAAGCCATAAACTGAAAGCTATCCAAAAATCCAAGTTGTCCGGCACTAAATGAAATATACTTTTCAGCGTTGTTTGGAATGCATGTAATATTACCTGTCATTTTATGTATATTTTGCATTATAAGATGACTATCATATCCTTTGAGGTTGTAAAATATAACAGGGATGATTGTTTTATTTGGTTTTATTTTCAGTTTCAGGTTACAGTTTTTATGTGCGGCACCTCTGTATTCTCCTGTAAAATGACAGTGATCTCTTACTTTACAGTTTTTGCCACATTTCCTACCTATTTCATTCTCGCATATCTAGCAGTGTGTTGCTTTTTCATAATCTTCCTCATTTTGTTGTGTCATGATTAATGGTTTTGGGTGAGCAAATATATTATTAATGCTGCTCATCTCACATTCTAAGTGATTTAAAAACTTTTCAACAACATCTTCACCTCTGTAAATAACAGGTTCTTCAGCTTTGCCATCATATCTGACAACCTGGTATCCAAAACCACAAGCTTCGTGTACATTTTAAATTTCAGATTTCTTTCCAAATTTGATTGATTGCGGTTTGATTATACTCTCAAAATCAGATTTTGATGATTTTTAAATTTTACAGTATTTTTACCTTCTTGCGGCATTTCTATTCTGCAAGAATTTTTGTTGATACCATCACAGTCTTCTTTGTGTTTGGTAAGTAGTCCTTTTCCAGAATAGCCGTGAAGGCAACGATCGCAGAAATAAGTTTTACCGTGATGTTTGTTTTGATCGTAAAGTAATCTATTTAGATTTTTAATCCAGCAATAGTGATATTTTGTTGTTATTTTTTTAGGTTCTTTGAAATAATCATCAGGGTTATAGTTGTCATCTATAATTACTTCTTCATTATTTGGATCGTCTTCGTTCTCTGATTCAACCTCAGTGTCTTCAGATATAAAGATCAAATTAATTCGTTCAATATCTTTTGGTTGTTCTGATATTTTATATGGAAAAACAGATACCTTTTTATTTTTTCCTGTTATGGTATATCCATAAACGTTGATAGCAAGGTTGTTTTGTTTCTCTACTTTGGAAATTTGAGAAATTGGAGTGGGAAAATCAATACCCTCTTTCTTTAAGAACTCTGTACTAGGATACTTTGATAATCTATCAGAATTCTTTTTAGCTGGATTTAAAGCTGAATTTATTGCATGAAACAAACACTGATCATCGTCGTTTTTTACATTGATAATTGCCATCTTATCAGCTACTGCTTTAGGCAAAGGAATATATGAAGAACCTTTTAACGGCTCGTACTTTGCAATATTTAAGTAAAACGTAACACAGTGATCAATCTCCAATCCTGATGCTGTGTTTGTAAATCTTTCAAGGTTCTCTTGTATATTTGCAGATGATTTATCGTAAGACTCATTTATTTTTTCAGAGGTTAAAATTGCATTTTGTTCACTGTGTAATACTGCTGTGGTGTATTTTTTGGTATCACCATCATCTTTGAATAAATTTACAGTAAGACCTAATTGAAACTTTAATCCATTCATCTTTGTCAGCTCTTTGCTTATTTGTTTTGTGATAATAGATTTTTTATCACGCAATAGTTTTTGAGGGTCTTTGTATTTCTCGGCAGATATCTCGTATGCTTTGAAATAGCCACACATTGGTTTGTCAACCAGTTTTAATTTTCTATCTTTAAAAACTTGTTTTAGTTCATTTATAACATTTTCTTGTAATTTGGCATATTTCTGCTTTTGTTCATTTGTAATATTTTTCTTGTAATTTATCATATTTCTGCTTTTCTCGTTTACGTTGTTTTTTAGCACGTCGTCTCTTGAGTAAATTTTCTAATGTTTGAGATTTAACCTCTTTTGGAGTTTCCTTTGGAACTACCTTTGAAGTTTCACGGGGTTTGATTGTAGTACGAGGGGTTGGGATTGGTTTTGCAACTCGTGGAGCTGGGATTGGTTTTCTTTTCAATGTCTCGGGTGGTTGAATAGCCATAAGACTATGTTCTAGTGTTTCTTTGCTAATCACTCCTGTATCAAACAGGCGTATTACATTTCTTATAGTCTCTTCGTTTTTTTCCATTTCCTTTGTTTGTTATGTATTTAATTTTTTTTTTATTTAATAATTATATACAAAATAGACAATGGAAATCAATGTTTGTAAATTTCTTAAAATTGGATCACATAATCCATGTACAAATAAGCCTACAAAAGATTCTAATTATTGCAGTTTGCATAAATATAGATTAAAAACAAGTCATGCATTACCGTGTCAAATATGTAAAAAGGGCACTTATGCAAAATATCAAGTGTGTGTTGGTTGCGGTGCAGCTTCAATTAGAAAAATGAACGATTATTGGAGGTTAAAGTCGTATAACGCTGAGTGTCTCAGATTTAGACGTATTAAGGTTTAAATTATATTTTGATAACGTATAAAAAGATTTAAACTTGCAATCTTCACTACCCCTATTTTAAAAAAGTTTTAATAAATCAAGTAAATCACCATTTCATGGTGATTTACTTATATATATGTATTTTGGGTGTTTCTGGATCAAACTCGAGCAGGGCGAGAGCTTTGAGCCAGAACACCCAAAATACATATATAGGACCAAACGCTGTTTATAAGTTTATAGACAAAATGATAGAAGAATAAACATATTGCAGGAAAACACGTCACAGCATTTTAAAACAGATTTAAAAATGACAGAATCACAAGAAAAAGACTGTAATCTGAAAAGTGTCATATTTTCAATAAAAATGATTTGAACGGAGATAAGATGGTTAGAGATCATTGTCACATAACTAGAACGTTTAGAGGAAGTACTCATGAATCGTTTAATCTTAATTTCAGATTGACTTGAACAATACCTGTTGTATTTCATAACTTAAGAGGATATGATTCACATTTAATTATACAACACATTGGAAAGTTTAAACAAGAAATAAATGTTAAACCAAATGATGTTAATAAAATATTTGATGTTTTCGATAGTTTTCAATTTATGTCTCAGTCACTTGATAGTTTAGTAAAGAATATTCCATCATTTACATAAACATCACAAGAGTATCCAGGTTTAAAGTTAGAGTTAGTAAAAAGATAAGGTGTTTATCCGTATGATTACATGAATAGTTTTATACGTTTTGAAGAAACTAAATTACCGAATAAAGATAGCTTTTATTCTAAGTGAAATGATAAAAATATTTCTGATGAAGATTATGAGCATACTCAACAAATATGGAAAGCATTTTAACATTGAACCTTTAGGAGAATATCATGATCTATATCTTAAAACTGATGTGCTGTTACTAGCAGATGTTTTTGAAATCTTGGAAAGATGTGTTTTGAGTATTATACATTAGATCCTGGTCATTAATTTAGTAGGCATGGATTAGCTCAGGATGCATGTCTTAAGATGACTGGCGTTCAGTTTGATTTAATAACTGATTAATAGTTGTTTATAGAAAAAGGACTAAGGTGGAATAAGTTATATTGCAAATAGATATTCAAAGGCTAACAATAAATATATGAAAAATTACGACTTTGAGAACGAAAGTAAGTACATAATATACCTCGATGCAAATAATTTGTATGGATGGGCTTTGTGCCAACCACTGCCTATTGGCAACTTTAGGTGGGTCAGCAAGATTGAAAAAGGTAAATCAAACAATATTGTTGAGTGTAATCTAGCGTATCCTGAAAAACGGCATGACTCACACAATGACTACCCTCTTGCTTCTGACGGATTACATATAAAATATGAGTGGTTGTCATATTAGTGTAGGACTTTAAAAGGAAAGTTTAATTTAGGATCTAGTAAAGTTAGCAAACTTAATACAACACTAACGGATCAAAAGAAATATGTTGTGCATTACAGAAACTTGAAACTGTATGAAGAATTGAGATTAAAAGTAACAAAACTACATAGAATCAGAGTGGTTAAAAGTATACATAGACGTTAACACAGTTGATAAGAATGTCTTTGAAAAGGATTTCTTTAAACTAATGAACAATTCAGTTTTTGGTAAGACTATGGAAAATTTGAGAAAGAGAGTTAATGTCAAATTGACTCATGATGAGGAGGTTCTTTCACAATATGCAAGACCTTCATTTAATTCTTGTAAAATATATAATGAAAATAAAATATATTTGCCATAAACAGAATAAAAGAAAAACTAATTTTAAATCGTTATGTTAGTATTTGTATTTTAGACTTGTCAAAACTATATTAAAAATAAATATGGTAAAAAAGATAAATTGCTGTTGACTGATACTGATTCTTTGTGCAAAAGATATGCATGCCGATTTTTATAAGGGTAAAGAACTTTTTGACAATAGTGATTATGATTCAAACAATCCATTTCATTTCAACGACAATAAAAAGATTATTAGTAAAATGAAAGATAAATATTGTGGCATACCTATTGTTGAAGTTGTTGGACTACGGAGTAAAGTATATTCATACCTATTAGGTAATGAGACTGGTACAAAGAAATGTAAGGGTATTAAAAATTGTGTTGTTAAAAAAACTATAAACTATAAAATCATTTTATTTACGGCAACAGAAAGTTATCATCAAAAAAAAGTTATTTGATCAATAAAACATGAACTAAAGAGTTATATAATAAACAAGAATAATGTTTCAGCATTTGATAACAAGAGATGCATAAAAGATAATGGAATGATACATTAGCATACAGATAAAATAATATACAACTTTAGTATAAGCCAAAACTCTAAACTGCGCCGAAACCGCTATTATCTATACTACTAAACTTTCGTTCACGAAAAACCGTTATTTCTATATATATATTCCAGTATATTCCATTGCAGGGAATTTATATACATTAATTTAACGTCATGCATGATTTGACGTTGATGACGCCGTTGGTACGACATCGCAAAAGCAACGTCAACATTGTTGTTAACATCATTATTTTATGTTCATGCTATGGCAAGACCGAAGCAAAAATGAAGGCTGTAAAATAAATTCATTTTCTTAATGAAGGTCAGGGGACCGAAAATCCGAAAAGCAGAGTTTTTTTCGATAAAGTTATGTCTATATATTGGCAATGACACATTATCGCGTGACTGACTGCACAGCGACATATTGTGAAATACCATTTACCCAGTGAGCCTGCATTCGTTACTTTGATACACTATATTAGACATCAGGATTATATTTTATGTGAGTATATTTTGTTATAATATTATTCTTAGATATGTAATTTCTAGTGTTAAGCATAGAGAAAACGTTTGCAGAATACATTTTAATCGTCAAAACACATACAATGTTTATAATAATAATTACATCTATAATTACAGCAGAATTCGGATATTTAGTAGTTGGGTCTGTATATAAGGACGTGTTTAAACTACATATCATGAACCCAAGTTAGCGAATGTGTACTGAAGCGTGTACCTACGCTTTATGTAAACGTCTGAGTGTGATTTTACCAATGTAACTCTTAATGCAAATGCAACGCTAGCTTGCCGGCAATCATTGATTTTCAATAGTCATGAACCATAAAATCGAACAGGATAAGCAGCATTTAACCACAAACACAAACAGAAACGACGAACAACTTTAAAGATGAATAAAAGATCAAATAAGACATCACAAACACAAAAGGGTTGACAATAGGGCTACGTCCTTGGAACGGTCAGTTGCAAAGAAGGCCGCAGAGGGTTTAAACAATGTTCCAGGGTGCACAAAACTCACACTTACCCTACTATGAGTGTAAATAAAGAATTCCTGGCCATGAACTATTTTCCTACTAACAAGGCAGCATTAATAGGCAATATAAGTAAAACACAAAGATGCTCATGTATATATAAATACAAAAGCACAACAGCCTAGAAAGCCACAAAGAAGGTAGGTACTCAATGACTTGACAGAAGCAAAACTAATGTTGAACAGATATATTTTAAACATGAATAAGATTTTTCATATACCGGTTCCGCCTGATTTCAAATGTATCCAGTTTACCGTATAGACAAAATATTATGTCTGTTAACTTTCTTTAGTTCATGTTATGTGACCGTTTGCACCATAAACGATTCATTTCTCTCCGAGGTTGCCGTTTCATTTTATTTCCCTTTTTGGTTACCATGTCACATGACAATTTATGATATAAACGTTTACTTTTATATCATGTCATGTGACCGTTTATGATATAATCGTTTATTTTGTAGTTATTTTGGAATTCTATTTTGTTAAATCATGTCATGTGACCGTTTACACTGTAAACGTTTATTTTTAGATTACCTATTCTTATAGTGAGAACTAAAATTGTATAGTGTTTTTACACTTAATATATATATGTTAAGGGCAATAATAAACCTTAAAGCGATTTTAAACTTACAAAAGGAAACTGGATTAAAATATTATGTTTATTAAATTGATAAGCTATATTGATGAGTAGTATACAAACTGGGGGTATCTTCGTTGTTTTCCCAAGAGGGGTTTACTCGAGTAATTTAAAATGTGTTAAAGCTTTTAACGGCAAGCATATCATCTTGTTTAAACTGACTAAAAGTTGATTTATCAGAGTTTGTTAACGATGGTGTGCTTGGGTTGGTGCCGTGGCTAGCACATTTTAAATGCTTGGATGTTGAGACCCGGCGAAGGTACCCCCAGTTTATATACTACTTACTTACTTATAATTCGTGTATGCTTTATAACTCAAAAACTACTTGTGGGACTGCAATAAAATGTCACACATTGATAGAGGGAAATTAGAGACTTGCAGAGCACAAGAACCATAACTCTACCTTCATTTGAATTAGAGTTATTGCCCTTTGTATGTTTATACTTATAATTGTTGCCCGCTCTATAACTCAAAAACTACTGGAGGGACTGTAATGCAATTTCACACAGTGATAGAGTGCAACGAGAGAAACCATAACTCTGTCTTCGTTTAAATTAGAGTTATCGCCCTTTATAAATTTATACTTATAATTCGTGTCCGATCCATAACTCTAAAACTACTAATGCGACTGCAATGACATATCGCACAATGATAGAAGGCAATAAGAGGACGTGCAAAACGCAAAAAACATAACTATGTCTTCATTTAAATTAGAGTTATCGCCCTTTGTAATTTTATACTGATAATGCGTGTCCGTTCCATAACTGGCAAACTACTATTGGGAATGCGATGAAACACAACGACAGAGGGCAATAAGAGGATGTGGATAATGCAAGAACCATAACAGTTTCTATATGTTTATTTACATTAAAGTTATTGTCCTTTTTTATGTTATACTTATTATTCTTGTCGGGTGCATATCTTAAAACTACTAATGGGACTGGAATGAAATTTGTGTGGACCCTATGATAACGTCTACCTAAAGCCAAAAAGGACGGTGAGGTTTGATGTTTGTCTGCAGTATTGTCTTGTCGTGCCCTCAACCTGTTGCTCTGGCTTCTGCCAAGTCATTGGGTACCTTCTTTGTGGCTTTCTAGGATATTGTTCGTTTTGTATTTATATATATATACAGACATCTTTGTGTTTTACTTATATTGCCTATTAATGCTGCCTTGTCGGTTAGAATATAGTTCATGGCGGGGATTTCTTTATTTACACTGTACCGTTTAATTGGGTTGACAGTAGTGTAAGTGTGAGGTTTGGTGCACCCTAGAACCTTGCTTAAACCCCCAGCGACCTTTTTTGCCACTGACCGTTCCGAGGCGGTAGCCCTATTATCAACCCTTTTGTGTTTGTGATGTATTTTTTGCCCTTTTAATCATCTTTAATTTTTTTCTTTGTTTCTGTGTGTGTTTGTGGTTGACTGTCGTCCTTGAATGCTGCTTTTCCTGTTCGATTTTTATATCTATATTCACACACAGATAGAGGACAATGAGAGAAAGTGTAGAGTGCGGTAACAGGTATACATATATGTGTTGTTCATTTTATTTTCTGCTTTATGTGCACTGATAATACTTCATTTAAACAAGGCACCCAATCATGAGTTATACAGCTACATAGGGAAAAACACTGCGGTGTGGGATATGTCTGTCTCTCACACAGCTACATTGGCAAACCACTGCGGCGTGGGATATGGCTGTCTCTCAGACTGCTTCTTGCACTCTTTATTGTGTGAGTGAGACTTTCCAATGAATATGCGCTTTTAAAGAAATATAATTGAATGTAGTTCATCAAAACATATTAGGTTATTTAGAACCTCCCTGAGAAAGAGAGAGAGAGAGAGAGAGAGAGAGAGAGAGAGAGAGAAAGAGAGATGGGAAGGATACATAGAAATCCAGAAGCATACACATCTTCTAATAAAGAATAGTTTCCTATGTTTCTTCAACATGCCCGGAGAAATAAATCCGATACACGGGACGCCTAGACGAGGGTAAGGGAACGTTTCTTGAACCTGGGTCCTCTGGAGTTCAAGTCCCCCGAGCGAGCTATCCCCTAAAGTCACAGATTATATGGGCTTAAGTAGGGTGACTGCATTATGATACATTTGTATTACAACCTCCTAAAATATACAGTTTAACCGTAAAATGCATTGTTGTTTACCACGAGTTTGTAATGCCGTGGTCTCCATTGTGAATTTATTTCATGAATATATTCAATATGCGATTGAGGAGGGTTGGGGGTATGTTAATAGATAGGTTGATAAGCGCGTTACTACTGTCTCGCCACTGAGCTAGCTTTTATGGTGATATCGGTAGAGCGCCATCTATGTAAAACTGTGACCCCGGGTAGAGGCCATATTTGACCATGTATCCCCATTTGAACAAACTAGGTAGAGAACCATACGTTTTTGATACATGCACACTATTAGACATTTAGCTTTTGAAGTATCAGAGATGTTTTTCTATATAACTCAATGTAATGGTATAACCCCCGGGACCGGGACAAACTTGATTCTAGAGTATTGGATATCTAGCTCTTGTAGTTTTAGAGAAGGCTATTTATCATAGACTTTCGTTTATAACTCTATATATCACTGTGACCACTGGGACTTGGCCATATTTGACGCCCAGGGTCACCATTTGAATACATTTGGTTGTAAATCATAAGCTTATGTTACATGCAAATTTGTAGACCTCTGGCTTTTGTCGTTTTAGAGCAGAATTTTTAGAGATTTTACTACTGTGAATATATGACCTCTGGAGCGGGACCAAATATGACCATAGGTTTACCAATTTAACAAAACATTCTAGCCGGCCATACGCTCATGCTTAATGTATAATATTACCAATATATCTCTAGAATTAAATTTTACAGAACACGTTTCCTACATAACTCATGTAAAACTGTTACCCCCGGGGCTGAGACATATTTGACTCCTACGTCACCATTTTAAAAGATATACTGTCGGTCAATGAAAAGCACCATTAGACTATATAGGTTTGACATGTTATTGCTGAAGTAATTTGCAATAATAAGCGCATATTTTGAAATTGAAGGATATTAGTTATGAATTGCGTAAAAACGGACTGTATCAAAATTCCCAAACATGGTGTATAGTGCTCAATTAAAGTCACAAGGGTAGAAAACAAAAGTCACACATTTAGAAATTATCTATACCACAAGTTATTTCCGCAAAATAACGACGTAATTTCAGCAAGGTAACATTCTTGTAATATTAGTTGGGTGTGCCATGACGTCATCTTGCTGGAATAACGTGAGATGGGTATAATATCTTATAAACGGTAAAACGGTTGGACATAAGACTGTATTTAAATGTTTGACTCTTGTTTTCTACGCGTGTAACTTTAATTAAATACTATACTATACACCATGTCTAAGAATTTTGAGAAAATTAGTTTCGTGTAATTCATAATTAATATATTTCATTTTTAAAGCGTTCGATTTTTATTGTTACTTATAATTAATCAGCAATACATTTTAACACCCATATAATCTACTGGTGCGTTTTCACCGCCAGTATACTTCAGTATACTTGGTAGAGGGCCTTCAACTAGACGTGTACCTCTTGTGGTTTCTGAGATAAACTTTTTTTTTAATTTTTTTTTATACAAGATACTCAATAACATGGTACCAACAGGAATTTGATAACAAAAAATTGAAAGCCTAGTTAGTTTATATCACCGTTACGTTCAAACAACAAACTACAATTGTAAAATACAGGATATGTTCTTCGTTTGGTGTTGAGAGATGGACATACAATGTAAGTTATGAGAATTTGTAGTATGTTCAGTCTCTGGAAAATGTATATATAAAATGCATAAAAATCAATGTCAGATAAGAAATAAAATCATCGGGTTTATATTATGCGAGATCAAAACAGGGAGTTTGGGACTTGAAACACTTCGAAACCGCGGGCCTACGGCCCTTGCTATCGATGCTCTTCAAGTCCACCAGGTATTCATTTGGGACATTATAAACCCGCTGGAAATATTTTATTTCTTAAATGTAACATTTCTATGTACTAAGGTAATAGAACAATTATACATATGACAATGTGTATTAAGAATGAAAATAAGTTCTGTTGCATAAAAAAAAACTTTAAAGAGTTAATTTATTTTTAAAGTCTAGCAATACAGATGTTGGGATATCAACGTGAAATATTGCTTTTTTTTTATAACCGCTGAGTTCAAATTAATTTCTGCTAGATGCACGTTAAAGATCCCTATTTAAATCCTCTTTCTCTAGATTGTTGTTATTTTTGAGTTATTTGGTATGTTTCGTATGATAATGTGATTATATACTATACATTGTATTTAAAACTCATGACGCGTTTACGCGTTATGGCTCTTTTATTCAGCTGCCAAAGGCAGCTGATCCTTACATGTAATAGATAGAGTATGGTTTCATTGAGTTGGTTCATTTAAACATCGAGATGGGCGTAGCCCATCGAGGTGTTTAAATTAACCAACGAGATGAAACCATACTCTATTTGTTTTGTAGCATGTCCATTTCAGCTCTATTTCAGTTATTCTACTGTTATTCTCACTCTTATTCTCATAGTTATTCTGACAGGTCTTATTTTCAATTAAACGATTTACACCTGTGTCTGAACAAAGAGAATTGTCTGTGACCATGCTACAAGGGTTTTATATTTGTCTATCGTTAACATCTTCAATTCTTAGAGAACTCGTCTAAAACACTTGTCGGTATAAATACATATTTTTCAATGTTCAAAAGTTACTGTTTTACTTGCTGAAATGGCATTTTCGTAGATCAGTCTAATGAAGTGTAGCATGCGGTAATATTTCCGGGATCTTTACGTCCAGGATTTTTTACGGAGCATAAGAAAGTGTAAGTAAAACTGCATGAAACTGCAAGTATTGGAATGGAATAAGCGCAAATCTGTGAATAATACCCATAAATCCACGACTATATAAAGAGAAAGTCTAGTGTTTAATCGGGTTCGGTTTCAAGGCGGTAGCCCTATTGTCAACCCTTTTGTGTTTGTGATGTCTTATTTGGCCTTTTATTCTTCTTTAAATTTGTTCTTTGTTTATGTGTGTGTTTGTGGTTGACTGTCGTCCTTGAATGATGCTTTTCCTGTTCGATTTCTATATCTATATTTATTTATAATGCGTATATCACATATGCATTCTGCATCCTAAGACATCATCACAGAGCCAGGTTCTTTTGTTTTTAATTAAATAATGGCCCATTTAATACTTAGAAAACCTTGGTTAAAATTTGTATATCAGCTTTGATCTCGCAATCTACATAATGGATTGAAACTTCACGCATGTATTATTTATAATAAGACCACATATTATAAGACCACAACAAAGAGCCATGTTACATAAATCTTTGTTTTTATTTTAACAAAATTAAGGCCCCTTTTTACTTAAATAAAAAAAGCAGTAAACTTTAAAAAATGATTTCTAATTTGTATCGATTTTCATTTGAAAAATTGTATCAATAAAACCTTGGCCATGTTTCAAAATAAACAATATTGACGCATTCATTGTGTTGTTATAGCTTTTGATAATTAAAAATAAAAACACTATTTCAGCTCGATAATTTTTATAATTTCAATAATTGTTTCAAAGTAGAACTAAAACAATTGTTTGCATTCCTAACACTTCACAGGCCAACAGTCATGTTTATTTACTTTTCGGCAGCTTGTTTACGCTCGCGTTAAACTTTCCTTGTTTTATTCTGATATCGGTAGGGTCATTCGCCTTATGATTTATATATGGAAAGCCATAACCGCCAACATATGGACATTTACAGACCATTCTATGACAGGCCGTTACAATTCAAGATGAAGTCATTTGATGACGTACAAATTGATTCGATGCGACGTGTAAACTCTGTTCATTCGTTACAAAGTGAATTAATACGATTCGAAGTGAAATTATACCGTGTAAAATGTCAAACCATACGACGCAAATACAAGTCAGTATGATGCAATATGAATAAACCACGTTGAGCCTGGCGGTAAGTAAACTAATCGGACGAAAACAAAGTCGGTGCAGTGCAAACATAATCCGTTCAACAGAAACTGATTTCATTTATCCGTGTAAAGTTAAACGGTACGATGACGGCAGCACTATCGATATTTGCCACATAACTTGCAGGGCTCTTTCTCCTACATAATTACTGGCTTTATGATAAAAAAGCAGTGTGTTCTTTTCAATGATAAGCTTTGTTAACCGTATGCTGTTGTGAAGACCAGGAGGCATAGGAATGTCCGTATTCCCACAACAACAATTACAAACAAATTGTTCTCAGTCCATATATATATATATTGTTTTATCATTTAAAACATGTTTTACACTTAATTTCATTTCTTGCATCATCGATCGTTCTTAATATATTGGGGCTGTGGGAGTGTGTGTTGGGGTGGGGTAGGGTTAAAGTGTTTATGTTTGCTGCCATTGTCAATAATTGGGGAGGGTTAAAGTGTTTATGTTTGTTGACATTGTCAATAATTGAGACTACTTGATCTGTGGCAGATTTTGCAGAAATTGTTATTAATCTAGAAATAGGTCTACATGACTGTCGGCTGATTTGGACTGCAGTAAAGGGAGTCATAGAGTGTGTCATCAGCAAGTAGTAAAAATGTAGCTATTAATAAATTGTTGATTGATAGATTTACTGTCAGACTTGTGTTAGCAGTTCCGTTTATTGAGTAACCACCTGTATTAAGCAGCCATACAATTTTCTCAATTAAATGTCACTATTCTTGATATGGAGGGTTTAGATTTTCATATTACCTTCACCTTAAATTCCACTAAAATGGGCATGTATTGTTAAGCAGCCGCCTGTTCTACGTGGTTAGTTTTGGTCCTTCCCCTGGATGGCTGCTTAAGACAGGTTTGTATTAAAATGTATTCATGGTTTAATACTACTTTTCTTCAGATATAATCTACAAGGCATTTTGCAAGCTATTGAATATATCAGAAGATGCATAGAAATATGCCTCCCGATCTTCACAACAGCATACGGTTAATAAAGCTTATCAATGAAAAGAACACACTGTTTTTTTATCATAAAGCCAGTAATTATGTAGGGGAGATAATCCTGCAAGTAATGTGGCAAATATCGACAGTGCTGCCGCCATCGTACCGTTTCACTTAATGAAATCAGTTTCTGTCGAACGGATTGTGTTTGCATTGCACCGACTTTGTTTTCGTCCGATTATTTTACTTACCACCACACTAAATGTGTTTGCGTTAAACTGATTCATGTTGCATCATACTGATTTACTTTGTTGTGTATCATTCACATTTTTCGATGAATCGTTTAAGTTTTCATCGTACCGACTTGTATTTTATTGTATTGCATTAGTGTTTTTGTCAAATGCACTGAATGATTTCTATTTGCGTCGTACGGTTTGAAATTTTACACCGTATCATTTCACTTCAAACCGTATTAATTCGCTTTGTAACGAATGAACATAATTTACACGTCGCTTCGAATCAATATGTACATCGTCAAATGACTTCATGTTGAATTAAACGTTTGTAAATATCCACAGTTTAACGGTTATGGCTTCCCATACACTATAGTATGTTTAGTTTCGTTGTTGATCTAGATGCGGTGTTTTGTGAAATACAGTTGACCTTCATTAAATATAGTTTTAAACACGTGTTTACGTCTTTAACCACTGCAGGTAAGTAATGTTATAGTGTAACAAACACACGAGTATTGACATTAAGTATTTTATAGGTGAATATACTGAACTCTGTAATTTAGTATGAGCTATATCTATTAACGATCTAGATCTATTCAATGTGCTGTTTACTACGTTTATTTATTTTTCTGTTGTTGATATGTAGTTTTGAAGAAACTGTTATTGAATTTCTTTTGTTTTAAACATACATGCCGAACACAGGCTTTTTTATGCTAGAATTTAATATGCAATGCCATATAATGCAAATTTCACACATTTCAAGCATCGGAGTTATATGCATATACACTTTCTTCTGTCTGTCTGTCTGTACATATGTGTTGAACGTATGTTCGGGACAACTCAGTGCATGTGTGCATGTATAATGGATCCATGCACTTAGAGCTGCGTGGAATGTATCGTTACCGCACTATTGAAGTATCAGAAAGTGCACGTAATCAATCTTATATATACAGCTGTTCAGCTAACTCCCTTGACAATAGCGAGTAAATAAGATGATGCTTGAATGCACAACAGCTGATGTTATAGTTTACACAAACTATGCCGAACCTATACATATGTATTACTATTTGTTTTACAATTTTCGTATTGAAAACCGTTAAACTCTAAGCAACATGTCAATAGTTTATAGATGGTTTACTGCCCGTGTATATATCAAGTATATATCACATGTTCATAGACGGTTTATTATCCGTGTATATATAATTTATTACCCGAGTGAATAGATGATGTACTACCAGTTTATAGATGATACAATACCCGTTCATATATGCTTTAATATTGTATAACCCGTGCAAAGATGATGTTTTATCAGTTTATAGATGATTTACCACCAGTTTATAGATGATTTACTAGCAGTTTATAGATGATTTACTAGCAGTATATAGATGATTACCACCAATTTATAGATGATTTACTACTTATGGGGTATATGTTTCTCAACTTATTTGTTTTTCTAGAGCTTGTACTCGATTTGAGGATTTTAATATTCGTAATATTTGTATAACTAAAAAGCTAGTCCATCAGGGTTAGCGTTACCATAAACTGCGTAATCTCTTTGCAAAATTGTATTATCGTAACCCTGATCTTCTTCCCAAATATAAAAGTAATTTAAGAACTCTTCTGCGACAAGGACTATCACATACTGACATCTATGATGACGTGATTTACAAACTTCGTAAGGTCCTTGGTCATGATCACTTTCATGCTATCTTTGTTAAATTTGTTAAAAGGTTTATCAAAAAGAGGTTATGACTTTATCATTTGCAACGCACTGCATGCCTGGTGGGGGCCCATTTACATTTCACCACTATGCTTTCCGCTGTAATTGTGCGATGACCGGACAGGCTGTGGACCCTATGATAATCCCAAATGGTCGGTGATGTTTGACGTTTGTCTGCAGTCTTGTCTTGTCGTGCCATCTATGGTTTATTTACTTGTTGCTATGGCTTCTGAAAAGTCACTGAGTACCTTCTTCGTGGCTTTCTAGGCTATGTTTGTTTTGTATTTATATATACACGAGCATCTTTGTGTTTTACTTCTATTGTCTGTTAATTCTGTTTTGTTGGTTAAAGTTGTTATTTTTTCTGTGTGTGTTTGTGGCTGACTGTCGCCCTTGAATGCTGCCTTTCCTGTTCGATTTTTATATCTATATTTCCTTCCAGTGTGTATATGATTTATTACCCGTACATAAATCAATCATGACGAGTTTATAGATGATTTACTAGCAGTTTATAGATGATTTATCACCAGTTTATAGATGACTTATGACTTATGTGTGAATGATTAATTACCGTTTAATATATATATCATATAATACATCAATTTTAAGATTATCGTCTTTATGTTCTATAGCTAATGTATTATATCTATCATTTAAAGATAATGTGTGACAAATAAGTATCTGATTTACTACTCTTTTACATACAATTTACTACCAGTTTATAACTGATCTACTAACAACATCTTCTTTTCTTTAAATTACATACTATCAGCAGATGAATTATGAGAACCAAGTCCCAATACTCCGTCCTTGCTGTCAAAGATGTGACTGTAAATATAAAGGACAAACATATCTTATCCAACATCCGGACAGAGGCCAAAAGTGGTGATCTGCTAGCTATTCTTGGTCCCACGGGTAAGCAAGATTGGGTGCGTTTCGTGGTGTTGCACACATACGAAACACAACTATTTTTAATTTCATAACAAAATACCAAACTCGTTTTAAGAATTATGTAGTATACATTAAGTACATAGGTAACACTTTGAATCAGAAGTGCCTTTGATACAACTTTGAATAGAAAGTACATTTATAACAAATTGCATCGGAAGTACATAGGAACAATTTAGAATCAGAGGTAAATAGATACAACTTTGAATCAAATGTACTTAGATAAAACTTTGTATTAGAAGTACATAGATACAGCAATGAATCAGAAATCCATAGATACACCTTTGAATCAGAAGTACATGTATACTACTTTGAATCAAACGTACATAGAAACAACTTTGAATCAGAAGTACATATATACTACTTTAAATCAAAAGTAGATACACCTTGAATAAGAAATATTTAGATACAACTTTGAATCAGAAGTGCTTTAGATACTTTGAATCAGAAGTACTTAGATACAACTTTGTATCAGAAGTACACAGATAAGCATTGAATCAGATCAAATAAATACAACTGTGTTGAATCAGAAGTACTTAGATATACCTGTTTATCAGAATTACATATATGCAATCTCATTAAAACCAGGCCCTTTATCACGCTACGATACAAAACACTACTAAGGATCTTACAAAACTGCATTGGAGGTTACGTCAGATTGACCTTACGATTTGCCATTCAAATTCAGCTTACACAATCGCTCTGTATAGACTGCTTCACTGCGCATGTCGCGTTTCAGTCAAACGCTGTGGAGCAGTCTACGCTCGGTATGACGATGTCCGTAACTTTTAGCTTATAAAAAAATGAATTGATAAGCATAACACATCAACGATTATTGAATATTTGCTGAACAAAGCCAAGATTGTTTGACGGAATTCAATAGGGATTAGAGCTTCGTAGGTGGATTTGTTTTTTACACTGCCCTGTTTTAATGGGATGCCAGTAGGGTAAGTGTGAGGTTTGGTGCACCCTAGAACCGGTTTAAACCCCCAGTGGTCTACTTTGCCACTGACCGTTCCAAGGTGGTAGCCCTATTGTCAGCCATTTTGTGTTTGTGATGTCGTTTGTATTTATTATTACATTTGCCTTCTTGTTTGTCTGTTTGCATGTTTTTTTCTGTGTTTTGTGGTTGACTGGCCTCCTTGAATGCTTCTTTCCCTGTCTGATCTTTTTATATTTCTTGAACTCCTAACCCACACTAAAATTACACCCGAGGGTAATAATAGAACGTCGCAATAGTCTACCTCGCTATCAACTGCGCTAAGCGGGCCAGATGTATTAATACTTACTATTTCAAAAACACATAACCGGCGCGATATGATGTTCTTTGTATTCTTGCTGTAAAACGTGCCATTTAGTGCATTTTTTTGAATTTTTCGTGCAATCTACAGCATTATCACACGGCGACATTACCGTTTTTCGGATACATGTGATTATGTGTTTATGTGGATTTTCGTTCGTTCAGTTCGCTCGAACATCATATGAAGACGAGTACATATGAAACGCCCGATTTCATTGGTTGAATTTAGTTGATTTTCTCATGATATTGATTAGATGAAGAGTCGATTTGATGTGACCTCCAAGGCAGTGTTGTCAGATCCTGTAGCGGAGAGTATCAAATCGTAATAAGGATTTGATTTTAATGAGATTGACATAGATACAACCTTGAATCAAAAGTACATAGATACAACTTTGAATCAGAAGCTCTTTATATACAACTTTGTATCAGAAGTACATAGATACAACTTTGAATCAGAAGTAAGCAGGTTACACGTTGAATCAGAAGTACATAGATACAACTTTGTTTCAGAAGTACAAATATACAACTTTGAATCAGAAGTAAATCGATACAAATTTCAATCAGAGATTTGTTAAGATACAACTTTGCATCAGAAGTACTTTAGATACAACTTGAATCAGAAGTACATTATACACAATCGTAAATCAGAAGTATTTAACAATAACTTATAATACGTTTGTCTTTGATAGTATATGCCTGTGCAAAAAACTGAACTGTATGTGTGTCAAACTCATAAAGCGATATACTCTATTAACGTCAGTGGTATAAGTTGACATGAAATCACTCCCATTGTAAAGCGAACAACGGCCTGACCTAGCTTTTAAACCCAAACATACCCACACACTGTCCAAATAGTAATATACGCTATTCATGCATCATAATGTACATCTGTTCTTCTATTATTCTTCTGATACTAAAAATAACCTTTAAAAAAAAGAAACACATGTTCATGAGGTTAATGATTTGTAGTTTGTTAAAAGAAACTATAAACCCACCATATAACGGCAAACTTGTTTATCAAAACTATCTCCAGGCACCTGTTTATGTATCGATTAAAAGTAAATTATGAGTTGTTAAGTTTGTTTTAATTAAACAAAGTAAACTCACGTATTGTTAATACATTAAAATGCGTTATTCTCAATTCCACATGCACTTTACAGTGACAAACAATGTATATAATGAGAATATAACTTAACCTATGGCAGTCAAATGGAACGTAAACTGAGTGTTTTAAATTTGAGATATTTTGTGTTGGTGTATACAACTACGTTTGTTACCATCCCTTAGCTGAACCCGGATGTTATTATTCATGCAGTTCTCAGTATGATAGTGTGGTTACCTTGATCGTGACCGGAAGAACTATAGGATTGCAATCCGTCAGTCAGGACTTAAACGAAACTTAGTTGTTATTTGGGTCTTTTGGCCGATTGGTCAAAGGTCAAGGTTGTTGTTTTCATAAATAGAGCATTATTTTCATCCCAATAATTTTACTTTTCCTTGAGGGACCTTTTAAAGAAATGTGGAGGGTGCTATAAGTGGAATCAGGAGGCCATGCATGTGCACTCTTTTTAGATGGGTGGTTACACCTGTATGGGACGCGTTATTCGCTGAATGTATTTGTTCAATAAGTTACTTTTATGATTCCCTGTTATTTTATGGTATTTCTCAAATATTTAGGTTGTGGAAAAACAACGCTGTTGAACGTCATTTCTGGTCGATTAAAAGCAGATTCGGGTGTAATAACTCTTAATGAACAACATTTTAGCAAACGCCTGCGACGACGATTGGCGTTTGTACAGCAACAGGATGTGTTCTTCTCACAGTTAACACTATGGGAAACACTATATGTAAGTTGTATGATATCTAGTTTATTAGAGGATAGCCTGACGTGAATTCCCTTTATTTACACAGTGCATTTTAATTGTTATGGCAGTAAGGTAATATTGCGGTTTGGTGCCCCATCTAACGATATTATTTACCACTGACCGTCCCGAGGCCGCATCCCTATTGTAAAACATATTATACGGTGTTTGAGATGCCCCACTGTTTACTTTTATATACTGAACATAAAAAGAAACGCAACTCGGAAATTGCCGCTATATAATGTATGTATAATATGTTGCTGTTAATTGAATGGTACTTGACTACGTAAGACCTTTCCTTTCGGAAAAAAAGAGGCTAAAACAACACATACCACAGCAAATAGTATTCCTTCAATGTTTCATTATTGACAGAGTACGCGTATGAGCAAACTTAGGAAGCAACATTTTGCAAACTCTTTACGTTAAATACAGTACTGAAATGGCTCAGTTTTTCAAAGAGGAACTTCAACATTTATGAATTTCATGTTACAAAGTGAACTGTGATTAAAACGTTTAAAACATCACAGTTGTGTACTTTCTCTAACTTACAGCAGTTATTCTTTTACCAAAATCTTGGGGTTTATTTGGAATAGAAGTAGTATGTGGAATAAGTGTTCGTAATATACAATATATAGTGGAAATTCCCGAGTTGCGTTTCTTTTTCGCTTAAGTATATGTAAATGTACACTTTCGTATGACTGCGTTTTGTTCATGCTACACATCCTGTTCGATATATTTAAATCCGTTTGTTTTTATATACATGCACTCATTGTTGGTCATCCCTGACAATGATGATTAATGACCATGTGCATGCCTTAAAAGTACACATCATATACTGTCATCCCTGACAACGATATTTAATGACCATGTACATGCCTTAAAAGTACACATCAGATACTGTCATCCCTGACAACGATGGTTAATGACCATGTACATGCCTCAAAAGTACACATCAGATACTGTCATCCCTGACAACGATATTTAATGACCATGTACATGCCTTAAAAGTACACATCAGATACTGTCATCCCTGACAACGATGATTAATGACCATGTACATGCCTTAAAAGTACACATCAGATACTGTCATCCCTGACAACGATATTTAATGACCATGTACATGCCTTAAAAGTACACATCAGATACTGTCATCCCTGACAATGATGATAAATGACCATGTACATGCCTTAAAAGTACACATCAGATAAATCAGATACTGTCTATACTTACACATGTAGTTAGAATAAATATTTCCAAAAACAATACACTTAACTATATAATCGATATAACTACCACTGTGTGCATTATAAGAATTGTTCGTGGGTATCCGATGAAGATAGTGGAATTCCAACTCGAGGTATAACTGTTGTTATCGGAACTATCGGAACCGACGCTCTGCCGAGGTTCCGATTAAAAGTTATACAGTGTCGGAATTTCCCTATTTGAACCGGATACCCATGATTGATTATTTTTCTTTTCTGCGCATTGACGTCACCAACTACTAACGTTTTGCATGTTTATTTAGGCCTACACAAAGTCGTCATGCAACAGTCATTGTTGATATCAGCGCGCGACTTTTATCTTTCCCCATGTGTAAGATCAGGCTTTCCATCAATCATGTAAAACGCGAATAACCTTATTCGGCATGCAATAATATTATATAAATGTACGAACCAGTAGGTGTTTATTGTATATTTAGTGACGGCTCACACATGTTATGATCCATAAGGCATCTCACAGACTTAATAATTAATTGTTAAAAGGCATGTGGGAGTCTTTAAGGTCAAGCTATGTTCAACATAATTATAATCGCTAACCATTATTTTTAAACAAAACTGTATCTATTTTCCCAATAGTTCACTGCTCAGATTCGCTTGCCAGACACTATGTCAGAGACGGAGAAAAGACAGAAGATCGATGATATAATCGATACTCTTGACATGCGAAAATGTACTAACACAGGTAAGACCATATCATACTTGTGCTCCTATCAGGTTAAACGTCTGCATGACCTGATCATGCATGAACATTCGGAGGGCAATCATTTAAATATACTTGCTTAAATAATATTTGTTTAAACACTGTCGAAGAAACCATATATGCAATATACTTTGAGATATGAAAATAAGTTACGATATAACAGCAGATAATACCATGCCATCAGTGTGAATTTAATGTTAACAGATATTAGTAAACTTAATACACTTAAATATGTAAAAACGGCACAACTAGATCGTATTAATGACAATATTTGTCGCTATAAGTTACAATTTGCACACGATATGAGACGATGCGTGTTCATGGGTTCAGTCAATGTAGGACACCAATATAGGACACATTGAGCACAGATGATAGTTTGATGGGCATATCTCGAAAAGAATTATACAAACTAACGATATGAGAGATATGAATGAGACCGCACAGACGACAGCTTTGACATTCATGGATGTCATATACTGTAGATGAAAACTGTAGCACAATCCTTTATATAGTAGTTAAACTTGTTTAAGATGGCACATTTATGCTAAACAGTTGGTATTGATTTGTTAATGCTTTACTTATTTATTGTTATTTCAGTGATAGGAGATATTTTTATACGTGGTCTGTCAGGCGGAGAGAAGAAGCGAGCCAGTGTGGCCTGCGAATTGTTGACCGACCCAGATATATTGTTGTTAGATGTAAGTTATTGTTAGAAACGAACCAGTGTAGTCTATGAGTAGTTAACTTACCCAGATATGTGTGCCAAAGTTGTCCATGACCATAACTCGCATTTTAAATCTGAGAAGACTGAAAACTTTCATGGACTCGGTAAAGTTTTAAAATACATTTGTTTTGCTCTTGTTTATTATTTTTATTGTTGTGTTTTCTGTTATTGTGTTGACCTTTTACCCGGCATACATGTTGATTGAAACGTTGCCTATATAATTCCATTACACACGCATAAGTGAAAAGTTCAAGGACGATGAACAGGATGCAACTGAGATGTGTATAAGTGTATACTTTATTTAACCTTAGACTGTTACTGTGTGACAATGTCACTTGTGTTTAGTGAACTGTATACGTGTATACTTATACGACCCTCAAGCTGTTAACTGTGTGACAGTCTGAATCGTGTTTTGTAAAGTTTATAAGTGTGTGCTATAAATACGACCTTTTAAGTTGAAAACATTTTCTTTGCATTGTTTAAATGATGTAGACAGCAGTCCGCCTTAAACATGTTAAACCTGTTAAAGGAGGGTGATGTCATGTTAAAGGAGGGTGATGTCATGTTAAAGGAGGGTGATGTCATGTTAAACGAGGGTGATGTCATGTTAAAGGAGGGTGATGTCATGTTAAAGGAGGGTGATGTCATGTTAAAGGAGGGTGATGTCATGTTTAAGGAGGGTGATGTCATTCCTTTGACAACGAGGATATCACTTCTATCACATAATTTGCTGTGTGGGAGTGTAATGAAGCCATGTTATATGTGTGTTATTACACTAGTGGAATAAAATGGCAAATGCAGCCCGTATCATCGATCTGTCTTTTACGTTCAGTTACATGTATACAAACAATAGAGAACGAGAGGGAAACATGTACATTAACATATATAATGAAAAGACATGCGTCGTGCATTGCATCTACTCAAATTACTATTTTCTAAACTAACTCCCTTTCTGACTGCGAAGCTACTTGATAACAGTCAAGCAAACGCCTTATACTTATTTACGAATAACTCTTTCGTGTGTTTATCTGAAAAAAATTCAGGAAAATAGTCTGTGTAACTTTATATAACTTTTATTTTTCCTATTCATTAAAACGTTGCATACATATACGCATTGACAAAATCAACTTAAATTTTATCAACGTCATCGAGCCGTTAAAGTCAGCAATGAAAATGACAAGTGTTATATCTCTTAATAAAACTTTACGGTAAATACCTGGCGGGGGATATGTTATCTTTTCATCTTAGTATACATATACTACAGGAAAACAGAAACGCAACTCCGTATTGATAATCAAATATCTTGGCGTGCATCAAATATCTTCACGGGCATTTAACTTTAAACTGTAATTTTATTTCAGTACACAGTATTTAGGTCTCATATTAATATTCTACTAGTTTTGTGTGAATCATTTGCCCTATAAACGCTCATAAGAGAAACCAAGCGTTACTTCATATAACGCGGGCAGCAAATACAAGCAACGTATTCGGAAATAAATGGTCCTGGCACATATTCGGTTATTAGGAGTACCCATTATGTGGTTTATTCACGACGGTTTCGCGGTGTTTTTTGCAGTGGTTTGGATGTGCTGACGTAGGTGCTTGAGACGAAAAGCAACGTCATCTTGACGTGACGGAACACCTGGACGTCCTTGTTTAGGACGGTTGTTGGTCAAACAGTCTCTCTCAGACGTGAAAAACAGCCTTATTATAATGCATTTATTCACGCCAAGATGGACAGATACCGTACGCTTCGAAATTCAGTTCAAACATTACCTAACGGAATCGTCACGTCAATCTCTACGTAATCGTGGCATCAAGACAACTTTACCAAATTTGACAAAAATGCTGGATTCTTAATGAATGATGACTCGCAAAGAAATTTATGCAGAAAATGGCAAGTGTATCTGAGTACACATTCCACGACCCGTGCATCACTTGCATACGTTAACGTTTGTATTTCACGTTTTACGCAACAGTCATTTTCAATAAAAAGTGTAATGAATGTATCGGTGAATGTATAGGTGAATGTATCGGTGAATGTATAGGTGAATGTATAGGTAGTGAATGTATAGGTGAATGTATAGGTAGTGAATGTATAGGTGAATGTATAGGTAGTGAATGTATAGGTGAATGTATAGGTAGTGAATGTATAGGTGAATGTATAGGTGAATGTTTAGGTGAATGTATAAGTGAATTGAATTGAATGTTGTTTAACGGCTCATCAACACAGTATAGGTTATTTAGAGCCGCCCAGAGAGATGGGAAGGATACATAGGAATCCGGGAACCTGCCCTACTCTTATTATCGAATAGATTCCTATGGTTCTTTAACGTGCTCGGAGGATAGACCGATACACGGGACCGCCCGGTTTATGTCCCCATCCGACGGACGAGGCTAAGGTAAAGTGTCTTGCCCAAGAACACACCGACGGAACTCAGTGGCACCACGGAGGATTGAACCCGGGGCCTCCGGTTACAAATCCGCCGCGCTACCGACGGCGCCACGCCAGCCCCTGAATGTATAGGTGAATGTATAGGTGAATGTATAGGTGACGAGTTTCAGTCACTGGCATATTAACAATAGAGTATTTGAAAAAGCAAAATGTACTTTATACTGACCCGAAACAAGTTCTTTTTCTTTAAGTATGCATTTGACATCGGTATATGCATAGAATGCTTCACTCTAACTCATGCATGAGCAAGTTTACATACATCATTTTGTTTGCCAGTGATCATGTACGTTTTTTGTTAAATGCAAGAACACCTATATGTATATGATTATAAAAGTTGTTGTAGGTAATTATTGTACCCGCATGAGTAATTACATGTATAATTTGTTGCGATATGTAAAACGTGCGATGAACTAAGCCAACACATTATATGATATATAAAGGTTTTATGCTTAAAATGCTAATTGACATGTACAAATAAATGGGATAGCAAAAACATAAATAATTAACATTATGACTGTCACATTATAATTACCATAAAAGTATATATAAAATCGAACAGGAAAGGTAGTATTCAAGGACGACAGTCAACCAAAACACACAAAGAAACAAAGAACAACTATATATAAAGATGAATACAAGGCACGCTAAGACAGCACAAACACACAAGGGTTGACAATAGGGCTACCCACTTGGAACGGTCAGTGGCAAAAAAAGGCCGCTAGGGGTTTATACCAGGTTCTAGGGTGCACCAGACCTCACACTTACCCAATTGTGGGACAGTGTAAATACACATATCCCCTCCAGGTTATATTCTCTAACAAACAAGGCAGCATTAATAGGCAATATAAATAAAACAAATATATGATCACGTATATATAATATAAGAATAGAAGCCTAGAAAACCAAAAAGTAAGTACTCAGTGACTTTGCAGAAGCCAGAGAAACAAGAGATCAAACCGTTAAGGGTACGACAAGACAAGATTAAAGACAAACATCAAACGCTACCGTCTTATATGGATTTAGGTAGACGTCATCGTAGGGTCCACAATATGTCCAGTCATCGCACAATCAAAGAGAAAAGCATAGTGACGAACTGTAAATGGGCCAACCAATAAACATGATGTTAAACAGCCCTGCCATTGTTTTACCTTCAATTCGTCCTGAAAATGATGAAGTTCTTATAATTATTCATGAACCAATAAATACGCAGTGCGTTTCAAAAGTATTAGATCCATTAACCGTTTTTGATAAAATGTCTACTAGATGTTTAATACAGATTGTATGAACATGATCATTATCAAGGATCTTACGAAGTTTGTAAATCACGTCACCTTAGAAGTCGTGTTGTGATAGTAGTTGTCGTAAAAGCGTTTATAAATTAATTTCGTATTTAAAAAGTATTTGTTTATTTTAAAACATAACAAACATGTACGTTGACAATATATATGGAGCATAAAAGCAAGGAAGTAACGCCGTAAGTCAGTCCCGAATGCTCTAGAATCATCTATTTTGAGTTAATCATCATTTTTGCCACCTTTATGAAAGACGTTAAATCTATGAATGCCATCACCAATAGAACTGTTAAGAGACAATCATGGATATTGTATGCATTTTTACCGATACGTTTGTCAGATATTTACATTCCTCTTAACCACTCCATTGGCCTTAGCACTGCAGCGATCATCCAAACATAAAACCCCGAGTTGCCCTTCTGTTTCTGACAATAACCCGTTAACATTGCTTGTTATCGTATAATTGTCATTTATTCTTTGCCGCGTTTTGTTTAACTTTTGGTTTTTATTCATAATTCCCCTCTGTATATTTACTTTAGATGTATCTGTATCATTGTGTATATTGTAGGAGCCGACGTCTGGCCTGGACTCCTGCACAGCCCTGTCCCTGATGCAGCAGATGAAATCCAACGCCATCAGCTACAACAAGACTATCATCATGGCGATACACCAGCCGTCCAGCCAAATCTACCACTTGTTTGATAACATTTTACTCCTTATCAATGGCCACGTGAGTTGTATAAAAACATTTTACTCCATATCAATAGCCACGTGAGTTTGTATAGAAACAGTTTACTCCTTATCAATGGTCACGTGAGTTGTATAAAAACATTTTACTCCATATCAATAGCCACGTGAGTTTGTATAGAAACAGTTTACTCCTTATCAATGGCCACGTGAGTTGTATAAAAACATTTTACTCCATATCAATAGCCACGTGAGTTTGTATAGAAACAGTTTACTCCTTATCAATGGTCTCGTGAGTTGTATAAAAACATTTTACTCCTTATCAATGGCTACGTGAGTTGTATAAAAACATTTAAATCCCTATCAATGGCCACGTGAGTTGTATAAAAACATTTTACTCCTTATCAATGGTCACGTGAGTTGTATAAAAACAGTTTACTCCCTATCATTGGTCACTTAGTTGTATAAAACATTTTCCTCCTTACCAATGACCACGATGTTTATTATATACCTATCAATAATGATATACCTAGTACCTTCATTTTTCTGCAATGGAATACAAAACCATGTATCACCTCTAAAGGTTTTTTGAATACATTTCACTATGCTACTAAAAATAGATTTTGGAACTTCCCATACACAAATGTCAGATTGGAACGTTGGGGATTGCCCAGCTAATAATCCATTAAGAACAATGGATGTTTTAACATGAAATGTGAACTATCAGAATGTTTGTTTGTGCATTTCTGAACATTGTGGGTTAATTAATTAATTTAACATTATGTCAGATGGTAAATTCACAAAAGTTTGAATTGTTTACCCATGTGTAATAAACACATGTGTATATGTTGCAACGTAATGTACATGTTTTGTAACTTACATGTTTTCGTGCGAGTGTAATGTACATGTTTTCGTGCGAGTGTAATGTACATGTTTTCGTGCGAGTGTAATGTACGTGTTTTCGTGTCTTTCTTGTTGGTGGTTTTCAGTTAATTTGGCTTAATACAATTTTATTTTAATTCATTTTTGTCTCGCCTTCTCGAAGAAAAAAAGAGACATAGGTGTTGCTTTTCCGGCGACGGTTAACGCCGTGTTAGCAGGAAGCATTGCTATTCTTTCTAATTGTGCCTATTGCGTTTTTTTCGGTTCGTTGATTTTTGATGGAGTTACGGCCCCTTGACATTTTTACTTTTAAATCTCTTGTCGGCGCTACTCCTCCTAAACGTCTTGTTGGATGTCGACGAAACGTGGTAGGAAGTATCGGTAAGATGTCTAGGTGTACAAAGCGCGGTATATCAATGCAATCTTGGACAATTTCGAAACCCAGCTAGATCTTGTTAGTAACGACAGAGTTATATTCCTTGATTTGTTGAAAAATTCTATATTGTATTTTCCTTTATTAAATCTGTAGTTACTTCATTTTTTATCTGATCTTTACCATATTTGTTTAAAATGTTAATATAACCACCCCATCCACCCCCACACCCATTTTTATGAAATTTCAGTGGGATAAACTAAAATATACCCTTGCCAGAATAGACACAGCCGACTTATTGCCCTTGATTACCAGGTGAGCGATCTAAGGCCATCCTATCTCGGTTGTTTTTGCAATGTTTTAAAACAAGTACTGATGGGAATTTTATGTCGACAACCCTTCATATTTGAGCCGTTTTAGCCAGTACAACGTCCATAGGCCCTTTTGGGCCTCGTGTTTTTAATAGACTGGCATTTTGGTTTTAAACAAATGCACTTAACTGTCATCTAAGCAAACTGCAAACTCCATTGCTTTCAGTTACTAAAATGTTTACAAATTTTCATTTAAACATCAATGACCTTTTTATTTTTAAGCCCCGCCCCCGTTGGGCGAGACATGCGAATCCGCGGGTTTCTTGTCATATACGCCCATTTGAAAAACTGGCCGTATTATGGTATGGGGTTGTCTGTCTGTCTGTCTGTGTGTGTGTCTATGTGTGTGTGTGTGTATGTGTGTGTGTGTGTGTGTGTGTGTGTGTGTGTGTGTGTGTGTCTGTCTGTCTGTCTGTCTGTCTACAATTGTGTATTCCGTACGATAAGTCTGAAACCATTACACCTTCACTCATGAAACTTCATTGCCCTAAGTTAGAGGAGGATCACTATTGTTTTTATGGTTCGTAGGTCAAAGTTCAAGGTCACCGTGACCTTATATGAAAAAACGCATTCTGGACGATAACTTCGAAACTATATCTCCTACACTCATGAAACTTCATAAGTACATAGCTCTAGGTGAGAGGAGGATCCCAATTGTTTTCGGGGTATGTAGGTCGAAAGTAAAGGTCACTGTGACCTTATATAGAAAAACACAATCCGGATGATAACTTCGAAACTATAACTCCTACACTCATGAAACTTCATTGGTACATTGCCCTAGGTGAGAGGAGGAACTCTGTAGTTGTTGGGGCAAGTAAGTCAAAGGTCAAGGTCACAGTGACCTTATATGGAAATATGCTTTAAGCACAATAACTTCAAAATCATAACACCTACACTCGTAGGTGCATTGCCCTAGGTGAGAGGAGGAACTCTGTAGTTGTTAGGGCAAGTAAGTCAAAGGTCAAGGTCACAGTGACCTATATGGAAATATGCTTTAAGCACAATAACTTCAAAATCATAACACCTACACCCGTAGGTGCATTGCCCTAGGTGAGAGGAGAAACCCTATTGCTTTTGAGGTCAGTTAGTCAACGGTCAAGGTCGCAATCAACTTATATGGAAATATGAATTCCGCATAATAACTTCAAATACCGTAACACCTACACTCATGAAACTTCATAGGTGCATTGCCCTAGGTGAGCAAAAGAGCCTTAATGCTTTTGGGGCCACTAGGTCAAAGGCCAATGTCACATTGACCTTATAAAGCAATATGCTTTCCACATAATAGCTTCACAACAGTAACACCTAAACTCATTAAACTTCAGAGATACTTTGCCCATGGTGAGTGGAGAATCCATAATATATTTGGGGTCAGTAGGTCCAAGGCCAAGGTCACCGTCACCTGATATGGAAATATGAATTCCACATGAAAACTTCAAAACCGTAAAACATACACTCATTAAATTTCATAGGTTCATCACCCTTGTCGAAAGCAGGAACCCTATTGCTTTTTGACAAAGTCACTTACTGTATATGGAAATATGAATTCCGCATAACTTCAAAACTGTAACACCTACACTCATAAAACTGCAGAGGTGCATTGCCCTAGTTGTACAAAAGAAACTCTGTTGCTGTTGGAGCTTGTAGGTCAAAGGTCATGGTCACAGTGACCTTATATGGAAATATGCCTTCTGCATTATAACTTCAAAACTGTAACACCTACACTCGTGAAATGTCATAGGATCATCACCCTTGTTGAAAGCAGGAAAATATTGCTTTTGGAGTCAATGGTCAAGGTCACTGACCTTATATGGAATTATGAACTCCACACGAGAACTTCAAAACCGTAACATCTACCATCATGAAACTCATAGGTTCATCGCCCTCGTTGAAAGCAAGAACCCACTTTCGTTTTGGCCCAGTAGGTCAAAGGTCACAGTGATTTTATACGGAAAAATGCATTCCACACAATGAATTCAAAACCATAACATCTACCCTCATTAAACTTCATAGGTACATTGCCCTAGGTGAAAGAAGGAAATCTATTTTTAGTGGGGCCAGTAGGTCAAAGGTCAAGGACATCATTACCCTATATGGAAATTAACATTCCATCTAATAACCTTGAAACCATAATTCCAACACTTATGAAACTTCATAGGTATATAACTTTTGGGGAGTGATGGAACACTATTGATTATGGTTCAGTGAGACAAAGGTCAAGGTGGCCATGGCCTTATATGGAAATAGGCATTCCTCCCGATAACTTCAAAACTATAATACCCACAATTAGGTCAAAATTTGGTCAAAGGTCAAGGTCACCATGACATTATATGGAAATAGGCAATTCGTGGGATAACTTCAAAACCTAAACAACTACACTCATGAAACGTCATTGCATTTGAGAAGATAAAATATTGTATTTCTTTAGGATTAGCAGGTCAATGGTCAAGGTCGCTATGATCGTATGTGGAAATATGCATTCTGCGCGATAACATCAAAACCATAGCACCCCCACTAATGAAACTTTGTATGTACATTGTCGTTGGCAAGAGAAAGAACCTTACTGTCTTTGAGGTCAGTAGGCCAAATGTCAAGGTCACCATGACCTTATATGGAAATACACATTCCACCAAATAACTGTGAAACCACATCACTCACACTGGGGTCACTAGGTCAAGGACACTAGTACTTATTCGAAGTGATAACTCCAAGAGTATAATACATACGCTCATGAAATATTGTAGATACATTGTCCTTGGTGAGAGGAGAGACCCTTTTACTTTTGGGCTTAGGTCAAAGTCACCCTGACTTCATATGGGCATACACATTGCAAATGACAATCCCGGAAATATGACTTACTAAACTGCATAGGTGCGTGTCCTTGGTCAGAGGAGGAAGCCTATTACGTTTGGGTTCAGTAGGTCATCCAAGTCACATTGAACTGACAATGGCTGAATCCTAAGACATTTTTCTCATTGTTACATGTAACTATTAGATCTACAATTTTAGAACTAATTTTCCATGTTAAAACAACAACCTCTATTAATCTTAAGCTTAGTAGGTCAGATATCAAGGTCCCTGACCTGATCAGACTAATTCCTTCCCAGCTGGCTGTTATTCACGAAGATTTGAACATCCCCTATCAGTTATTTGTTTGTTAGAATGGCAAAGGTAAGGGTTACATTGACCTGACACCTAGGAAATGCGTTGAACATAAAAAACGGGCGTATACTGTCCCGTTAGGCGGCACTCTTGTTATTACATGTATTCTATTTTAATGGTATGTAAAGAGGTACATAATAAAAGGACCTCCCTATTATAACTTGTTCTGGAAGCTTGTATCACCTCTCGGTAAATGCTAGATCAGGATCACACTCGAGGCTCTGGCATTTACCTACTCGAGGTGATACAAACTTCCAGAACAAGTTGCTATAGTAATAATCCTATTTTTTCATAAATACATATATTTGTGCAGGAGGCATATCACGGCCCCGGTAAAGACGCCCTGGCATTCTTTGAACGGCTTGGTCTGGTATGCGAACGACACTTCAATCCGGCGGATTTTATATGTAAGATATTTTAAATTTGTCATGATCACATTCATACAGTCTTTATTAAAATTCTTCCCCTGCACAAAAACTGCCCGGATGGGCACCTGGGTCTTCCTCCACCAATGGAAGCTGGAAAGTCGTCATTAACCTTAGCTGTTTGATGCGACTGTAAATAATTTAATATTTTTTACTTTCAACATTTGTGTTTAGGTTACTTTCTCACAAACATTACGCATCACAACATTCAAACTTCGCTTATATATGTAGTTGTTTCTTGGGTAGTACATCACAACGTGTCAAAAAGCAAAAGTGGTTGTGACATTCATCCTCCAAGCAAAGGGCAGATAACTTTAATTGTTACATGAACTATAATTATGCACTAGATGCTTTAAACCTAGTTTATAGCTTAATCTTTGGAAGACAAATCATTCTATTTTGACATAGTTGTGTCTTGGGTAGTGCATCTTTTTCAATGCAATGATTTCATCTTTGAACTTTACATACTTTTTGGAGCTGATGATTTGTATTTTTTAAACAAATGCACTTAAATGTTATCTCAGAAAACTTTATACTCCATTGATTTTAGCTATTACAATGTTTACAAACTTTCATTTAAGCAACATTTATCTTTTATATTTAAGTCCCGCCCCGCGTTAGACGAGACATGTGAATCCGTGGATTTCTTGTTTATTAACTGTTATAGGAATTTGACATACCAACTTATATTGCAGTGTTTCTCAAAGTGTTACTGATTTTAGCCGAGCCTTTTGTTTTGATAACTGACTCTCCCCGCGCTTGCAATCAATACTGTTATTCATTCGATCTTTGGATATCGCTGAGCCCGATACTTATATTTAGTTATCGGTGGTACATTTTCAATTTCTTTTGTTTTCTTACTTAATTTTTGATTCGGTGTTTCCACTACTCCGGCCGATAAAAGGCTCTGGGTATTGTTTAACCACTCATAGGATATGTTGTCTGCTTTTTATACGCAGGCTTCATAACCGCTGCTCCCAACTAAGTTCCATTATGTTTATTTCGCTCTTAGGGGCATTTAATTTTATTAGATACTGGGATCATACGCCGTACGACATGTGGAAGCAGTAAACTCCATGTCCACCGCCATATGCATGCCATCTTCGGGATTGTTAAAATGTTTTACTATTGATTTTATGAGTATTGATTTCTGCTCAACCCGGGGCTAGAGGGCGTGAGCGGTAGCTAGCATATTTCACTACCGCGCATCTCAATCAAACCGAGACTGCACTATTTCGTATGTGTCGTGCTCGGCCGTTTCCAAGGGTCCATTATCATACTTTTCTTTAATATATATTTGGTTCATATTTTCATTTTTGAGATATACTGAAAGATAATAATGAATGTGAGGGAGATTCACTAAACGTGATCTAGACTGATATTGTTCATCTTGTGTAAAACTGTCAACATACACACATAAGTAAGCTGCTGACGAAGTTAGATGCATGACAGTTCATTGCGATAATAATGTTCTTTCTGTAATTTAGTTGTTGAACAGAAATTTTTGCAAGGTTAAATATACTCTGACAAGTAAACAATTGACTACACATTGTGTATTAACTTTGTTCGTGATATGCTTTGTCTTAGGAAACATATGTTGAAAAAGCAGACGTCTTTGCAATGTTTGCATTTTCTTTTATAAATGGTATAAAC
The DNA here is from genome assembly GCA_037043455.1 of Cyrtodaria siliqua. NCBI lineage: Eukaryota > Metazoa > Mollusca > Bivalvia > Adapedonta > Hiatellidae > Cyrtodaria > Cyrtodaria siliqua. Next base: position 111,381 of record JAWPHD010000743.1, on the reverse strand, counting down.
ATAATAATCTCCTGTTGAAGATGTGTTTGTTTAGATCAGATTATAAGACGTAACTTCTTTGTGGCTTTCTAGGCTATTATTCTTTGTATATATAAATATAAAAAGCACGAGTGTCTTTGTGCTTTACTTATATTGCCTATTAATTGCCTATTAATGTTGCCTGTTAGAGAATAGATCATGGCAGGGATTTCGTTGTTTTCACTGTCCCCTTTTTAGGGATGACAGTAGGGTAAATGTGAGGTTTGGTGCACCCTACTTTTCTTATTAGACGAGAGTTGTATATTCCATTGTAATACTCACTCTGCAAAACCAATGCATCAGTATATATATATACGTGTGTGTGTGTGTGTGTGTGTGTGTGTGTGGTTCTAAAGTGTTATAGTCCATCCGCCACAGTACCAGGTGAGACATTGATTGTCTCCGTTTACTTTTTTATTTCAGTGCAGATAGCTAAGTCTGATGAGATAACTGTGGCCAGGGTGATATCAGAAGCAGAGGCAATCGGGTAAAAACTGATATGGCGCAAGAGTGATCTACCACTTCTAAATTAAATAATAATAAAAACTACTATTATCTTTATCTATTTACATATTTAAGTTTCAAATAATAATTTGTATGTAAGTGCCTCATATCAAATTGAAAGCAAAAATAACGGTATTCTATTCGTACTATTGTATTGATTATCCAGTCGCATATTTGACCTCAAACGCATTCCGTAATATATCACTAAAAGAGTATGAGAGTGACCTTTGGAAACGGCCCAACACGATAAATACGCAATATTGCAGTCTCGGTTTGATTTAGACTGTTCATGAACGGTATTGAAATATGCTTGCTACCGTTCACGCCACCTAGCCCCGGGTTGATCAGAACTCAATATTCACAACTACCAACTAAACATGTACTCATGCCACGGTTTATAGATATCTAACAGCAAGATTGGATGGCAATTCAAATTGGTAAGCTCGGTCGTTGAAGCACTGGAACGAAAGTTCTAGGGTTCGAGATACGGCCTGACATTTTCTAGATACCACATTTGGCGTATCCGACTGGACTATTACGTTAGATACATTTCGATTGAGTCTCCTTTGTATGTGATTCTCTGTTTCTCTTCAGATATTATTGCTATATGTATGAGGAGTAGTCACGACATATAACATGTATTTGATGTAGTAGTATGTGTACGGTTAGCTCGGTCAGAAAATGGTAGTCGGTGGGTCCTGGGTTCATGTCGCGGTCCGATACTATAACACATAGATCTAGTCCAATGACGTTAAGTTGATATACCATAGAATAAAGAGAACAATAAACATACTGTAAAATATAATGTATAAACATGTGTGCATGTTTAACGATTTAGTTAACGAGCTACAACTGTCTTCTCCATACGATAACGAACAACAGAACTACCTCGTCTATTTCCGTAATCCAGTATTTATAACAGTTACGGAAATCGACGAGGCAACTCTGATACTCAGCACCTGCATATGTATTTCGCTGGTGATTTATGATATTTATGTCATGGCTTTATTACACTCTCCAAGTTATGTGATAAATGTATATACTGTATGTGTTTCTTCTGGGGACGTGGGTAGTGTTGCATTGTATCATTTTAGACAAGGTTTGCAACATTATTATGTATATTGTGCTAAGCAATATCGGAAGAGCCTCGAATTAATATCACTACTGTTATCCGTATAATCTTGTTTTGACACAGGCGTGATGTGGAAGCACGACACAATGCAGGGAGAGCAGAACATGCAGAGATAAACGGTGTTGGTGACAAATTTACAACGAAACAATTTGGTGCCAATGGTAACGGTCACGATATGTCGACAAAAAACGGAGAAATCAAGGTTTTACTGAACACAGAAGAGGAAACTGTAGATGTTAAAAGTTCTTTGATTGAACTCCGCGGTATGCTGTTATATATACACTTATTTCCACGAAGACCTCGAATTCATGTTTCAGGTCAATCATTGTGAAAGTATTTGATGGATTGAAATTGTATTTCGAAGAGAGTTATACAGGTGTATTGGTATGTCGTGTCAGTAGGTATTCGTAATCATTTTACACAGATATGGCTTGTTTGGTGTATAGTTTTCTTAAAGGGACACATGGCAATCTTGAAATTGGTATCAAGCATTAACATTAAACTCTCGATTCATTCATTCAGATTATCTTGCCTGTAAACCTGCTTGCATTTATTTAACAACAATTTAGATTTTTTAAACTGTTCTCGTTATACTACGGTAGGTGCGCATATATTATTGGTGAACTATAATGAACTGTTAGTACTATGCAAAAACAGTTTGCTTTATATTATTCTTATAATTAATATTAACAAATGCAAGTTATGTAGGAAAACTAACTTTAACTGTGTGCCGTAGCCACGGTGAGGTGCACCGAGGCACTTGCCTCGGTAACTTTTGACCGATCAGAGCCGTTGGCGTAGGTTTACGCAAAGTACGCAGCTGCGTACACAATGTCTGCACACATTAGAAATTAAAAAGTCCAAACATGCAATGATGAGAGAGTTTACATACCTCTATTGGAATGTTTTCCCTAGAAAATTGGAAAATGTATGGTAAATCATCAACTTTTCGGTATACAAAACATTGGGAGTATCCCCCAAAATGCATCATAGAGTATCTAAGATTAAACCAAACGGAAGTGGCGGTGTCCGCTGACATACCGGATAAGGCTATCCACGTTTTACATGGGGGATGGACATCTTATCTTTATGGGTAAATATAAAAGTCACGCGCGCAGCAACATCCGGTATGCAGGACAACATGCAAAACGTTAGTAGCTGGCGGCGTCAATGCACAACATGTCTCTGATATGCAAGAAACAGAATCTATCATGGGTATTCGGTTCAGATAGGGAATTCCAACCCTCGGTATAAGTGTTTTAATCGGAACCTCGGTAGAGCCTCTGTTCCGATAAAAAAAACTTATACCTCGGACTGGAAGTTTCTATGTTCACCGGATACCCAAGCAATATTCTTATAGTCTCTGGCGCGCACTTTGAAGACATTCTACCTACCTCTCTGCCTATTATAGGTAAATGAATTATATAACATGAATGCCATGTTGCTGTAGTATGGGACGGAGGTTCGTCTCGTTTGGCTACGGCACTGTAACTTGTCAATTGTACTTGTTTTACTTACGTTTGGTACTCTTTTTAGAATTACCACAAAGGTAGGGACTTATATAACATTTTTTAAACTGTTCACGCTATAGCTACTACTATTACAGTGTAACTAATAAATAACAGGACATAATATACCTTAATATCTCGTCATACAAGTTAAATAAGTCTTCTGTTCTGTAGATATTGATGAAGAACCCGATATACAGCGACGTCGATGGGTGACGTCATGGTGGCAGCAGTACAAGATGCTATCCTGGCGGAGTTTTAAACAAACTAAAGGGAACTTACTCCAAGGATACGCAATAGCTCAGACGCTCTGTGTAGCACTTATCACCGGCACAATATACTGGCAAATTGAGCAAAGCATCGACACTGTGAGGGACATCATGGGGCTGGTAATGTTCAGTTCTAATTGATACAAAATATTCCATGACCGGAGTATGAGTAGGCATAAGGTAATGAAGCATTCGCAGAACACAGTCAGTCAAATAGAAAGCATACAAAACATACAACAAACAGGAAGAGTAGTAGCAACTGCTGCGACACCACACACATACAGGGTTGACACTAGTGGTACCGCCTTGGAACAGTCAGTGGAAACAAGGACGCTGGGTGTTTAAGCCGGGTGATATGGTGCACCAAACTTTAGTCTTACCCTATTGTCATCCAAATAAAACGGAACAGTGTAAATAAAGGTTTATACATGCAATGCTATATCTAACATCAACGTACAATACATTTTTTTTATAAATTGAATATATTGTTAAGTTCTACTTGTAACACACTCATGAAAACCGAGTCTGCTATTGTTTTATCTCTTGTTTATGTTCAAGGGAACCCATTTTCAGTGATTATATACAAGGAGTACATGATCAACTGATTGTTTAAAAAGAATGTTTAAATAGCTCACTGTTAAATGTTTGTTTAAAAGTCTCATTCAATACATACACTGTTATTTAGAAGCGCCCCAGAGAGAATAAATGATACAAGGCAATCCGGGAACCTACCCTAATCTTACTAACAAAATGATTCATATGCTTTGTTAACGTGTTACTTATGTTAAGAGACCCGTATATCCCTTTTATGCTAAAGGTTATATTTATTTGCATATGTACACTGTTATATTTGCAGAAGAATATAGTATATACATGAACCACATACTTGATCGAGTTGTACATACAAGCGAATTGTAATGTGTTACGTAGTACATTCGTACCACTGGTTGTAAACTATGTTAAACAACGAATTGTGTCTGACTATTTATTTACAAGATTAAACAAATCTATAGTAGATTAAATTCACACAATATAAAAACAGAATTCTCTATTTCATTATTCAAGAAACGAAAAAGGATTACGTTTTCCTTTGCAGATATTTTTCGCTGTTGCTTACTGGACGTTTAATCCTGCCTTTGAAACAATTACGAGTTGTAAGTACGAGAGTTATATGAGAAGCTTGATATGGTTAATGATAAGTATAATGCGTTTATCAGATCACGATTAGCCTGGGTTCAGTCGTTAATATGTATTTAATATCCTGCTTCCATATTCGTTATTATTTACTGTCATATCCTACTTATATATTTGCTAATATTTATATTGTTTGTTTTATTTCCGTTGATATAGTTTTTAAGTAACTTTTTCTATTATTTTTTTAAACTACAGATTGGTATTCAGACTAGAGATCACAGTATCCCATGAAAACATAGCATGAATTATTACAGTGGCACTCTATGTCATATACAGTAACTGTAATTACCTCTCATAGAAACGGTTCAAATTATATTTTTCAGAAACGGTAATTCAGTGCAATTTTTCACTTGAGCGTTTGTCTTACAAAATGAACCTATTTTTTACTTAAAACTTACATGGTATTTCAAGGAATCAAATAAACACAAAATATAGCAAATACTCTTTTAAGTTTATGAACAGCCAACAATATGAATGTGGCCTGTTCTGCTGACCAGTCGTCAAGTAATAACTGTCGCATTTAATACAAAATAAAACCGCCTTTAACCCTTCTCAATCATTAACCCTTCTATCTTCTCTGGCATAGACCTCCATAGTTTAATAATTGCATATAACACAGAAGTGTGAGGCCTTTTTTGGAGATCATAATCTTTTACCGAATTCTACCATCTCTAAAACTATTTATCTGTTTTCTGATTTGATTCGAGGTCTCTCGGTGAGACCGCTGTGTAATATTGTTTTAAATTAAAAGAAGATTTATTTATTTTCAAGATACGGGTTTAGTTTTTAAGTCAATGTTAAAGAATATTTCATTACGTTTTAAGGTTATTGAGGTATTTAGTTATTCAGTTGAGATATTGGAATCAGGGGCATAAACTGACACATGTATATCATTTCAACTGTATCACATGTTGTCTCCCTTTACGAAAGGGTCGTGTGAAAATAGGTGTTTGTATTGTTATTATTTCTTTTATAACGCTAAACTGGCCATTGCATGAGACATTCATACAGACATGTAGCCGTCTGAAAATTGTGTATCTATCTTATCTTTAATTAATCCTTTCTAATAGTTAACTAAAATCCATTTTAGTTCCGGCGGAGCGAGGCGTCATTTCCAAAGAGAGATCAGCAGGATCTTATCGCCTTTCCGCTTACTATTGTGCCAAAATGACCAGTGATTTGCCGCTGACCTTTATACTACCTACAGTGATGTATGCGTGTTTCTTTGGAATGTCCGGTGTCGGAGGTGCGGCACAGTTCTTCATGACCTATCCCATAATCCTGCTGCAAGTTCTCCTATCACAGGTATTGTGTTATATACATCTTAAAAACATAATGTCAATATTACTGACAAGTTCACATGTTTTAAATTATTAAGGGAAAATGTGTAGTTTTAATAACAATAGGTGCCTAGTTTGTTAATGGATAGAGCCGAGCGGGGATTTCTTTATTTACACTGTCCCGTTTTATTGGGATGACAATAGGGTAAGATTGAAGGATGGTGCACCATAAAACCTGATTTAAATCCCTTTGACATTTTGCCACAAACCGGTCTATTGTCAATCGTTTATGTTTTTAATGTCGCATATCTTGGTTCTTATTTGTCTATGTTATTGTTGTTCGTGTTTGTATGCGGTGTTGTGAATGAATGTTTGTGCTGTGGTCCATGAAAGCTACATTTTCTGTTCTAAAACAGTCAATGCTTCATATGGAATATAACTGAAATTCATCCCAGAGTCAGTTCATAGTTCTCTTTTGTCCATGGGTCAAATTTCCACAAACATTGATCATCATGTGCTTCATTGTATTCAAGAAGTGTTTGTGGCACAACATGTGCTTTCCTTACAGGTGTTACATGCTATTGTACTCTTGGATTCAATTTGTCCTCGTTATTATACCATAGGTTTAAGTACATAATTGGGAAATAGGATCAACAATAACCAATTTGCCAAAAAATATGCTTTGATCTATTTCAGTAATTGTTAATAATGATATGCAAATATGCAAGTGATGTAGAAAACTAACAGGACGTTTAACAAGCAATATTTCCGTGTGTCTCTTAGCTAAATTAAGGATTTGCGTTATTCTAACAATGTGTTTAAATAAAGTCTATTTGTGCTATACGAACAGATTGTTATTTTTTTGTATTCTTCTGTTTTATTGATGAATTCATCGTTCATTTCAGGCCTTTGGTTATATGGTAGGTGTTATTTTCTCCGAAATGCAACCTGCGTTGACAACGTTTGTCAGTTATTCACTGTGTGCTTTCATGATAGGTACGTATAGTTTAGTTTATTGTATTTCCTTACACTATATATTTATAGTTCGAAATGTTGTCAAAAGAAGTTACGACCTTATAACTTTGCAACGCACTGCATGTTTAGCGACTAAACTATTAACAGTTCGTCTCTATGCTTTCTTCAACGATTGTACGATTACACGACCGATTCTGGATCCAATTATGACGTCTACCTAAATCCTGATTGGGGGGCTAACATTTAGTATTTGTCTTCAATATTTTCTTGTCGTGCCTTAAAATATTCATTCTCTTGTTGCTTTGACTACTGACAATACTTTGAGAGCTTGCTTTGTTGCTTTCTAGACTTTGTTTTATATTCAAATGTACATGCTCATCTTTATGTTTTACTTATATCGCTTAATAATGATGCATGGGTTGTTAGAGAAATAGCCTGGCGGGGATTTATTCATTTACACTGTCCCGTTTCTCCCTAGAACGTGGTTTATCCCCCTCGCGATCTTTGTGCCACTGACCATTTCAGGGCTGTACCTCTTTTGTGACTCCCTTTTATGTTTGCGGTGTCGCATACTTTGTATACTGAACAAAAGCAGTTTAGCACGACTTGTTAGCACGACAAAGATTAATCATATCAACATTTATATAATTGTTTGAAGCTATTTACATGTAGCAATGCTAGGTAAGGATGAGACTTTCCAAACATTGCGAGGTTTTATTATTTTCGAAGCCTTAGTATCATAATTACCTCCATTAAAAACAAATTATTTCGTTATACAAACGTACTGCTTTGAACACATTTATTATTTGGCATGGACAAAAATTGCCCATTATGTCATTGTATAAAAAATGCTAATATGTGATAAAAGGGAGTGTTTTTCTCAAACAAAACCATTTCAAGTTCGTAATTTTAAAATTACCTCCCTTTTCATTGAAATAAGTACGATTTTCGATAACCTACAACAGTATGTTCCCAATATCTTTGCTTTATTTTTGTCAATGACTTTATTTATAAATGACTTTGTAGCATTATTATTGGACATATCTATGCCATTTTACCATTGAATCCGAACATACACGGCTTTGTATCTTGTCTATGGAATTGAAGTGGAGTGCTTGGTCCAGTGGTACAGCGCCGAACTCCTGATCGAGAGGTAAGGTCCAGAGTTCGATACTCCGTCGCGGCCACGTTATTTATCCTTGAGCAAGATAATTAATCCACATTGCTTAGTACTGGTTCTACCCAGGAAGTCATCGAGAGTGATTAATCTAAGTTGCAAGAATTTGTTTCGCAATCGATGTAACATAAATATGTTTAAACATTTAAACATATGGAATTGACATGCATTTTATGTGCATTTATTTTTCTAACTATATTTACTCTTGTTTTTGTTGAAGGAAAGTCTACGAAACCACAAATATAAAAGGAGGAATGATAATAGTGGCACCGCCTTGAAGCACTCAGTGGCAAAAAGGCCGCTGGGCCGACCTGCATTTTAATTTAATATATTAGTTTATATACTTAAATATAATTTGACTAGCTAAATTGTGTTTTATTCGGCGAACATTGATATGTTTATTTCAGGTGGATTTTTTACCCAGAATGTACCAAGTTTTCTAATCTGGGCAAAATATCTTTCAACCATGCTCTACTCCTTTGGTGCGATCGTAACCATAGTTTTGCAAGAGTTCCCAGCAACTCCGTAAGTGTATATATACGCAGTTTGTATATCGTTATTATCAGCATACTTTAATTAACTAAAAGAGTATGAGAGTATAAATCGCGTGCTTATCAGTTCATTTGATAGCGTTATATAATTGTGCAATTAACCTGATTGTTAAGAAAATAATTCACCCCACATGTCGTAGTGATGTATCGATGACCCAGTTGTACATGTTCGTTTTAAAACAATGAATTTAAGGATAGGTTTTCTCATATGTAATGATATTTATATATTCCAAAACTTATTTTTTTTACTTTTCAATTTGTTGCTGCCAAGTTTTTCAGTATTTATTGATATTCGCACTAAAATTTGTCTAGCCCTCTGTGGCGGCTGCAAAAAGTAGCCCTGCATACAACTCAGAAGTGTTATTTTGGGTTCATCAAGCCCAATCGTTGTGGCTTTAAAATACAGCTTAAGCCAGGGTGTCTAGGGAGGGAACCTTATATTAACTCCCACGAACATACTTAATAAAACCGAGTCTTGTATTGTTCTCTCTTATATGTGTATTTGTTGCTTCCAAAGGATCCCCTTTCAGTGATTACAAATCCTTTTTGTTACAACTTATATACCGTTAGTGTGATTTAACGGTTACAATGCATCCACAATATTGTTCTTATAAAGGATAAGATAGATAACAAAGTTTACATTTTGAGTCTGCAATACATTCACGTAACACAAGCTCATGCGAGCTGTTGGATCGACAATAACCAACATAAGTAGAACTTTAACATGAATGTCAACTTAATAAATAATAATAGTGTATAGCAGTTATATCGACGTCTACAAATAGTAAACAAACTCAGTTGTATACCGTAATCACAATGTTGGATGTATTATTATTATATAGAACATCTTACATGAGTACCCATTCATTAATGAATTTATTAAACGAGTTGGAAAATGATATAATGCGAGGATCTTGCCGAGCATTATATCATTTTTGCTAATGAGCTAACCCTAAGTTTGCTAACCCTAAGTTAAGTTATACATAAAAATAGAACTGTATGTAATGTGTAATGTCACATACTTGCTTCTATGTTTCCTTGTAATAGTTGTTTGTATGCGCGTTTTTGCTTGACTTTGCTCTGTCAATGCTACATGTCCCTTTTGACTTCTATACCTACTTCTTTCCATTATGTAATAATGAACCCTGTTTTTCAGATGCAACGAAACAAGTGTTAAAGAATATCCCCAGTGTTTATCAAACACCACCACACATGTCTACCCGGAGGATATTCTTGCCGGGGCTGGGATCGTTCTGCCGCTGTCATATTATATATGGCCGGTATTTCTCTTCACTATATGCTTTAGGATTATCGGATACTATTTGTTAAGATTTAAAAAGCAGAAAATGTTGTGATTGTTACTTTTTTTGCTTTCTTGTTGACCTGCGTTCAGGGAATGCAATATTTTCTGTTCGGCAGTTGTATCTACTGTTATGTTAGGGATACGGTCACTATTGCAGTACCAGTGTTACTGCTACTATGTGTTACATAGTGATGTTAGTGTTACTTTTTTGTCGAGGACACCGGCACTATTGCAGGATTAGTTCTAGTGCTACCATTCTTTACATAGTGATGTTATTTTAGGACACCGTCACTAATGCAGGATTATGGCTAGTACTACTATTCTTTACACAGTGATGTTATTGTTACTTTTATGTTAAGGACACAGTCATTAAAGCAGGATTATGGCTAGTGATACTATTCTTTACACAGTGATGCTAATGTTACTTTTATGTTAAGGACACAGTCATTAAAGCAGGATTATGGCTAGTGATACTATTCTTTACACAGTGATGCTAATGTTACTTTTATGTTAAGGATACCGTCATTAATGCCGGATTATGGCTAGAGATACTATCCTTTACACAGTGATGTTATTGTTAATTTTATGTTAAGGACACAATAATTAATGCAGGATTATGGCTAGAGATACTATTCTTTACACAGTGATGGTATTGTTACTTTTATGTTAAGGACACAATCATTAATGCAGGATTATGGCTAGAGATACTATTCTTTACACAGTGATGTTAATGTTACTTTTATGTTTAGGATACCGTCACTAATGCAGGATTATGGCTAGTGCTACTATTCTTTACACAGTGATGTTATTGTTAATTTTATGTTAAGGATACCGTCACTAATGCAGGATTATAGCTAGTGCTACTATTCTTTACACAGTGATGTTAACGTTACTTTTATGTTTAGGATACCGTCACTAATGCAGGATTATGGCTAGTGCTACTATTCTTTACACAGTGATGTTATTGTTACTTTTATGTTTAGGATACCGTCACTAATGCAGGATTATGGCTAGTGCTACTATTCTTTACACAGTGATGTTATTGTTACTTTTATGTTTAGGATACCGTCACTAATGCAGGATTATGGCTTGTGCTACTATTCTTTACACAGTGATGTTATTGTTACTTTTATGTTAAGGATACCGTCACTAATGCAGGATAAGGGCTAGTGCTACTATTCGTTACATGGTGATGTTGTTGTTACTTTTATGTTTAGGATACCGTCACTAATGCAGGATTATGGCTAGTGCTACTATTCTTTACGCAGTGATGTTAATGTTACTTTTATGTTTAGGACACCGTCACTAATGCAGGATTAGGGATAGAGCTATTATTCTTTACACAGTGATGTTAATGTTACTTTTATGTTTAGAATACCGTCACTAATGCAGGATTATGGCTAGTGCTACTATTCTTTACACAGTGATGTTATTGTTACTTTTATGTTTAGAATACCGTCACTAATGCAGGATTATGGCTAGTGCTACTATTCTTTACACAGTGATGTTAATGTTACTTTTATGTTAAGGATACCGTCACTAATGCAGGATAAGGGCTAGTGCTACTATTCGTTACATGGTGATTTTGTTGTTACTTTTATGTTTAGGATACCGTCATTAATGCAGGATTATGGCTAGAGATACTATCCTTTACACAGTGATGTTATTGTTAATTTTATGTTAAGGACACAATCATTAATGCAGGATTATGGCTAGAGATACTATTCTTTACACAGTGATGTTATTGTTACTTTTATGTTAAGGACACAAACATTAATGCAGGATTATGGCTAGAGATACTATTCTTTACACAGTGATGTTAATGTTACTTTTATGTTTAGGATACCGTCACTAATGCAGGATTATGGCTAGTGCTATTATTCTTTACACAGTGATGTTATTGTTAATTTTATGTTAAGGATACCGTCACTAATGCAGGATTATGGCTAGTGCTACTATTCTTTACACAGTGATGTTAACGTTACTTTTATGTTTAGGATACCGTCACTAATGCAGGATTATGGCTAGTGCTACTATTCTTTACACAGTGATGTTATTGTTACTTTTATGTTTAGGATACCGTCACTAATGCAGGATTATGGCTAGTGCTACTATTCTTTACACAGTGATGTTATTGTTACTTTTATGTTTAGGATACCGTCACTAATGCAGGATTATGGCTTGTGCTACTATTCTTTACACAGTGATGTTATTGTTACTTTTATGTTAAGGATACCGTCACTAATGCAGGATAAGGGCTAGTGCTACTATTCGTTACATGGTGATGTTGTTGTTACTTTTATGTTTAGGATACCGTCACTAATGCAGGATTATGGCTAGTGCTACTATTCTTTACGCAGTGATGTTAATGTTACTTTTATGTTTAGAATACCGTCACTAATGCAGGATTATGGCTAGTGCTACTATTCTTTACACAGTGATGTTATTGTTACTTTTATGTTTAGAATACCGTCACTAATGCAGGATTATGGCTAGTGCTACTATTCTTTACACAGTGATGTTAATGTTACTTTTATGTTAAGGATACCGTCACTAATGCAGGATAAGGGCTAGTGCTACTATTCGTTACATGGTGATTTTGTTGTTACTTTTATGTTTAGGATACCGTCACTAATGCAGGATTATGGCTAGTGCTACTATTCTTTACACAGTGATGTTAATGTTACTTTTATGTTAAGGATACCGTCACTAATGCAGGATTATGGCTAGTGATACTATTCTTTACGCAGTGATGTAAATGTTACTTTTATGTTTAGAATACCGTCACTAATGCAGGATTATGGCTAGTGATACTATTCTTTACGCAGTGATGTTAATGTTACTTTTATGTTAAGGATACAGTCACTAATGCAGGATTATTGAAGTGCTGCTATTCTTTACATAGTAATGTAGGCTTCATAACCGCTGCTCCCAACTGAATTCCATTTTGTTTATTTCGCTCTTCGGGGCATATTATTTTGTTAGATACTGGGACCATACGCCGCTGCACATGGGGGAAGCAAAGATCTCTATGTCCACCGCCATATGCATGCCATCTTCTTGATGGTTAATTTTATGTACTATTGATTTTATGAATATTGAGTTCTGCTCAACCCGGGCCTAGGGGGCGTGAGCGGTAGCTAGCATATTTCATGAACAGTCTCAGTCAAACCGAAACTGCAATAGTTCGGCCGTTTCGAAAGTTCCACATTCTCATATTCCTTTATGTGTTAAGGATACAGTCACTTATGTAGGATTAGGGCTAGTACTACTATTCGTTACATAGAGATTTTATTGTAATTTTATGTTAAGGATACATTGCAAGTAGCATCAAAAACAAGACAATATGTATTAAGCACAAGGAAAGCTAAACATAATATGGTCTAAAATAAATGGGAGTGTCTACAAATAATGACCAATCTAACATATTGTCGTAACTGAAGAGTTTGATTCAAAAATGGCACCCATTTGACATTTTAAAAATGAATGCGTCCTCTTATTTGCCATATGACTGGTACCAACAAGCATACCTTAGAACCAACTAGTACCCTGTTGGATACCGCAGGGTAATCAGGAAACCAGCTTACTAACTATTCGATAAATATAGAATTAGCAAGAGGCGTATAGGCAGTTTCGAATCCAGTGTATTTATGTCCATGAACCCACCAGAAAAGTAAATGTACGGTTATTGGTAATGTTTAAAAGGACACACTGGCACTGGAATGAGCCAGACACACGAAAGTATGTATGTATAGCAATTTCATAATCAAGTTTATTTCATAATTTATATAGAATCACTGTTGACTATAAAAACATTTATTCCGGGAAATTTGTGGAATAAAAGTGATATAGACCTATCTGGTTCTACTCAGAATACAATATATATATTGTTTACATGTGTGAATGACATAATGCTTGAAAAATAGTTGCTTTTCTAGAGATTTGGTTTAAAGCTATTGTGAAATGTTTTACAGGGAAAATACTGTCGGGGGTACACACCCCGAACCCCTCGCCCCGCCTCCACCCACTTACACACAAACCACAAGTGACCTGATAAAACTGTTTTATATATATTTATTTTTTTAGATTTATTATTTTTGCTTTTTTGAACAGAAAATGAGTTGCTTTCCGGTGATGGGCTTTAAAGCTTTTGTGACATGTTTCACAGAGAACATATTGTTGGGGGAGGGGGAACGGGGCGAGGTATACCCCAAACACCAGCACAAGGGACTTTGCGAACATTATTAGCATGAGTATACTCCCTTACTCCCGGGAGTCGATCTAACTTGGAAAAAATAATGATATTTAAAACTATCCTAAAAGGTTGAAAAAATAAAATAAAAATCAGAGGAGGAGAGGAGAGGTCTGTGGATGGGATAAGGTGGAATTTTACCTCATTTTTGCGGGCATACATTGTCTCTATTCCTGGCAAATATTGCTTGTACATGTACGAGCGCTATTTTGGTCCAAATATTATAAAACAAATGGGCGACACCTACTCACAAACCCTTTCCCACTTGGGCGCTATCAGGAATATGTTGAAAACAGGCCGTGCTACGCTCTTGAATAGTTATTTGGATTTTTAACAGGGACATGGGCTAACATTCCCTGTCTGGAAAAAACACACGTCCAAACACGTTTTATTTTTTTTATTTTAACAATTTCCCCGTAACGTTTTCCCCGACTATTTCATTTATAATACGTCACGTCTCTAAATGTTTACGTTCAGGACGTCAACATTCTAAACATCGTCAAATTGGGCGCATTTTTTAAAAGAAAAAAACGTCATTCGTGGGTTTCCGTCTGCCTTCGGCAGCCGATGATATATATGTTTTGTAAATAAAATAAGTCAGCGTTCGAAGAATATATAATTAGCATCTTAATATAATTATATTGTCGAGGATGGCTTTAGATTACAATATGATAACATGCACTTGTTTTATTATTTCCCCGTCTGCTCGGCTGATGATGTCATTGAGACGTTGCGATTTTGTTATTTCCAACCGCACCGAACGGGACAATATTGGCTTAATAATTGGGTGGGATAAACACCGAATGTTCATTCGGTTGACTGGGGAAATGTTCATATAGTCTAGCGATAAAAATATTGGACCATCCGAACAACTGTGGAACACCTGAACCGGGTAAACATGTTTTTTCTGTATGTATGTACGTTACTGTAAAGCGAACGCCTCGGCACTTCGTGCCTCGGCTGATTCTCGCTCTTATTCTTTACATGGAGATGTTATTGTTACTTTTATGTTAAGGATACAGTCACTAATGCAGGATTATGACTAGTACTACTTTTATTTACAAAATGAGGTTGTTGTTACTGTTATGTTAAGGACACCGTCACTAATGCAGGATTAGGGCTAGTGCTACGATTCTTTACATAGTGATGTTACTGTTACTTTTATGTTAAGGACACCGTCACTAAGGCAGGATTATGGCTAGTGCTACCATTCTTAACATGGTGATGTTATTGTTACTTTTATGTCAAGGACAGCGTCACTATTGCAGGATTAGGGTTAGCGCTACCATTCTTTACATGGTGATGTTATTGTTACATTTATGTTAAGAATATAGTCACTTATGTAGTACTAGTGTTACTGCTACTATTCTTTATTGTATGATTGTTTGTTTCATGTTACAGATGTCGTCACAAATAAAAGATGAGTGCTACTGCAACCAATACTTATTAAATGTTGTTATAATTGTTAGTATCCTATTATGGATACTGTCACTTAACCACGATTAGTGCTAACACTACAAATCTGTGTAAGGTGATACTATTGTAAGTTTCATATTAGAAATACCGCCCATTAAACCAGATTAGTGCTAGTGTTACATTTATTTATATTATTTATATCATCTTCTGATTGTCAGTATATGTGTCACACTATGGATATGGCATCTTAACTACGATTAGTGCTAACATTACTAGTCTGTATATGATGATATGACAAATCACAAGCAGGTGACATAAGAGTATACGGTACAGAAGTTCTTATAATAATACACATGACATGGTGTTAGTTTTTACTTTTTTTAATTATGATAGAAATAAAACATTTAATTAAATCTCTATTTTAATCTATTTTATGGGAGACGAACAAAAAAAGGAAAGGTGATGCAGCTACTGTTCTTTATATTATGTTGTGACTAAGTTCCATGTTAGGGATACAGTCACTTATAAACGCGTAGTTCCACTGTTATAGCCGACAGCAAACGGTATTGCTCAGCTATTATAATGGGTAGTTTATATTTAGGTAATGTTACAAATATTCAGATATCAATACAATACTTATATAATTAAATTTAAACTTCTGTTCACATTTAAAAATTCAAAAGTGTTTGTTAGTTTTTACTTATATATATTGTATGTATCACAATTCTTTTGTAAAGTTTTAAGAAGGCATTAAACATTGACATAACTACAGAACAGACCAAATATTTTATTATTTATGTTTTATTGTTTACAATCTAATGTAACATGCATTACAAACTGAGGGGAAACACATCCACATACATACAAAACAGAGAACGTATGCATAGTATTGTGTGAAGTTCCAGACTACCTGACATAATAGTTAAAGAACATTCATATTATTATGGACATTTTTGTGCGTTCTTTTTAGATAGCCTATCATTTCATAATCTAAAAAGTTGGTTTATTAAATGCAGGAACTACTTTAGATTACTAAAAGACAACAACGTCATTTCGCATATGTTTCCTACCTTCAAGTGTTATTATATGTTTATTGGTGGGTTTGTATGACTTTTTTAAGCATTGCTCATGACTCATGTTGACATTGTTTATTTTGACAACACATTTAGAATCTCCGTTTATTTTGACAACACATTTAGAATCTCCGTTTATTTTGACAACACATTAGAATCTCCGTTTATTTTGACAACACATTTAGAATCTCCGTTTATTTTGACAACACATTTAGAATTTCTGTTTATTTTGACAACACATTTAGAATCTCCGTTTGTTTTCTGTTTAGCTCACCGAATATTTTACTGCAATTCTGTTATAACGTAATGAGGATATTAATCATCACGATTAAACATTGTGATGCATAATTATTTTGTCTGATATACATCTTCAAATATCAGTTGAGGACATTAAACACCTAGCGCCTTTTTGCCACTGACCGTTCCAAGGCGGTAGCTCTATTGGCAAACTCGTTTTATATGTGTGATGTTGAATGCTTTGCTTCAAGATTTACAACAGTAGATAGAAACAACGTATGCGACACCATACACATACAAGGGTTGACAATAGGGTACTGTGTGATGTCACATGCCTTGATTCTTATAAACATTGTAATGTTTGTGTGTTTTAATATGTGTATTTATATTACTGATACGTGTCCTGCTTTTGCTCTCAGCTTAGATATTGTCTCTTTATCATAGTTATACACATCATGCTGTTGTCTTAAATGAATATATTTAGACTTGTTCTGGACGGTCGAATTGAAATTAGTAACGTCCTTGTCTACTCGAATTAGATGGGCTACTTGACGTCATTATTGCAGTTTCGTACAATACGTTTATAAGAAACGTTAAAGGTTTTCCACTTGCGCGCATTGTTTTCCAATTGCACGTACTTTTTCCTTTATGTATCGTAAGCAATATTTGCTTTAATGCATATTGTATATATTATATTTGTAACCCATTTGAAGACTGACATAACATTGAATGCTTCAATTGTTTTATTTTATATTGTATTTAGTATGATACTTATTTTGAATGGTGACTGTGATATACATTAATAGTTCCCTCATATCTCTGTGTAGAGAGGGATGGCACAGTTTAAATCGTAAGAAATGGGGTATCATCGTCCATATGTTTTTTTAAAGCTAGAAAAAATATAAAATATATATGTATTATGTGTTGATGATACAAATTATATACAATACAAATTCGCCATGTCAACGTCGAAGGTATGCTTTATATTTGCATTTAAGGCTTTCAAACAGTGTATCGACTTGTTTCATGTTTCAATGATTGAACGTGCAGTTTAAGAATTTCATTTGATCTCCAAGTTTACATGTTCTTTAACACAAACTATCATCGTTACTAAAAAGTGGACTCACAGTAAGGACGTTTTGAAAGGTATATACTCAATGTGTTTTTTGTCTTCTAATAAAATGCCATTTACATGTTTTTTGGATTGACCTATGTTTCGTCATCGTCCGATTTTCAGGATGGCCGTTAAGGTACAATTTTGCATACAGTAATATAACTAATTGTAATACGTAATTATATAGCTCTTTACAAAACCCTTTCCGGATATAAATGAATCTTTGTCACAATGTACCTCAGGATATGCTATTTAGATGTTTGTATTTTGTCACTTTTCTTCCTACAAGATGGCGGATATTACTTAAATTAGATTAATATGCAAACCAAATACCCCCTTAACCTCTTAATTAGTTCTATTGACATGTTGTGCATGTATCTTAATATGAACTATATAAAGCTGTCAAAATAAAACAACAATTATGTCAGTCTCCACTGATCATTGCTAAGCGTTGTTTGTGTGTATGTATGGGGGTTGAACGTCGGTTTGAACAATTGTTTAGCATATCAGGACGGTGTCTACTTGTAGCAGTGAACTCAATGCTCAACCTTATAGTGCTGCCACACTGGAATACCACGCAGTATGCACATAGCATGATACCCCACTGTTACATTGTACAGACACCTGTGTAGAGTACTAGAACTACCATTTATATGCTAGGAGCTAGTAGTATCATTTTCTGTGGTACGGCCCGGCCGCGAATTGAACCCATGATGGACGGAAGGGAACGGATTGAACTCATGATGGACGGAAGGGAACATATTCAACTCATGATGGACGGAAGGGAACGGATTCAACTCATGATGGACGGAAGGGAAGCTCGAAATTAATATGGACTGAAAAAGAGCTGTAGTCTGTATACATTTTCTGGTTCGATTACCATAGAAAATAGATTGACAACTCGTAGTTTATGATATTAATATACCAGAGTGTTGCCAAAATATCTAACTATTTAAATATGAATACATTCATGTATCGTAAAAGCCTAACATTGTTTTCGTTTTTGTCTGTTGATGCTGCTGTTGAAATTGTATATGCAATACTCTGGTGAATATATTTTAAAGTAAACGTGTATGTTGTTTATACTTTAAGATCCCAATTTGAAAATACAATACATTATCATATTAGTTGTATTGTTTGCTGTTGATAAAATGTATGTGTTTAATGTAGGTCTTCTTCTTTACAGTCTTTGGTAGAAGAAAGTTACAAAAGGTCATTTAATACGTAATATGTAACACATTATAAATATAGAATATAAAAATCGAACAGAACAAGTATCATTCAAGGACGACAGTCAACCACAAACACACACAGAACCGAATGAACAACTTTAAAAATGCCAAATAAGACATCACAAACATAAAACGGTTAACAATAGGACTACCACCTTGGAACGGTCAGTGGCAACAAATGCCGCTGGGAATTTAAACTAGATTCTAGGGTGCACCAAACGTCACAATTACTCTACTGTCATCACAATAAAACGGGACAGTGTAAATAAAGAAATTCCCGCTATGAACTATTCTCTAACCAACAAGGCTGCATTAATAGGCAATATAAGTAAAACAAAAAGATGCTCGTGTATATATAAATACAAGAAAAACGATAGCCTAGAAA
Organism: Cyrtodaria siliqua; assembly: GCA_037043455.1. Classification (NCBI taxonomy): domain Eukaryota; kingdom Metazoa; phylum Mollusca; class Bivalvia; order Adapedonta; family Hiatellidae; genus Cyrtodaria; species Cyrtodaria siliqua. Next base: position 91,761 of record JAWPHD010000743.1, on the reverse strand, counting down.
ACCACAAAGAAGGTACTCAGTGACTTGGCAGAAGCGAGAGCAATAAGAGAATAAACCATTGAGGGCACGACAAGACAAGACTTCAGACAAACTAATGTTGTATATTGTTTGAAGATAGCGAGGTTGTGTAAACATAAAAACGATTTAAGCTAAAGAAATATAAAAAGATCGGACAGGGAAAGTAGCATTCAAGGAGGACAGTCAACCACAAAACACAGAAACAAACACGCAAACATACAAACAAGAAGGCAAAAGTAATAATAAATGCGAACGACATCACAAACACAAACGGGTTGACAATAGGGCTACCGCCTTGGTACGGTCAGTGACAAAGTAGGCCACTGGGGGTTAAATACCACATTATAGGGTGCACCAAACCTCACAATTACCCTACTGTCATCCCAATAAAACGGGACAGTGTAAATAAAGAAATTCCCGCTATGAACTATTCTCTAACCAACAAGGCTGCATTAATATGCAATATAAGTAAAACACAAAGATGCTCCTATATATATAAATACAAAAAACAATAGCCTAGAAAACCACAAAGAAGATACTCAGTGACTTGGCAGAAGCGAGAACAATAATAGAATAAACCATTGAGGGCACGACAAGACAAGACTGCAGACAAACATCAAACGTCACCGTCCTTTTGGGATTTAGGTAGGTGTCATCATAGCTTCCACAGCCTGTCCTGTCATCGTACAATTAAAGAGGAAAGTATAGTGGCGAACTATAAATGGGTCCACCACCAAGCATGCAGTGCGTTGCAAAATGATAGGGTCATAATCTCATTTGATAAACCTTTTAACAAGTTTAACAAAGATAGTATGAAAGTGATCATGACCAAGGATCTTACGAAGTTTGTAAATATAGTCACCATAGAAGTCGGGTTGTGATAGTCCTTGTCGAAGAAGAGTTCTTAAATTACTTTTATATTTGGAAAGAAGATCAGGGTTACGATAATAACATTTTGCAAAGGCTTTACGAAGTTTATGGTAACGATAGCCCTGATGGAGTAGCTTCTTAGTTATACAAAGATTACGAATATTAAAGTCCTCAACTCGAGTACAAGCTCTAAAAAAACAAATAAGTTGGGACGAATAGACCCCATAATATGTTGCTCGGGGAACATCCCCATCTAAATGGGGGATAATTAACAATATCAAATTGTAAATCATCTCTCTTATATATTTTGCTAATTATTTTTGGATTGGTGTAAATCGATAAATGAAGCTTCCATGATGCTGTTAAACAGGCCATAAGGGACTATAGGTTCACTATTAGGTAAAGGTAACTTAGATGAGTGGTGCTCCAAATATCAAACATACCATAGTTCAGGATAACGTATGTGTAGGGCCGCGTACTGTATGGTTGGTTGAAGCTCATGATAACGGCCCGTTAGTGTATTTTCCCGAGGTTGACACGCCTGGCCAGTAATACCACGGTTCGTGGTTATATCAGGCTGTATACAGTAGATCGTTAATAAGCCTCATTATGCTGGGTTGTTTGGTAAGACATTTGCTGTGGTCCCAGACATTGTGTAAGATGTTGTTCTGCTCAACAACAAGCATAAGTTCCAGTACAACAATACTCACAATTTATAATTACTGGTGTTGAATAGAATTGAAGGTGTGATAAGTTAATCTGTTAACTGTTCGATCGCTAGGACTGAATGTTACGTCAGATTATGTTGATCATTTGTAACGTTGTCAAGAACCAAAACACTGTACGACGATACTCTGCAAATATTACCTGCTGAAAGAAGAATCCGTGATAACTGTCCAATTCAGGTTCATGAACATACTTCATTAGTGATTGTTAAATGATACAATGTCCACTATTTAATCAGATTTGTACTAATATCAAATTCTCTTTTTTTCCGTATGAATATAATATATATAGCTTTCTACCCAATAGTCCATTTCATTAATCAATGTGAACCATTCTTTTCATAAACTGCTGTATCGTATGCTGCGATTTTTCATATCGAGTACTCGGCGCAAGACTACGGTAAAGGCACTTTTTGTCACTTTTTCAGGTCTTGCAAGTTTTTGGAAGTATTTTAGTCATTTACATTACCAGACAAAATATTAAGGTTTATTTGAAAATTCTGAAAATTGCAATACTATTGTTACTCAATTTGATTTTTTTAACACAAAATATTATATGTAGACTTGCAATAGTAAAGCATTTGAAAAAAGGCAATAGCTGTATCATAAGTATTGTTCAAGACTATGGCAACTGCAGTAAATAAATATTATTTTAGTAAATAAAATGGAACAAAAGGTATAAAAAAATATCTTGCCAACAATACATTTAAATTATTGTTTTTAATACGGCATTTAAGTCATTTTCCAATAGAAAGTGTGTAAAATATTTCCTTTTTAGACGATTCATTTTCGTTATAGATTAGTTATTATGTGATAAAGAATATAGTTCACTAGTTTAGAAACAAATTTACTTTCTGCATTAGGCGACTGTCATTTTGTTTTCATTTTACCATTTTCAGCAACCAGCATAATAACATCTCATAAAATACTTTTTCTTGTATATACTTGGCCTTTCATCTGTCCATAAAAAGAAATATAAAAAGATTGGACAGGGAAAGTAGCATTCAAGAAGGACAGTCAACCACAAAACACAGAAACAAACACGCAAACAGACAAACAAGAAGGCAAAAGCAATAATAAATGCAAACGACATCACAAACACAAAAGGGTGAAAACAAAACAAAACACATAAAGCTTACATCTAATAAAACAAGTTATGCTTTTAAATATTGGAAAAAAATAAATATTAGAATCATCTTTCTCCAATATTTAACCTAAAATTACAAACTTAAGGCCTCAGTTTCTGATGATGAAGAATCGCAATTGTCTGTGTCTATTTCTGATGATTATAGTTTGATTTGACCGGGCCTGATCATTCTGAAAATAGTTTAATTGACAATCTATGTAAAAATCTTGCCAATGTTAATACAGTTCAGTCCGAGCCATATAGTAAGGGAAGTGGTAGCATTAATGCAGTTCAGTCCGAGTAACAGTAAGGGTGGTGGAAGAACTGATACAGTTTAGTCTGAGTCGCGTAGTCGTGGGGCGGTGGGGTCGGTGGGTGGTAGAAGCATTGATATAGTTCTGTCAGAGTCACATAGTCAGCGGGGTGAAAGCACTGACACAGTTCAGAGTCGCAGAGTCAGTTGGGTGGTAGCACTGGTATTGTTCAGTCAGAGTCGCATAGTCAGGGGAGTGGTAGCACTCATACAGTTCAGAGTCGCATTGTCAGCGGGGTGTAGGCACTGACACATTTCAGAGTCGCATAGTCAGTGGGGTGGTAGAACTGATACGGTTCAGTCCGAGTCAAGGGGGTGGCACCACTGATGCGGTTCATTCCAATCAAGGGGATGGTATCACTGATAAAGTTCTGTCAGGGTCACATAGCCAGTTGGGTTGTAGCACTTATACTGTTCAGTCTGAGTCGCAAAGTCAAGGGAGTGTTAGCACTGATACGGTTCAGTCAGAGTCACATATTTAGGGGGTGGTAGCACTGATATAGTTTAGTCACAGTCGCATAGTCTGGGGAGTGGTAAAGTTCAGTCCGAGTCAAGGGGGTGGTAGCACAGAGTCGCATAGTCAGGGGGAGTGATACAGGTCAGTCCGAGTCAAGGGGGTGGTAGCACTGATACAGTTCAGTTTGAGTCAAGGGGGTGGTAGTACTGAGTCGCATAGTCAGGGGGAGTGATACAGTTTAGTCCGAGTCAAGGGGGTGGTAGCACTGATACAGTTCAGTCTGAGTCAAGGGGGTGGTAGTACTTACCCGAGTCGCATATAGTCAGGGTTATGGTAGCACTGATACAGTTCAGTCTGAGTCGCATAGTTAGGGGAGTGGAAACACTGATACAGTTCAGTCCGGATCGCATACTCAGGGTGGGTAGTAGCACTGATACAGTTCAGTTTGAGTAGCATAGTCAGGGCGTGGAAGCTTAGATACAGTTCAGTCTGAGTCCTATAGTCAGGGAGTGGAAGCACTGATACAGTTCATTCAGAGTCATATAGTCAGGGGGATGGAATCAATGATACAGTTTACTCAGAGTTGCATAGTCAGGGAGTGGAATCACAGATACAGTTCAGTCCGAGTTGCATAGTCAGGGGGATGTTTTGAGTGATGAACCTGATTCTTTTTTATCTAATGATTATTTGTTGCCAGTAATTAGTTCTGATTCCTTAGACAATGTTCCCATGTGTCCGATTCTGAAGATTTGTGCAGCGCAGGAAGTGAGTTTGAACAATACTTACTATATAATACAGATATTTCTTATTATGACTCTGATGAAGAATTTAATTAGCACTTCTAAACCATTGAAAAAGAAAAAAAAGATATATACATTTGATGGAAATGACCTTAATGAGGTAAGTAGGACAGTCGCAAGTAATGATGACCAGTTATATAATTATGTTATATAAATACTGGTGTTGCCAAACAGAAGTTAAGTAGAACAAATGCCCCCGAATTCTAGATCGCATGGTCAGGGATGTGGTAGCACAGATACAGTTCAGTCCAGATCACATAGTCAGGGGAAAGGTAGCATTGATACAGTTCAGTCCGGGTCACATAGTCAGGGGATTGGTAGCACTGATACAGTTCAGTCTGAGTCACATAGTCAGAGGGGTAGTAGCACTGATACAGTTCAGTCTGAGTCACATAGTCAGGTGGATAGTAGCACTGATACGGTTAACTCCGAGTCACATAGTCAGGATAGTGGAAGCACTGATACAGTTCAGTCCGAGTCACACAGTCAGGATAGTGGTAGCACTGATACAGTTCAGTCATAGTCGCCAAGTCAATGGGGTGTAGCACTGATACAGTGCAGTCGAAGAAGCCAAGTCAATGAGGATAGGTAGCACTGATACAGTTCCGTCCGAGTCGCATATAGTCAGGATAGTGGTAGCACTGATACAGTTCAGTCTGAGTCGCATAGTTAGGGGAGTGGAAACACTGATACAGTTCAGTCAGAGTCGCATAGTCCGGGTGTGGGGATGGAAGCACTGATACAGGTCAGTCTGAGTCGCACAGTTCAGTCTCAGTCCCAAAGTCAAGGGGTGGTAACACTGATACAGTTCAGTCCGGGTCATATAGTCAGTGGGATGGTAGCACTGATACAGTTCAGTCTGAGTAGCACTTGTCCGGGTCGCATAGTCGGGGTGGGGCAATTGGAGGGTGGATAGCACCGATACAGTTCAGCCCGAGTCGTTTAGTTAGGGGAGTGGTAGCACTGATACAGTTCAGTCTGAGTCACATACCGAACCTGGATGTTCAAGAAAAGAGAAGTTAGGTATAAATGAAATAGGTACAACGAGTAGGAAAGGAAAAAAGGGATCCAACAAAGTGAAAAAGAAACATTATAACACAAAATCGAAAATCTGGCTTAAGTTACAAATCGCTCTATACTGGTAAAACACATAGTGGACAATTGCTGAAGAAAGGTTGAGGTAAAAAATGTCAATTTAAATGTAAGAACAATATTTCTGAAGAGGACCGAGATCGCATTTTTCACATATTTTGGAGACTTGGGAGATATTAATAAACGGAGACAATTTATTGACAAATATTCAATTCAAAAGGAAACAAATACCATAAAAATCAAACAGCTCAGAGATTCGTCAACATTCAATAGTTTGGACTTTGCCATCTTCAAATCCAAGGGTAAGTATTCGGGTTTGTAAAACATTCTTCTTGGCAACACTAAGCATAAGTGACAAACATTTTGCAACTGCACATAAAAAGAGAAATTCTATTGGGGTTTGACCAACGGGGTCGGCGTGATTCCCGACCAAACAGACTACCCGAAAATCAGAAAGAAAGTATAACAAATCATATCAAATGTGATATCAAAAAGTACATTACTGTTATGTTTGATCATTTTCATTTGTTTGAAGAATGATCCATATGATAATACTGATAAACATGTTAACATGTGTGGCAAATGTAAACTAAATAGAATTTATTTTTAAATCGGTTTCAGTTGTATGATGCTTTAGGACTGGTCAAATGTCACCAAAATAATTTGGTTGTAAAACATTATAAAAAATGTTACTATTTGTTGAAATTTGATCATTAATATTCCACACCTTACCTTGTACAGAACATGGAAAAATTTAAATATACAAATTAAAAAAACAACCTCTTATTATTATTTGAGTTATTGGTCTTTTCATATTATTGAAGATGATTTTGGATATTTTAATCATTTTTTAAATACAATTGTAGAGATTTACCAGTAATATTTTACTCAAAAAGAAATTTCTTAATCCTATTTGATTAATATTTTTATTGAAAAATTAACAATAATAATCCTAATGTTCATGTAAAATTGAATGTCTAGATAATGTTCATATGAAAGCATTAACGGAATGGAACCATTGCAGTGTTTTTGCCCCATTGTGAATGGGACCTGTACCAGGCATTACAGTTAAAAGTGTGATTGTTTAGGGATTGTAAATCACAACATTTTGAACTAGGAATTAGCTGGACGCCCGATATGTTTCATACCCGATAACATTTTCGTACTCAAACCGCATATATTTGTATGCCAAGGAAAGTAAAAACCTTAAGAAATTAAAAAAATATATACTGAAGATAGCAACAACATATTATTTATTTTTAAAGAATTGCTATAAAACGTTTTGGGTAGGGACCTTTTTTGTGGGAAGGTAGGGAAACAGCAAACCAACAATGTCTGATATGTGTAGGCATTATCTTAGAAAGCTAAAACTTGGAAAGTAAAATTAACATGATGTTTGTTTATGTTAAGTTGAAAGAAAAAATTACCAGTCTGACCATTATACAAATATCACAATTTCTTATAGAATATTGAATAAAACATGGTAACAACATGACATGTGTTCAGTATTTGAAAATGAAATTAAACAAGAAAATCAATGTTTGTTCTAGTATTTAATTCGGTATAGTCGTGCAATGCGTTTGGAATAAAGAATAATTAAAAATACCATGCAAGACTATTGTAAGTTGACTTACCATAGCCTTGCCAATTCAAAAACATTCGCGGATATCAGTTTTTATGTCGTGCCCTTAATGGTTTATTCTCTTATTGCTCTTATTGCTCTGGCTTCTGCCAAGTCATTGAGTACCTTCATTGTGGCTTTCTAGCCTTTTTTTTGTATTATATTTACACGAGCATATGTGTGTTCTACTTATATTGCCTATTGATGCTGCCTTGTTGGTTAGATATTAAATCATGGCGGGGATTTCTTTATTTACACTGACCTGTTATATTGGGATGACAGTAGGGTAGGTGTGAGGTTTGGTGCACCCTAGAACCGGTTTATACCCCCAGTGGCCTACTTTACCACTGACCGTTCCAAGGCGGTAGCCCTATTGTCAACCCTATTGTGTTTGTGATGTCGTTTACTTTTATTATTACTTTTGCCTTCTTGTTTGTCTGTTTGCATGTTTGTTTCTGTGTTTTGTGGTTGACTGTCCTCCTTAAATGCTACTTTCCCTGTCCGATCTTTTTATATTTCTTTAGAAATGTCTGTCCACCTATGTGATTTATTTCACAGGTCAATCAGAGAGAGAATTGTGCAGAAGGGTGATCCTTCCTTAGTTAAAAACTATCACCCAACATCCCTCCTTTGCGTTATAGACAAAGTGTTTGAAAGACTTCTATTTAAATATATTTTTAACTTTGTTCGTTCCAATAACTTCCGGTCTGCTTTTCAGTCCGGTTTTATTTCAGGCGAGTAAGCTGTGAATCAGCTAATTTACTTATATAACGCTTTTTGCAAGGCAACAGACGCTGTAAAAGAGGTTCTAGTTGTATTTTTCTATATAAGTAGAGTCTTTGACAGTGTTTAGCACAAAGGCCTACTTGTTAAATTGAAAGTCGCAGGTATATCTGGAGCTCTTTTAAACCTACTATCGGATTACTTAAAAATAGACGCCAAAGGTTTGTCATTCCTGGAACCAAACCTAAATGGAACAGTTTTAATGCAGGTGTTCCTCAAGGATCAGTCATAGGGCCCTTACTTTTTCTAGTGTACACTAACGACATCATTGTTGACATTGCTTCTAACATACGCTTATTTGCAGACGACACCAGTCGGTATATTAGAATAGAGCGTAATGATAGTATCACTGATTCTGCAAGTGGAATTAACTCTGACATAACAAAAATTACCGAGGGGTCAAACAAAAGGCTTGTAACGTTTAATCCTAACAAAACAGAATCTTTAATTATTTCCCGTAAAAGAAACAAACGTATTCACCTGCCTCTGATCATGTTAGACAGTCATATTAATGAAGTAAATTCCCATAAACATCTTGACGTTTTTTTATCAAATGATTGTAGCTGGCACTCAAATATCAATTGTATTAAATCTAAAGCACATCAACTAGATAGGAAATCATTAAAAACGATATACATTTATTTCATAAGACCACTTTTAGAATAATTATGCAGACGTCATATGGGATAACTGTACCAATTACGAAAAGACCGAACTTGACAAATACAAAATTAAGTTACAAGAACTAAATTAGTATCACTACACAACGTAACCAAGAGGTATGCTGGGAATATTTCGATTCGCGTAGGCAAAAACATCAACGTATCCTTTTTTATCAAATGAAAAATGGATTAACACCCCAATGCCTTTCGTCTTTAGTTCCATCTAATTATAACTTACGAAATGCAAATGATCTTCAAACCATACATTCAAGCACTAGTCTTCACTTCAATTCATTTCTTCCTTCGGTAATTCGTGAATGGAATAAACTTCCACAAGAGGCCAGAAATTCCAATTACATTATTATTTTAACCGCGACCTCCAAAGTATTCGTACACAGGTGAAAGAAGGACACAACTTCTCAATACTCGTCTTCGCACCCAGTGTAGTTCACTTAATCATCACCTATTCTTAAAAAAATATTACGTAATGTCTTATATGTTAGTGAGACAGGATCGAAAATACACACCACGTCTTCTTTAATTGTCTTCTTTATGACAACATCCGCACGCAACTGTTGAATACACTATCACCTCCTTACAACGTTTTACTAAATATAATTATATTTGGAGATCAATCGCTCTCATTTGAAACTAATGTTTCTATTTTCCAAGCCGTGCATAAGTATATAACCTCGACTAAAAGGTTTTAATTTAATTAATTTAAGAATAATAGATAGAGTACGGTCTTATCGAGTTGGTTGATTTAAACATGTGTTATTGTGTAGCATGTCCATTTCAGCTGTGTATTCCAATAACTTAGAGTTGAATCGAATTGAATTGGGTTATATGGCGCCTAACAGGAATGAACGTGCAAGGCTCATCTTCCATTTACATCAAGATAAAATATGGAGAATGGGCCTAGAACCTTTTCTAATACCTGCAGAACTGCAGAGTTGCTTCAAATTCTATGGTAGATACTCCATTTACGATGGAGCCACGTTTCCATGTTGGCATACGCGATGTCATAATAAAGAATTTGAATGAGCTTTATAAAAAGGGACAAAAAATACAAAAGGGAAGGTAGTTAGAGTACACCATTTATCATGACAGGTGTTATTTTCAATTAAACGGTTTACACCTGTGCAAATACAAAGGGAATTTCAGTGATGCTAAAATTTAAGTTAACACATAACAGTCCTACCTTTGTTTTGGTTTCTTTTTATTATTTCTTCTACATAGTTTATTTATATAATAATCACCCCCTGTAAAATCATCGCAAGCTTTCCCAGATTTATTATATTGTAAATATTGAAGTTATAAACAATGGTCAATAAGGCATCCGCAAAACGGGAGTCCTTATTTTCAAGTTCATGGTTGAATGATTGTTCTTTATTTGTCTGTCATTTGTTCTTAATCGGTTCGTAAAAGGTTCATACATGTATCTAAAATGCATTGATATGTCTGCCGTGTATATATCGAGCTGCTTTAGCGAACAACGAGACATAGTTGTCGCAACGGCGGACGTTAATACGTTAGTGTTACATGAAATATTAACCTTATCCTGAACATGTTTAATTAAAGCGGTATTTCAAACTATAAGAGATATAACTTTGATATTTTGGTCATGGAGAGTTTTAGGACATATACTATATATGTGACCATAACTCGACAATATGTACATGTACTTGTCGTTAAGGTTCTATAAAAAAGTATGAAAAGAACAATTTGTAAATCGTCGAACACGATACATACAAAACCTATTGCAGTCTTTGTTTGATTGAGACTGTTCATGAACGGTAGTGAAAAGTGCTTGCTACCATTCACGCTACCTAGCCCCGGGTTGAGCAGAATTCAATATTTAAAAAAGTCAATAGTACAGAAATGTGAGCGATTTCGATGATGGTATGCATATGACGGTGAAAATGGTACCTTCAATGAGGTTTCTCGCACCATTCCATGGCCAGCGGCGTATGGTCCCATGTTCTAACAAAACGCTTTGCCCTAAACGAGAAAACAATGGACGAAATAAACAAAATGGAAATCAGTTGGGATCGGAGGTTACATGTGTGAAGCCTGCGTATCACATGTATTGTCAAATAACTAAATTAAAAGGCAGGCAACACAATTATCTTAAGGGTGATTACACAATACGCATGACCTTTAATGGCTGGAGTAGTGGAACCACCTATTCGAAATGCAAATACAACATTTAAAAAACATTTAATTTTTCAAAACTTCAAGCACAAATGCCCGGTGGCTCGGTCTGCGGTCCGCGATCGTCTGGTGTATATAGTATGTATGTATATCCTACACAACGTTACACTGAATTATTTTAAAATCATACGATTCCCTTAACACTCATACTTCTCATAGAAGTAACAACTGCAACACAACGTAATAAATATATATTTATTATTTCTTGGTATAAGCCATTGGATGACCGTCAGACGGCATTATGACGCAAAACATCACCACCTTATTATCATACTAATCAGTGCCTTAACCACTAAAATAATTTTTATACAGCCTCTACTATATGTAATAACTGTCCATGGCTGCATAACCAAGGGATATTTTCTTAAATCATATAAGGAATCCAGTATCCTACTTACCTGAAACAGTTTTGTTCGAATTTGTTATAAGTATAAAAAGCCTATTAGAAATATTATTTTCAACTACAACAAAATAGTGTCTGACCTTGATATAGTACATTATACTCCTAATGAATGTGAATGCAACACATCAAAATTTTGCTATGCTCCAGCAGGTCATGTCATGACTGGTTATTTTGATATTGTTGATAAACGTATTCGGCATTTGTTTTCGAAAGGTCCTAAATATAGATTACCTTCCACTATTGATTTTAATGCCTGCCCAGATCGCCCACTCCATTGTCCATTGAAGATTTTAGTATAAAATGGTGTCGTAGAGAACATGCGGTCCCAAACTCGCTTTCTACTTGGAAAAAGTCAATTCTTAAAATTATAGATATACGTATTAACTTTTATAATGCTAACCCCTCTTTACTACCTCCGAGACCTAGGTTTTCCTTTCGTAATTTAAAATCGGGAATTCAGGAACTTCATAATAAATTTGTTTTAGTTCCTGCAGATAAAGCAGCTAATAATGTAATTAGTGTTTGACGCCTACATTACGTCAATGTTTTATCTCTGGAACTCGGCAGAACCAATTCGTATACTCCAGTTAATTCTACTGAGGATGATGTTGTTTCCGCACATATCACTCGGTGCACTACTTTCAAGGCTGGTGTAAACGATAAGCAAAATAAACTGCCTACCATGTACTGGATTCCAAAATTATATAAAAATCCGTATAAGGCTCGCTTTATTTCTAATTCTAGTGCCTTCACCACAACAAACATCTCCAAACTTTTAACTTCTTGTCTTACTGCCGTTAAAGATCACGCTAAACTATATTGTGATAAAACTTATGAAATCTTTGGGATTAATTTATTTTGGTCTATACAAAATTCAGGAGACGTTCTTGATAAGATTTTCAATAAAGGTCAAGTTTCATCAATAAGTACTTATGACTTCTCTACACTATATGCAACTTTACCACATTATCTTATTAAAGACAAGCTAATTTCTCTTATTCCAAAAACATTCGCTAGAGAAAAGTATGGCATGTAATAATATTAAAGCGTTTTTTACTAACGGCAGTTTAGACAATTATACTATGTGGACTTGCTATGAAGTTTGTGAAGCACTCATCTTCCTATTAGATAATATTTTCTTCAGGTATGGTACCACCGTTTATAGACAAATTGTTGGTATCCCTATGGGTACGAACTGTGCTCCACTTGTCGCAGATTTGTTTTTATTTTGCTATGAAAAGGATTTCATGTTAAGTCTTTCACCAGATACCTAGGCAGATGTTATTGAAGCTTTTAAAGTCACCTCTCGGTTTCTGGATGACATACTAAACATTGACAACCCTTTCTTTCCAACTATGGTTGATAATTTTTATCCTAAAGAACTTCAGCTTAATAAAGCTAATATATCTGATAATAACGCTTCTTTTCTTGATTTAGATCTCTCGATTGAAAATGGGGAAATAATTAGCAAAATCTGTGACAAGAGAGATGATTTTAATTTTGACATTGTTAATTCCCCCAACTTGGATGGGGATGTACCCCAAGCAAATTCTTATGGGGTGTTTGTGTCTCAACTTATTCGTTTCTCAAGAGCTTGTACTCGAGTTGAGGACTTTAATATTCGTATTCTTTGTATAACTAAAAAGCTACTCAATCAGGGTTACCGTTACCATAAACTTCGTAAAACCTTTGCAACATTTTATTATCGTAGCCCTGATCTTCTTTCCAAATATAAAAGTAATTTAATCTGCGACAACGACTATAACAACCTGACTTCTATGGTGATATGTGATTTATAAACTTCGTAAGATTCTTGGTCATGATCACTTTCATACTATCTTTGTTAAACTTGTTAAGAAGTTTATCAAAAGAGGTTATGACCCTATCAATTTGCAACGTACTGCATGCTTGGTGGTGGACCCTTTTACAGTTCGCCACTATGCTTTCCTCTTTAATTGTATGATGACCGGACAGGCTGTGGACACTATGATGATGCCTACCTGAAGCCCATTGGGACGGTGGCGTTTGATGTTTGTCTCTGATCTTTCCTGTCGTGCCCTTAATGGTTTATTCTCTTGTTGCTCTGGCTTCTGCCAAGTCATTGAGTACCTTCATTGTGGTTTTTTAGGCTATTTGTTTTTGTATTATATTTACACGAGCATATTTGTGTTTTACTTATATTGTCTATTGATGCTGCCGTTTTGTTAGAGATTATATCTTTATTTACACTGTCCTGTTTTAATGGGATAACAGTAGGGTAAGTGTGAGGTTTGGTGCACCCCAGAACCTGTTTAAACCCCCAGTGGCCTTTGTTGCCACTGACCGTTCCAAGGCTGTAGCCCTATTGTCAATAATTTTGTGTTTGTGATGTCGTCTGCATTTTTTATTGCTTTTGCATGTTGGTCTGTTTGCATGTTTGTTTTTGTGTTTTGTGGTTGACTGTTGTCCTTGAATGCTGTTTTCCATGTCCGATATTTTTATCTTTCTTGGCATAATGATATAAGCCCAGGTTTTCAAAAATCGGCTAACCTATCCTTGCAATTTCATTTTCTTATAAATTATTTTTGTACTAGAAGATTTATATAATGCCCATTCTTTCTGAACAGAAAACGTTTAGATACTCAAAGTCTGACTGACTATTGATTTATACATAAGAAATTCAGAGAAATTTGAAATACTGACTCAAACCGAAGTCAAGCCAACAAATCCTCGAACATTTGAGCCATCATTTCTAAGATATTACATGCCCACCATATTCCATCAGTTCAATTAATCACATTCGCACTTTTAACAGAGCACCATTAAAGTGATAAAAGGCCGTCCACGAAAAACCCTGTGGGAAACGTGTATCCGATTAACATTTTTATTTCTAGTATATCTCAGGATAAGATATCGGACTTGATCTCTGACTATCAAAAGTACGAACGTTTCAATGTTTCAATGAAAACGAACACAACAGGACAACATCAATATCCTGAAATCTTTTCAACTCCACATTTTCGAGTTGCTGCAATAAGTTTTCTATAAAATATATAACTCAAATATATAACGTCTAACCTAGTCTGCTCTCCAAGGCTGATTGATTTAATTGCCAACCTCAACGCCAATCTACGATTGCGCCCGCTATGAGAAGCAATCACATCAAGGGAAATTAATTTCTTTCTAATTCGTTTCACTCAAACGAAGTAAATTATATTAACCTCTAGAAATATAATGATAATTTTATATCTAAGATAGTAGTTATAATGAGTCAAACATTCATTTGTATTTAATACTTGTATTTAATCTCTGAACTGAATCAATTGAAAACATTGTTTGCAAAAATCATACATTAACTATTCATTTTTAGTAAACTTTTTACTGGGTCAATATTGCATACAACTGAGAGGAACTTATTTCCTTACGATGCCGTCCCTACTATAATAAAAAACACATTTTGATCATCCGAAATAAACGGGTTATGTGCTTCAAACTCTGGAAATACTAGCAATGTGTGAATAGGGCGACGCGGCGAAATGCATAACGATTCTAATACGCATAGTGTTTTTATTATATTTGGTTTTGGACTGTTTAGGACCTTTAGTTGATACAAATTGTATTAAATCAAGAAATATGGGTGGTCAATATAATCATACTCACTGTAGGTAAAGTACGAATCGAATTTGAGTTTGTAGATATCAACACGCTATTTTGTAGACAGACATATGATGATTTGTAGATGTGGAAACTCATATTTAGCAAATAATCTCGATTTTACAAACGTTTTTTCGATGAAAATTTTCACTGCATGTCTGTGTTTTACATTTACACAATGCACGAGACTTTCAAGTGACACATCGAGTTTACGACGTGGAAATCTGTATTTGATGATATTATGCGGTTGATACGGCAATAACATGTATATGTCTACCTTACCGCCTTATATTCAATCAAAATACATTTGTTGGATCAGATCAAGTGTGTTTTAATTTGTTTCTGATCGATTTTAACCTCAACACTAAATTGTAAAGCCAAAATACATAGTTTGTGTATTTAGATTTGTAGATGTTAACATCTATCAAACCGAGTGGTTGATGAGGTAAGCGCTAGTCTTTCGAAGGTTTGTATTAGCTTAGCGTCTTTTCTTATATGGTAAGTATTTCCATTTAGCTCACTTATTCGTTATTATCAAAGTCACGGACG
The DNA here is from genome assembly GCA_037043455.1 of Cyrtodaria siliqua. Lineage (NCBI taxonomy): Eukaryota > Metazoa > Mollusca > Bivalvia > Adapedonta > Hiatellidae > Cyrtodaria > Cyrtodaria siliqua. The sequence continues at coordinate 76,495 of JAWPHD010000743.1, read as the reverse complement.
GTAAAACATAACCTTTGATTCATTTTATAACATCTGTATGAAAGTTGTCAGAGGATAGAATGTGTCTCTCGATCGCTTGCCCATTCCTTCGTTCATATTCTGTCCGGTGGTTAATTAATTTTGTAAAGTTAAACCTTTTCCTTTACACACTGCATATTTCATGGAAATTAATAAACTAAAACAATTAATGGTCACGTCTATAGTAATGTTGTTTCGTCTTCCAAAGTATGAATGACTAAAGTGATGAAGTTCAGAGTTCATGGTTATGCATCAATATATAATGTTTATTTAAGAGGAACATTTAAATAGGCATACACACAAATATTCAGTAAAATATTGATAATTAAATACAGTAAATTATATTTCATAACAATTCAGCAATACTTAACTGATTATATCTTTGTTATAAAATTGGTTGATGAAATAAAATTCGGTATCTATTTCTTGGAATTATTAGCATCTGTTTTGATCATTGTCCATTTCAATTTCTTGCAAAGTAGCAATTGCATCGTCAAATCAATCTCGACTTTCCATCAATGTTGGTATAATTTTTCGTAACCAAAACAGTTAACATAACCAAATTTTCCGCTACAGTTTAACTTCTTAAGGTCAACAAGTTTATATGAAGTTGAATCCTTCATAGATTTTGAAATTGTTTTGAGAAGTGGTGTAATAATCCATGGACATATAAACCTTGGCCTTATTCGATATTACATTCAAAATGTTTTTACTAAGAAATGCAAATTTTATTTTCGATAGGCTGAGACTGAAGTGTCCTCGAGTTATAAATCCAGTAAAAGGATTTCCTTTATTTTTCAAACATAACATTTTCTGACATAAACCGTAAGAATTTACCTTTAAACAACCGTTTCTCGGTCCTCCAAAATAAATACATAGTGTAATCTTACCTCATTGCACAAGAACTGACACACAACACAACGTTACCACGTGCATTAACAATCTCAAGGCTATTTTATTTTTCCTGGAAGTGATGACCGAAAATAAAAATGAAACATCTTCCATTCTGATAATAAACGATCTACCGTTTCCGTTGCAGAGGGTAACATATCAGTCAAACCCTACACATATGTCATCATCTGTATGATGACTTATGTATTACATACGTGAGAGGTGTTGAACTCGACATTACCTCCCATGAACAGTCTCAATAAAACCGAGTCTGCTACTTTTATCTCTTGTTTGTGTTTGTTGCTTCCAAGGGATCCCATTTTCAGTATTTATTTAATTTCTTTTGCATTTTAAAATTTGTTTTCCGCTGTTGTATTATTAAGGTCAATGACATATTTTAATGGACACTCGGTAACAGCAACATAAAGTTCGCTTTTCTTATTGGAGGAACACATATGTCCTGTCAACTTGCAATTACCTTTAAGGATTCAGTATGCAAAAAGGGAATACGTGACCTTCCATCTCTGACGATTGTATCAAAAATTCAATTGAAATACTTTGGTATTTGGTGTTAGAGACTTTCCTGTTGAAGCTTAAATTTTGATTTTCATATGCATGACTTTGTGGTGCACGATACTGTCAAATGTTTCTGTTTCTTTTGTGCAGTAATAACATCGAAAATGTAACATAGTGCTGTTGAGAAAAAAAAAGTCAAGTGTAAAGATTCACACATGCGAACTATAGTAAAACACAAAATGGTTACCTTGTCTAAATAATGCATATACTACGAGAAAATAAGAAAAGTTACAGTCGTGAAAAAAAAAAAAATCATCGAAAAACTAGCGCTTATAGAAAACATACCATCGACAAACTAGTGCGTAACTTCAACAAACCAGCGCATATACATCTACAAACTTATCTAGATGTCAATGAAATGAGCATTTAAGACCAAAAATAAATAAATAAAATCCATACATTGCGGCACATACTACTACAGTATATCATTGCATAAAACCAGTGCAAAGGATACAGCATTTAGACAAAGATATTTTGAAGAAATGTAATAACATTGTATACCGTACATTTTTCGGCTTGACTAATTTAATAAATGGAAAAAACATATAGCAACATGTCGTCAAAGTTATCAGAGTTTAAAGCGGTGAAGAAAATGCAACTTAACTTTAGAAACAATTGACATATCGTAAAAATTCTGCGTTTGTTTACATTTTCAATATCAATTCAATCCCATGAAGAAATATAAAAAGATCGGACAGGGAAAGTAGCATTCAAGGAGGACAGTCAACCACAAAACACAGAAACAAATAGGCAAACAGACAAACAAGAAGGCAAAAGTAATAATAAAAAATGCGAACGACATCACAAACAAACAAGGGTTGACAATAGGGATCCCTCCTTGGAACGGTCAATGGCATAAAAGGCCGCTGGGGGATTTAAACCAGGTTCTAGGGTGCACCAAACCTCACACTTACCCTACTGTCATCCCATTAAAACAGGACAGTGTAAATAAAGAAATACCCGCCATGATCTAATCTCTAACCAACAAGGCAACATCAATAGGCAATATAAATAAAACACAAACATGCTCGTGTAAATATAGTACAAAACAACAATAGCCTAGAAAGCCACAATAAAGGTACTCAATGACTTGGCAGAAGCCAAAGCAACAAGAGAATAAACCATTAATGGCACGACAAGAAAGAGCATAGACAAACATCAAACGCCACCGTCCCAATGGGCTTTAGGTAGGAGTTATTATAGGGTCCACAGCCTGTCCGGTCATCGTACAATTAAAGAGGAAAGCATAGTGGCGAACTGTAAAAGGATCCTCTACCAAGCATGCAGTACGTTGCAAAATGATAGGATCATAACCTCTTTTGATAAACATTTTAACAAGTTTAACAAAGACAGTATGAAAGTGATCATGACCAAGAATCTTACGAAGTTTATCAATCACATCACTACAGAAGTCAGGATGTGATAGTCCTTGTCGCTGAAGAGTCCGTAAATTACTTTTATATTTGGAAAGAAGATCAGGGTTACCCGTCTACAAAGTAGCGTGTTGCTATCTACAAACTCAACCCCGATTGATACTAAACAAGGCCAATAATCACTGCTATATCTTTACTTACTGTTGCATAGCGTCCTTGTCACTGGGGGTAAACCTGGTACATGTATCAGCGCAAATGGATTCTCGACGAAAACCAGTCACGGTTGTGCCACGAAAAGTCATAACTGCCTGTATTATGTAGCTATGCGGCATAACAATGCCATTGTATAAATCTGTCACCGTGTCTTGACGATTGCAATTTAAATGGTTTAATGATGCTACTCCAGTAAGACAGGATAAGGTTGGTATATTATTATTATTTATTATTTATTTATTCTGATTATAATTATGTTAGTCCCGGACATCGATCACAACACCTTCGTTTGACACTATTGCATCATTCCGACGCGATAGCCTTGCGCATGCAATGTCACTCTTTATAATATACTTATGTTAGGTTATGCCAGACAAATCGAAATAAACATCTCAATTTCATGCATCAGATATCTACAGTACCTCAAGTACATTTTTAAACTTCAATGCTACTATAATTATATTCGTCTCGGACTAAAGCTAAGTTTCATCAACTGCAGGTTCTAGGCCCATTATGCATATTGTATCTTGATGTAAGTGGAGGATGAGCCTGGCATGTTCATTCCTGTTAGGCACCATATAACCTTCATGTGCTGGTGCGACTTAAAACCCAGGTCACCTCAACTGTGTTGATATTCCGTAATTGTTTAATGGCGAAAATTAATTATAATATTTATAAAACGAGCCCTGTTTCCAATAACAGCATCCGGTCAATTCTTCCGACCAAGTGCATCACTCTCCGATTCATAAAACGAGAAACACATGTTCATTTAAACAAAAACAATACACGCCTACGGATGTCGGGAGTTAAGACAGTACTAGTTATAGCAAAGGGGGACAACTCGAACACTGAATTACGTATTAGGTTGGAACAGTGACTTCCCTTGAATAAAACGTTACCGGTGTTAGCATATAAAAAATACCAGGGTGATTTGATCACAAGTATGTTATTTATTAAAAATACGTAATATTGAGTTATTTAATAAAAAGGTTATTTTACATGACGAATATTCAGTATTGCTTCTTTGCCCGTAGGAACAATTACACGATTTAAAACAAAATTTTAAATTAATGAAACACAAAATCTACTACGCAATATAATGGCCTCTAAGTCTAGTAAAGACAAAGCGAGGACAGTAAACGTTACATTCTCAATCAATCCTAATCAATTACAATCCTCTGCAACAAATACTTCGTTACAAAATGACTATCAACATACAAACCAATTGACATCAGACTTAACAGTACGTTTCATGTTGCCAATACTGATAAAAGCAATGTTTTGTACTGCATAAATCACTGAACGTTTTGTTCTATGCATTCTCCTGGAGGGAGAGGAAGTGATAACCATGCTGCCGGTGTCATGTTATAAATTGTACCGGAAGAATTTTATACAATAAATGGTATATGGCCACTTAAACAACAGTAATTTGTCCTTTAAAGTATAAATTCCAATATCACGGTTTCTCCCTTTCAGTGTCACGACAATTACAGGGTTATGTAATGGAGGAAATCGTAGCTACTAGTAGGTTTGAGAGTGTGATGGAGATTTCGTTTGAGGAATGATCTTCCATATGCATATGCATGCAGATGTTAGTACATCGATGGAAGATGAAAGTGGTGAGTCCAACTTAAAGGGACACACGGCAATCGAGTTTAGTCAAACTTACTTTTCTACATAAAAATTGCATTTGCTTAATCATTAATATTAATTATAAGAATAGTGTAAGGCAATTTTCTTGCATATTACTTACAGTTGATTATATTTCATCAGTAATATATTCAAACCATGGTAAAATAAGGAAGAAATAGAGATTATTTAACTGATTGGATCGATTATAGGGAAATCCTTCACGAGATGGTAGACGTGTGGTTCTTTTCATGAACGAGCGTAAGCGAGTGAGTGAAAAAACAACACACGCCTACCATCGAATGAAGGATTTCCATATACTCGATCACAACAGTTAAATAATCTATTTATTACATTTTTAATCAGATTATGTATGATTTTAACCAGAATTATTCGCTTAATTTGGCGTCATCGGCGGATGACGTTGACGTCACCAATACGTTATTGACGTCATAACTTAATGTCGCAGTTAGTTAGTTTTGTGTTCGGAGTTAGTTATTCATATTTAGCGATTATGAATATTCTTTCACTGAGAAATCCCAATCTTTCACCCATAGAAATGTAATAAAAGTTGAACAATCAACATTGTATTTAAACGTATGCAAGTAGGTTTAACTGGAGTAATAAATCGATTAATAAATCGAAAGGCTAATCTTAACCTGGGGCTAGATGGCATAAACGGTAGCAAGCAATTTTCACTACCGTTCATGAACAATCTCAATCAAACCGAGACTGCAATACTTTTTTAATTATCGTGTTCGGCGATTTCCAAATGTCTCATATCATGCTTTCTCCCTTTAACGAGAACACCATTGAATACAAACGTGTATTATGTTGGTATTTACACTATAATAGCAAGGAATATTAACTAATAATAACAATAACAATAATAATAATAATAATAATAATATGATGGGTATGACAGATATATGAATATTTAGTAGCGTCACAATAGTCTTTGACACTAGTGTGTACTTAGATCAGCCTACACAAGCCGCATGAATTCATGTATGGAAAGTCGTATTGGCTTTTATTAATAACATCATTTGATGATATCACCTATTGGAATAGGCGATATCAACAAATGGTGTTTACAAAGGCAATACGACACACTATACTGATGCTTGTTTTCATAGTTTTAAGTTGTTCTCCTACTGAACAGTAGGCAGCTGAGTGTAAGCACGTAGACTCATAAAGTTGGTATGAATCAGTATCACACTATGTATCGTTTCCATATATGTTAAATTGAATAGTTTTATGATTAATCCCTTAATTTGCTTCAACTGTCTATATTATTGCTTTTTTTCCTGTTCCTGTGACTTTCAGTAAGATGTCTAACCGCATATTTACATGATGAAAACCACAGAGAATAATGTTTCATTTTCATTCAAATTCCACGTTTGTAAACAGACATCGTTAAAAATCATTGACTATTCGTGGCGACACCGATACCGTGACTGGTTTTCGTCTAAAATCAATTTGCGCTGATACCGGGTTTACACCCAGTGCTTGTAGCGGCTATACATTTAAATATAATCTTTATGGCACAGAATGGTTAAATTACTTTAGACAGTGTCAACTACATTACCTTAACATTCAATTCACAACGATTGGGGAGTGACTTTCAAATAAATTCGCAATCAATAGATAATGTAGAAAATAGTTAAGAAATGTGTGAAGAATGTAAATTACTAGACAGGTGTGCATTGCGAAGGTAAACCGTGCTTAAAAAGTATAATTTGGATTATTGGCGGCTGATTGGTGTCAGATTATCTAATTTATAGTGATTTAAAACTATGACCGTTTCATTTGAATAATATATTTCCATGACCTTATTCACCGGACATATTTGTGGTGTTTGTGTATCATATATCTCCATGACCGTATTCACCTGACATATTTCTTGTGTTTGTGTATCATATATGTATTTTGTTGTGTACACTAGTATACGTGTGTGCATGTGTGTGCGTGACTGCGTGCTTTATAGCACATTACAATACACTATCGTCGTTTTAAACCGCATTCAAATGCGAATCAATTCTGGTATCCATTTCTATTATTTCAATAAGTATTTTTCATCAAATTTAAAAGAAAATAGAACTGTATCGCTGTGGACAATATCTAATACGTTAGAGTCACCTGTACTGCGTGTACTCCCTCCCTGGCTGTGGCATGACTGATGTTAGAGTCACCTGTACTGCGTGTACTCCCTCCCTGGCTGTGGCATGACTGATGTTAGAGTCACCTGTACTGCGGGTACCCCCTCCCTGGCTGTGGCATGACTGATGCAAACCTTCAATATTCTCCTCTCCCTCTGAGAGCGCTCTCCCAATATGGCAGTATATGTGTTAATGTAAAATCTCGTTTAATATCATTAAATATATAAAAGTAAATATATGGGATATTTCAAGCATGGATGGCGTTTCTTATAAACACCGTACACTTACACTGATGTGGTGTTTATTGAAGAACTTATTATTAAGTTAGCTATATATTTTATTTCCTCCCATTTGCAGACCAAAAGTACACGTTATACAACGTAACTTTGAGACAACATGCTTTCAACTTATATTTCATATTAACTGAAATCATAGAATAATAAAAGTAATTGATAACGGTATATTTGAAAATTCAATTAAACGCATTAACCCATTCAAGGCATGGTCACTCCCTAGTAATATAATAGTACCTTTCTGGGTGACATGTTCACTCCCTATTAATAATAGTATACCTTACTGCGTTATACCACATTTGTTAGGTAGCAATTATATCGCCTTCCATTTCAATCTACTCGCAAAGTATGCAATTAACTGTAATGGGTCAACCTGTATTGAAAGAACGAACTCTTTGATATTTACCTTACAGTTATATGCAAATTATTGAGTATGCACGCGTTTAAAGCTATTACTGGATAAAGCAAATGCATGTCCAATGTCATCGAATACATGAATAGTATTAGTTTGATATTTAATTTGACCATCGATAACATAATATCAAAGACAGTGGATAACACCAAATACTCACGTTCTAATCACCTCTATCAGTGTATCATTACACGTTATTAAGTGAAATGAGCATGTAAATTCATGTATATATTAACCACTTATATACACTTTTATTATTATTTTATTTATTAAAATTAACAAACCGTGGTATTGATACCCTTCGGTTTGCAGGAATATGTGATTTAAATGAGTAAATCTCGGTAAAATGAAATGTAAGTTGACGATTCGACAAACGTGCTGCAATAAAGTAATAGCCACAAAGCGTTTCGACAATAAATTTTGAACTTTATTTTTGAATATGAAGCCTAATAGTGTTTCTGTACATGTTTACTTGTCTTATTTATTTAGTAGGTAAATAATATGTTGGGGCGGGAATAATGCTGGTGCGGGAAAACAAACCGACCATCTTTAGCTGCTTTGCTCAACTTTAGCTGACAAGAAAGCGTAATGGTTCAGCATCATTTTGCGGGTAAAAACATTTTGCAAGACATCTTTTTGGAAATGTATGCCAGTAAAATAACCGATCGTTCACGCTAAAATGTAATTTATTGACCAAATAAAAAAAACTGCCTAATCAAATATGAATATGGAAGCGCATATTGTTTAAGTGAAGTATTCAAGACCAGTTCTGATTTTTCAATGAAATGAACTTAGGAACGTAACTTTGAGCACTTTGAACATAACATATATAAACGGTTGCGGTATATGACATATAGATCTACATGGGTTGAACGTCTGTGGAAGCGCAGTCGATGCAAAGGAGACATTTAAGAAAATACTTGATAACCATTGGCAAATCACTACTGAACACAAAAAGCATTGTATTTTCCTTAAATTCCCATAAAAATGTAAATGTAAAAACGTTAAACTGTTAAAACATCTTACGTTTTTGAGCTCGAGTCCGAATTGCGTTCTATCGGTGGTCACGTGATGGCAACTGAACCTATCGGAGAAAACAAATTGTGTCAGTTATATTAACGAAATATTATATGATCTCAAGGTTACATTGTTTACTTCAAAAATACTGAAAATGTATAGAGACCAGGGATCTCATCTAAGACAACATACGTATCATATTTCATTCATAAAAAGGTTCAGAGAGTCATGATTTAAAAGCTAAAACACAAACATGAACCTTTTTCAAGTTCACATAATTGAGGATTTCAGTCAAACCTTACTGTTTATCTTATTGCAAATAACATACGTATCCGTCTAAAATACAACGTCTAATACAAATTATTTACAGTCTTGAGTTAGAAGCTTATAGACAAACATGAATCTTTTCAAGCATAAGCGTGACACTCTTGATTTAGTTTACACTATTATATTTAAGAGTTGAAGCTTCTGAAAGTTGTCTTTTATATTCACGGACTCCAAGTATACTAAGGAGATATAAGTTTTCACGGAAGTGCATTTTGTGAGGTAATGTTAATATCATATAGCAATTATGTGTGGAATTAATTTATAAATCTGTTTGCGTTTCGATTACGTATTTGGTTCATACAAAAGCTTCTTCAACAGTAGGCTCGGCAATTAACTGGATATCAGCGAAATAGATATTTAAGCTGCATTTTTGTAATAAACGCGAACGTCAGACTAAAGATAAAACTTTATTTTTAGCACATTATTTAGGTTATATATTATGGTCGCTTTTTCGTGGGGGAGGCAAACAACTCACCTTTTCCTGGATAGAACCAGTACTGTATCCCTTCCGCATCCGTAAGAATAGTTCAATTTGAAAACAATAGTGTCCTCACTGTTCTGCTCATGACAAACGTTTGTTAGCTTGTTTAATAGTGTCCTCGCTGATCGTGCTCATGACAAATGCTTGTTAGCTTGTTTAATAATGTCCTCGCTGATCGTGCTCATGACAAACGTTTGTTAGCTTGTTTAATAGTGTCCTCGCTGATCGTGCTCATGACAAATGCTTGTTAGCTTGTTTAATAGTGTCCTCGCTGATCGTGCTCATGACAAACGTTTGTTAGCTTGTTTAATAGTGTCCTCGCTGATCGTGCTCATGACAAATGCTTGTTAGCTTGTTTAATAGTGTCCTCGCTGATCGTGCTCATGACAAACGTTTGTTAGCTTGTTTAATAGTGTCCTCGCTGATCGTGCTCATGACAAACGTTTGTTAGCTTGTTTAATAGTGTCCTCGCTGATCGTGCTCATGACAAATGCTTGTTAGCTTGTTTAATAATGTCCTCGCTGATCGTGCTCATGACAAATGCTTGTTAGCTTGTTTAATAATGTCCTAGCTGTTCGTGCTCATGACAAATGCTTGTTAGCTTGTTTACGCCTGTACGTAATACATGATAACTTGCGGCAAACGACGTTATGTTTGTCTTAATTATGGAGAAAAAAAACATCGTAATAGATTAAGCTGCCGAAGTCAGCTGATTCTTAAATGTTGTTTTTATTTGTCTATGGTTAATTGACTGTGAATCATGTAGTTTACGATATAACGCGGCAATATTATTTCAGGGATCTTTACGGATCAGCAGAATGAAATCGTAAGTGAAACTGAATGAAATCGCAAGTAATGGAATGGAATAAGTGCAACTATTTAAAAGTATTTTCATGAATGAATATCCACGAACCCATGAATATATAACGAGAAAGTTTAGCGTCATATTTGTTGTATTTTAAATGCCAAAAATAAGTGAAAAAGAAACAATTTCAGCTTGTCAACACTGTCACTTAAAATGATTTCTGATTTTTTATCAATTTTCATTTGAGGTAGTGTATCAATAACACCTTTGCCAAGTTCCACAATGAACACTATTGACGCATCCATTGCGTAGTTATTGCTTTTGATACATATAGCAACACTTATTTCAGCTTGATAACTCTCAGATTTGCACTAATTATACAAACAATTGTTTGCATTCCTATCAGTTCACAGGCTCACAGTCATGTTTATTTACTTACCGGCAGTTTTTTTTACGCTTGCGTAACACCTTGCTTGTTCAACTAATATTACTTTGAGTGATAGAGTTTTAAACCTGATAGAGTTTCTGTAGTTAACTTATTTAGTTTCAAATTAAGATATTCACTTTCTCGCGTCAATTGTATTCCATTGGCGTTGCTAACTAAAGTATTTAACTGTTTAGGCAATCAAAACTATGTCACGTTTTATTTTAAAGACTAACTTATTTATTAAATTACATCAAGTCTCTGTTCAATGAACAGTCATTTGTGATTTTACTGTTTGATTTAAACTAAAACTACTATTACTGCTACTACTACTATTACTACTACTACTTCTACTACTACTACTACTGCTACTACTACTACTACTACTGCTGCTGCTGCTGCTGCTGCTGCTGCTGCTACTGCTACTACTACTACTACTACTACTGCTGCTGCTACTGCTACTACTACTACTACTACTACTAATACTACTACTACTACTACTATTGCTGCTACTACTACTACTACTACTACTACTACTACTTCTACTACTACTACTCTACTACTACTACTAATGATAATAATAATAACAATAATAATAATATTAAAATCGAACGTTTTCTGACTGTAAACATTACCGTACTTAATGTGAATTGTTAATATTGCTTATTCGCCTCTACTTGTAGACTTCTATAATACTATTTATGTATGTCCCGCATGTAGTCTTAGTCTGAGCCATAACGTCCACTGTCCAGACGCAAATTTAAACAAGTTTTTATTACTAATTGGATTTTAAACGAAACGCATACTTATTATTGTGAATTACAGTGTCATATCATTTAGTCGTTGGCTTTTAGCACTTAAGCCATATCGACTTTTTTTACTTACGGTGTTACGCTATTATTGATATTGACTTTGTCTCTTAAATACCAATATGGTATTGAAATGTACCTTTGTATTTATAATCGTAAATTACTATGTGAAAAACGCAACTTTGTATAGGTACATTGTTATATTAAAAGAGGTATTGATAAATTGTACATAATTATTATAAATTGACGGTGATTACTAACGGAAATAACTGCATACATAGGTATGAATTAATTGTTTTAGCATTTAATTGGATTTATATGGTTATTGTACAAAAACATGTACACGTATGATTATATAATCAAAGCCGCATAGCGGATAACGAAACTATGAGAAATAAAGGACCAATATAATAAAGTTAAACCGGCATTTAGAAAAAAACAATTTGTAATAAAATATGACTGGGATAGCTGGATGTGGCTTGGCTTTAGGTCAATTGGTAAGTCTTATATTTAACACTGTTTTGAAATATACATATACACAGTAGAAATGTAAATCTCAGGATAGATTTTACATATGAAACGTTTACTTTTACTTTCAGAACTCCTAGGAGAAGATTGTAATTTGTTTTTGTATATCGAACAATAGGGGCGCCTATTCAACAGTTATTAGTACTAATTATAGACATAAATGTCAATATGAACTTGTTCCAGTATAAATATGATAATGTGTTATCTTTCTCAAAGAAATTGAATTTATTTTCTTCCTGGAAAATCAAATATGTCATAAAATCATAATGACGTGTGGCGAAATTGTGTATGAGCCAAGGTGAAATCTCCGTATCGACAGTCACATGCGCAAAATCGAGGAGATTATATTCAAACTGTGTATCAGCCTAGTTGAAGTCTCAGTAATGACTGTTCTCGATCATCCTCGATATTATTCTCCAAATATTAAGCCACAAACTTATGTTACATGGTACTGAAGGTGCAATATTGCATTATATAGCGATGATGGTATATTGCATGTAGCTGCATCATGTAGCGACGACGTTATACTGCATTATGTAACCATGGCGAGGTATCGCATAATGTAACGAATACGATATATCGCATCATATAGCAATGACGGTGTATTGCATCATGTGGCGATGACGGTATATTGCATAATGTAGCGACGACGGTATATTGCATCATATATAGCGACAACATTAATCTTGCATCCTGCAGCGATGGCGGTGTATCTCATAATGCAGCGATTACAAAATGTCGCATCATTAGCCATGAGGGTGCATTTCATCATGTAGCAATGAAGGTACAAAGCATAATGAATTCATGGCGGAATATCGTATCATGTAGCGATGGCTGGGTATTGCATCGTTTAGCGATGTTGGAATATCTCACCATGTAGCGATGATGGATAGTGCATCGTGAAGCGATGGCGTGGAATTGCATCATGTAGCGACGAGGGTATATTAGATCATTTTTCGATAATGGTATATTTCATTATGTATCTGCGGCGGGGTATCGTACCATGTAGCGATGGTCGGATATTGCATTTTGAAACAATGACGGGATATCGCACCATATATCGATGGCGGGATATTGCGTTTTGAAGCGATGGCGAGGTATGGCATGATGTAGCGTTGATAGTGATGACGGTATATCACATGAAGTAGCGATGACGGTATAGCGTATCATATAGCAATGACGGTATATTGCACCATGTAGCGATGACGGTATGTCGTATCGCATGTAGGACGGCTGAATATTACGCGAAATTTTCCTGTATGTACGTATAAGACAAGGTCCCCATTTGGTTCGATTTGTCTTTTTTATATTGAAAACATGTTCCCGAGATCATGGGCATATTTACCATCTGCAATTAATTTAAACACTTACTTGCAGAATATGCCTAATGTCTGTAAAGTATCGATACATTAAACAACTTTTGGAAACTTTTGGAAAGCGCATCAACTATTTAACATAAAACATGCCAGAACATACAAAAACATGCCAGAATATACAAAAACTATTTCCAATTACCACCGAGGTAGATCGCAGTTTAAATGAAATTATTGGGGCTCAGTGGTTTCAGAAATATCCATATTATACTACTTAAAATAGTGACCGTTTTGTGGTTTATGTGTAAAGACGATTTTAGTGATTTCTTTCCATTTTTAGAAACCAGATTGGTTTTTTAAATGAATTGATAAATTCGATTGAAATCAAGTTGCAATTATGTTTTTATTAATTTTTTAACAAAAAACAATTGTTGTTTTATTTTTAGATATAACTAGATTAAGTCTAATCGTGGCTGGTGTTTTTTAATTGTTAAACCTCTATTGAATAGTCTTAAAAAAACGATGGTATTTAATATTCTTATATGCAGTACTACCTTGTAAATATCTCGCGTAATTCAATAAAAAGGCGAACGGTCACGATCAATCCCGATTAATTTACTAATACCAATATACAGGGTCAGCCATTATTTGAAAGGTGACAATTACTCTGTCTCACATTACAACATACCCACGATATTTCCACTTAGTTTAAACATGTTTCATTTCATTTATACATCATATGAAATGTCTACAATACAAGCATAACTATTACCTCTTCAAGATCAAACAATAATAAACGAAGGCGAAATTAATACAAATATTGGTGATATGTACATAACCTCGTTAATTGCAAATACACACTCTGCATATAGAAAACCATAATTATGAAGTAAATGTACAAGCAAGCAAATTGTTTATTTTGAAGACTTACATAATCTTAAATTACATAACATAGATCGGATCGCAATTATAGTTGAACTCTGGTATTAGGATACCGTGGTGGATTTAAGAGCTAACATTTAAGAGTGAAGAAATCCGTCATATTATGTCCATAAATCAAATTTAATTATTGACTATTGAAGATAATAAAACGCCATTTTATCATTACGTTCTTAAATATTACTGTATCGCACGATATGCGCACTGAAGCATTGAACATTTATCGGTGCTTTTGTATACACATTGATAAAATAGTGTATTTGTACATTTAGGCATTATGTAAGTGACATGAGATGTGATGTTTGCTTCATGGAATTTATGGACGCCTATATTTATAAAGAAAACGGTAAGAGTACGATACCCATTTTTAGTAATATGATTAATTAACGGGTAAATCTTATTTTCTCGTGGTACGTTATATAAGAACATGCATGGTTATATAAGTACATGCATGCTCAAAGCGTTTCAAATAAATAGTCGTATACTGCATTTCAGACATTCATTTTAATTTGTTTTTGCTGCATGTCACTGGTGTAATAGTCCAAACCTTTAAGCAATAACCGTCAGACATTTTTTTTCTGGGAAACTTTTTACAACCGAGATTATTACATTCAAACACATAACTTCAATGGAGGTTAGGGTAGGTGTAAAACTGACTCAACCAAGTAACATGAAATCCACCAAGGTTACGTTACCATAAACTTCGAAAACCTTGGCAACCTATTATATTAACGTAATCCTCGTCTACATTTCGAATATAAAAGTAATTTAAGAACTCTTCTACGACGAGGTCTACCACAATAGGACGTGATTTACACACTTCGGTAGATCCTTGGCAATGATCACGCTCAGGCCACCTATATTAAAATTGTTAAAAGGTTTATCAAAAGAGGGTATGATACAATCATTTGGAAACGCATTTGACCCATTTACAGTTCACCACTATGCTTTCCTCTTTGACTGTTCGATGACCGGACAAGTTGATGACGTCTACCTAAATCCGGAAAGGACGGTAACGTTTGATACTTGTCTTCATTTTAGTCTTGTCGTACACTTAATGGTTTATTCTCTTGTTGCTCTGGCTTCTGGCAAGTCAGCCATTGATAACTTGCTTTGTGATTTTCTAGACTTGTTTGTATTCATGTATACATGATCATATATGTGTTATATTTATACTGCCTATTAATACTGCATATTCCTTAAGGGAATATAGCCTGGCGGGGATATCTTTATTTAAACTGTCCCGTTTATTTGGATGGCATAGGGCAAGAGCGAGGTTTGGTTCACCCTATAACCTGGTTTAAACATTATAACCTGGTTTAAACACCAATCGGGCTTTTTTCCACTGACCGGTCCAAGGCGGTACCCCTATTGTCCAGTCTTTAAAATACATGCATGTGGGGTCATGTAATGTACATGTATGTGGTGTCATGGTATGTATATGTTTGTGGTGTCATGTAATGTACATGTGTCTGGTATCATGTAATGTACATGTTTGTGGTGTCATGTTATGTACATGTATGTGGTGTCATGTAATGTACATGTTTGGTGTGACATGTAATCTACATGCTTGTGGTGTCATGTAATGTACATGCTTGTGGAGTCATGTAATGTATATGTTTATGGTGTCATGTAATGTACATGTTTGTGGTGTCATTGTGGTGTCATGTAATGTACATGTTTGTTGTGTCATGTAATGTACATGTTTGTAGTGCCATGTAATGTATATGTTTATGGTGTCATGTAATGTACATGTATGTGGTGTCATGTAATGTACATGTATGTGGTGTCATGTAATGTACATGTTTGTGGTGTCATGTAATGTACATGTTTGTGGTTTCATGTAATGTACATGTATGTGGTGTCATGTAATGTACATGTATGTGGTGTCATGTAATGTACATGTATGTGGTGTCATATAATGTACATGTTTGTGGTGTCATGTAATGTACATGTTTGTGGTGTCATGTAATGTACAGGTATGTGGTGTCATGTAATGTACAGGTATGTGGTGTCGCACAGTTTGCTTTTTCGTTGTAATTGTCATTTGTCTTGTATCCGTGTTTTTGGTTGACTGTGTTCTATGAATGCTTCATGTCCTGTTCGAATTGAATACACACCTTTATATGGTAATATTTGCACAAAAGGAAACATATATTCTTTTCATCTTGTTTTGATTTCTTTTATTGCCTATTAATCCTGCGTCGTTTGAAACGTTTGCAAGAGGATACACAAATTGTGATGATTTGCTGATATACACGTCCCGTTTAATTGGAATCGCAATAGGGTAAAAATGAAATAGCACCATAGAATTAATTTTGTTTAAATCTCCAGCGGCCTTTTTGTTTTGAATGTTTGCTTTGGTTTACGGCATTTTGTGAATGCTACATTTCCCCGTTCGACATTTGTTTGTAGTTTTATATAAAGAATAACGAGTTTAAAGGTGAATACAATTTATGTACATTTAACCGAACATTTGACCCTGACGTGCTGAACGTCTGTACTTATATAGATTTTCATGAAAAGAATAACAAAACAAAAGTTATAGTATTTAACTGTAGCCGTTTACATTTTACAATTATTTTATGAATATTAGACTGTAGTATTTGTATAAGTATGAATCGATGAATCCTTGTAAGTAAAATGCAAACACTGTATAAAGTTTGATATATGTACTGACGGTCAATTAGATTATGTTGGTATTCCATTTTATTTCTAAAGGAATTTATAATTATAAGTGCATATTTTAAAATTGAAGGATATTAACAGTTGCAAACACCTGATTCAAAATTCCTAAACATGGTGTATAGTGCTTCAAGGAATATTCAGGTTTTCAAAAACACATATATGAATTAAATGAAAATATAATAAACACATTTTTAGTCGTATTTCCGCATCTGCATTTAACAATGGATTTTTGTGTGGAGATGAAAATTGATATTGACGTGTTTTTGTGATCTTTTTCAGCAAAAGCAAAATATGTCCAGTATGTTCTAAGATAACTATAACTATAATAAATTATTTCAAGGGATCACCTTTCCAGTATTTATTGATGTTATTACGTGTATCCACCAATGGACGTTATCGCAAAGCTTAAATACTAACAAAAACTGTTTAACCCTGACCAAACATGCACTTGAGACAATTATTTTATTATCACGAGGTATTTTTGCGTTTCCATTTGGCCTATACTCCAAAGGTAACGACACGTTGTTGTATTTAAATGATCATTTTATACGCATATAACTAATTGTAACAATAATAAATATTTTGATTAAACTTGGTTCAAACATATTCCATTATTGTTCATACCTTAAAGGCGTTAAGTGGGGCTTCTTTTCGTTAACCAGGTATTCATATTAGATCACTATAATTAAGGATCTAGACTGGCTCTAGTCGTTCTGTTGGTTTATGATTTTCTGAAGACTAATTAATTTCCTTTGTAATACTTAATTTAAATGGTTGAAGAGGTCTGTATATAGAGGAGTGATAACACGATCTTATGTTTTATTTTGATTGAAAAAGTCAAAATAAAGAATATGACCATTAAGACAGAAACCAGTCTATTAAATGTCATGTTCATTTTATAACCGCCACCCATAACTAAACATACGCTGGTGTGAATGTCAATACATACTTAAAATAAGACATTATAATCGATATCAATCGAAATAAAAGTAGGTATACAAACAAAACATGAACTGTAGCATTCACAAAACACAGTAAACCCAAAACACGCATACAAAACAAACAGCAATTACAAGTAATACTACAAACAAAGTGTGCGAAACAACAAACGCAAAATGGTTGACTATTGGACCTTGAAATGGCCTGTGGAAAAAGCCTGCTAGGGGTTTAAACCAGGTTCTAGGGTGCACGAAACCTCACCTTTACCCTGTTGTTATCCCCAACTATATCGATATTTAACCAAAGACTTTAGTGAAAAAAACACATAGTAGTTTACTAGTCCGATTTGATAGACATAACTCACCTATCTTTATAGTATTTCGTATTACTTTATCCAATGAAAAAAGTGCATGTACAATAACTACAAAGTATACACATAAACACTTAACATGTAAAGGTACTTTATGATTGTATAGTATGTCCAAATTAACAAACGGCACTATATGATGTGAATATCAATGTTTTATGGACGCATCTTTGTTTAAATAAACAAAACAAAATTAAATAATATTTATGTTTCTTTAGAATTGCATTTCTTTTTTATATTTAAACCGTATACTGCATATCGCAGTGGTGGCTTAAACACGTTTTGAATCATGTGATGGTGCGGGGGAGGGGGAGTAGGGGTGTAAACCCCAATATTATATTGAATCTTGCTGTATCACTAGCGGAGCTACAATTTACACAGTAAAAGACAGTTTTAAACATTTATCAAATAATTAGCCTTTTTTTTATTAAATCTGCTAAAAATAAAAACGACATATGTTTTAATTAGTATAATTATATATTTTTTTATTATTTTTTTTACTAAAATAGATTGTAGTATATAGTATTTGTTTATGATTTTTAATAAGAAAAAATGTATAGCTAACACTCTAAAACTTAACTACACATCAGAAACAGAAATTTAAATATTTAAGGAAATGTAGAATACTAGTTTAAGTTTTTGTCTCTTTTGGTTTTATATTGATATTAGTTATTATTATCGTTACTTACTATATTTTTAAGTACACGCATGTTGTCCATATTTATTTTATCATTTCTTTTGATTGTCCGTCTTTGTCATTTCAGTTGAGTGAAATTAATCTTTTCTGACTGACATACCGCTTGTTGATAACACGGCCAGTGTGTTGCTGATTATGTTTAATGAATATATTTTGTGGTAAGTATTTCAATAAATACATTTGAGTTATTTGAATACTTGTTGGGTACCACATACAGGTCTGTGTGTTTCCTTTCAATGAACGAGTTCAGTGTTTTCAAGTAAATATAATTTGAGACAATATTTATTTCTGCAATAATAAAAGTAATAATATAGACGCATCACCTTTTGCGATGAATTATCTCTGTCTCGCTAAATTTCACTCGCCATTTGAGCTCACGAAATTAATTTATTGAAACTTCAAACAATGATACAGGATAAATTACTGTATACGGCCTGCATGGAATTTGACAAGCATGGCAGAAATTCTATTTAATTGTTGGATTTTTTAAAATCTACATTTCACTGAAATAATGCATTATATTGTTTTTGTTTAATCTAAGATAATTTAAGTATGCTAAATGTATAAACCTTTCATTTAGATCAATTTATAATTTCGGGATGTCTATGAATGTCCCTATGTTGAACTTAAATAGCACCAACAACATACATGTACAACCCGTACTGTCTACGGTTAACGTATACTTACTTATTCAAGTTTATGACCTTCTATGGTTATTTGTCCATTGTGTACTTATACAATTTCATTATAATCTTAAGTGGTCTGAGCCATGACCACTGTCATACTTATCGGATTAACGTTGACTTACAGCTTGCAGTCATACTGAATTATTTTTCCTTACCAGTTATCGGATTAGCCACTTATTAATTTTTAGCTTTGTTGTTTGAATATCTATTCTGTTTTAAAAGCATAAACCATGTGCATCTATACAGTATATCTCAATATGTTTTGGCTACCTTGAGCCGAATGTTGTCCGTCCATTCTTGTCGTCGTCGTCCGTCCGTCGCCGTTAACCTTTTCTTAAACGACTTCTCCCTATAAACACTTGGACGATTTTAACAATGATCCGTTGTCAAGCCTTTTAGTTTTATAAAACATTAGGTCAAATCGAAATATATTACTATACATAGTTAATACCTTTCGTAATCTTCGTCGCAAGAACCATGTACTATGTGTTGACATTTTTTTATTAATGATCGCTAACTCCAGCCACATGTTTGTTTAAATGAAGTTCGAAAATGGACGCACACCGGGGTTTCAAAATGTGTATAATTTATGGAATGTTTTGCATGCTTCACTTGTACTTATATATGGTATAATATGAAACATCATTTCTGAAATCACAAGGCAGGTAACTCTCATATATTGCATGTAGCATAAGAGTGTAATCGTCTATTAAGTTTTTTCGAATGGCGAACCTTGCGAAAAAACTGACCAAGGACTGGCCAAAGAGTTTGATAGGAAAATCATTAACCAGTCTGTAACTAAAAGAACTAGAGGTCTAGCATGTTGCATGTAAAATAATCTTATAGTTCTCTACCAAGTTACTTCAATTGTTGAAGTACTCTACGGTCAAATTAAGTTCTACATATATATTTGTAAAGAAAAACATGAACAATATTATTTGCTGAATCCACAAGGCTGGTAGCTCTCATTTATTGCATTTATCATCAGCTTATGATGCTCTTTCTATGTTTATTCAAGAGTTGACCCTGGAGTTAAATATGGCTCCACCTGGATCGTGAGTTTTATATCAGAAAATCTTTAAAAAAATCTCTTCTCTGAAACTAAAAAAGGTAAAGGCCAAAATCTGTGCATTTAGCATACGTTTATTGTCCTCTACCAAATGTGTTCAAATGGTGACCTCGAAGTCACTCTTGTTTGCACATTTTTCATAAAAAAGGGGAAACATCTCTAAATTCACAAGGCATGTAACTCTCAAATACTGTTTGTAGCATAAGCTTATGTTTAAATGGTGACCTTAAAACCATATATGTCCGCACCCCTGGGGTCACAGTTTTACATTGAGTTATACGAGAAATTAAAGAAAAACATTCTTCTCCAAAGCTACAGGAAGTAGAGATTTTTCCTCGTAGCATTATATTATGATCCTCTACCATATTTGTACAAATGGTGAACCTGTGTTCTGATCTGGCTCTTCCTCAGGCCAAAAGTCCTTGAGCTTGCTTATAAAACATTTAGGATAATCTGATGCACTTGGCCAAATTCTTCCCCTCCCCAGAGTGCAGAGTTCTACATAAGAGTTTAAAGAGTGGTGAATACAGGCTCCATTTCCAGTCAGTCCATCGAACCAGCAGGACGTATCCATCTACTACTCACCAGACGATTGTCACAAAATAATCATGAGTAGAGCGTATTGGTCGTACATAGCACTTGTAAGCACCTGTTAGTTACACCCTAATCCATTGTTCAGTTGAAACCAATTCACAATATCCATGATATATTCAGGTAACACGTAAAAGCGTGCACATTTTAAGTTGCTGCCAGAGGTCGTCCGGAAGGGCCGTTTAAGAGGTTAGCTTTGTGCTAATGCATGTAAAAGTATAGGTCTATCTCCTTTAAAGGCCAAATTGTGTAAGGATCCTTTCGTGTAGATTTTAATACTGCGCATGTTGTCACGTGTGTCACGGACTGAACGGGGTAAATAATGGTTTGGGCATAACGTATGCTATAAAATCCATTGTCTTCTAGTTTTGGCCGGGATTGCTCGATAGTTACTTTGTTTGGAGCAGAAGTTGGACGGCGAAATTCAAAGGCAATATGTGGTCAGTATTTATTTTATGAACTTTTATCGTACATTTGTATTCAGTGGGCGGCGCCATCTTGGTTGGCGGTTACGACATGATGTTTCTCAAACATTAATTTGAGAATAGCATATGATTTTGAAGTTACTTTATTAGATGTAGTTATTGTAATTGATCATTAATTGTAAAACAATATTAATTTGATAACGGTGTATAATAGGTGCATTAGTTAACGTTGGCGTATAACTCAGTGATTGTAATACACGACTGTCGAAATTAGTTAAGATTGAGATGAGTGACTACTATAAATGTTCGACGCGTATACATGGCGTTGTAGAATATACATCCATTGCTACTCATTATAATTACAAAGTGGCTTGTATGTATTTATTAGATAACGATTTGTTGGTGTGATGATAATATATAAGATTGGTTGGTTTATGCACCGACACCTAAAACGTATGTATTATTACAGACTAACCGGTCCGGTGCGGATAAGCAATCCAGGTTTGGATATAAGCCTCCCGGAGTGGAGCTAAGCCTTTAGGGTGTGTAAGCCCTTTAGGTGATTCGACACTAGAATCAACATATAACGTTAAGAGCGGAGGAGACGGTCCCCGTACCTGTGCAACATGGCCAGGTTATAGAATCAACAACCCCCGGGACACTAGGTGGGCCCGTTATCAGTCTTCACCGGAGGAACATCATCCACAACCTCAGTGGAGGTTAATCATCATTATATTGCGTCATCAACCCTTATAGAAGGCATTTGATGACAATCACCCATTGGATTCGCGCATCATCATATTCAAGAGCTCTCAGGCATCACAGTTATCGCGCTAGATCATAGATCAACATTGTTATAGCTTTAACAACGCTTTAGTGTCGTATACAATCAGTCGACACAAGTATTTGTGATAATTCAAAGAACGTCTTAAACGTTCAGGAGAAAGTCTTTTCATTTTTTCATCTGTGTATTCACTTGTTTTGTTTTATAATACTATATATATTTAACATATTTTAAAAGTTGCATTAAACTTATGTAAATGCATTCACCGTCATTGATTCTTTCCTGAGTTAGCCCCAGCCACTAGGGTCATCTTGCGACAACGATATCGACACGTTTCAACTTATTTATCCTCGCGCACATTCGATCGCCAAATCCTTATGGAATGGGATCTTTTTTCATGTTGGCCACCAAGAAAGGGAAAACTCAGAGTGATGTTAAATACATAATGTATTGGATTTAACCTATTCTCCATCTGCCCGTTATCACGTTTGAAAGTTTTGGTTGCAAACAACTCTAAGCTACGGAGTAGAGCATTAGTTTTGTGAGAAATTCATAATTCCTTGGTTCCATCTTACAGACAGCAGATGCAGTGTATGTGTGACAATCCTATACTTGAAGACTAGTGGAGTGGATTTAGCTATATCCATCTTATATCTTTCTTTTCGTGTCCTTAATGGTTTATTCTCTTGTTGCTCTGGCTTCTGCCAAGTCATTGAGTACCTTCATTGTGGCTTTCTAGGCTATTGCTTTTTTGTATTATATTTTCACGAGCATATTTGTGTTTACTTATATTGCCTATTGATGCTGCCTTGTTGGTTAGAGATTAGATCATGGCGTGGATTTCTTTAATTTACACTGACCTGTTTTAATGGGATGACAGTAGGGTAAGTGTGAGGTTTGGTGCATCCTAGAACCGGTTTAAACCTCCCCAATGGCCTTTGATGCCTTTGACCGTTCCAAGGCGATATCCTTATTGTCAACCCTTTTGCGGTTGTGATGTCGTTTGCATTGAATATTATTGTTGCCTTCTTGCTTGCGTGTTTGTTTCTGTGTTTTGCGGTTGACTTCCTCCTTGAAAGTTACTTTCCTGTCCGATCTTTTTATATTTCTTACATACAGACCGTGCTTTCATTGCATGGGCTCTAGATCGTCCATGAATTATAATTGTAACACACTGTATCAAAGAAAGAACCACGGGTAGTCAATATTATTATATTAAATGAACGTTGCTAGTATAAAAGTAGGCCACTTTTTGTGCGTTGTATTTACAATTATCAGTTGAATAGCGTATTTGTAGATGGAAATTAAAAGTAAATTTAATCTAAATGACACTGATTTGTTCAATTAGTTGAGGAAAGTGTCAAATAATTAACCTTACACATGAAGATAGCAACAGTCGTACATGCCAATCTACCTACGTAATCCAGCAAATACTACAGGTATGGAACGACTTTTAATAGTGTACACCTTGAAATTGCACCTTTAATACAACAGGATATCGAATGGTCTTCAAAAAAACTGTTGACTGAATTGAAATTCGAAAATCATTTTAATTTATTTGTTCAATTTCTTTTTCTAATTCTTAATATTATAGCTCCCGCTTTCTATCATTAAAAATATAATATTAACTTGATGGGTCAGACAGTATTTGTAAGCCGACTGACATTTCAGTCTACTCATGATACTCATGACATATGCAATTACGTTTTAATGCCAAACAGCAAACAATCAAAGATCGTTAAAATAAATAATACATACCTTACAACACTATAAAGAACCCAAACTTTTAAAAATAAATGTACCAGCAATCAATTGTGACAGTTAACAATCCAAATTGTTATCGTATGGATTGGTTAGTATGTTATTTGAACAGCGATATCTTGATATCAGAGAAAGCGGATATATTAGCTCTCAGTAAGTGAGAACAAAACACATAAGATATAAAAAGTTTTGAACACCTTTTTATCGTTACGTTCTTACACTGACAATGCAATCATGTACGTATATATTACATCGACACCAATCATTTACTGACACTAGTAATCACTGTAATAAAGGAACTGGAGGTGATCTGAAAGAAGTATGGGTGTCAATCCCAACCAAGTTCATAAACAAAAGTTTAATCAACGGTAACATGCGGATTAATTTAATGCATATGCACTTGATATATAACACTGAAACACATTATGTGGGGTTTCACTTGTATTTGGATTGACACCAATCACTTTTCTAGATCGCCGCCAGTACCTTTAAATTGATAAACATAATGGAATTTACATGCAATATGTTGTGGAATATATATAAGTATTTAAGTAAATGTTATTTAGAGATTGTAGTTGTATTTTGACATGAAATCTTTTTTGCACGAAAGCAGTCCATTGTGTTGAAGCTGGCCCTGCCCTGGATCGCAAATGATGGTTTATGTAGTTATATAGGACACACGCGAAAGAAAATACTGGGCCAACCATAATTTCAGTTTGCGAACGAAAAATAATTGTCATAGAGAATATAAGATGTACAAATAAAATCTGCGTTAAAAAGGGAATGTTACTCCTGAAACAATGGTATAACTTCAACAACATTCATTTCTCAATGCCTTTGAAGAAATAGTAAAACCTGATAGAGGTTTTGTAGTTGTTGTTTTTTGCAATAGGTATTTTTCTTAACTCGCGCTAAGAATAAATAGTTATATATAATGTATATTAAACGTTTTATCAATAGGTTTTGCAATTGTTGAAAGCATCTTCTGTTTTAAGTTTGACATATATTTATTAAAAACAACAAAACATTAACGCTTTAATTATAAGATTTTCCTGTTCAATGAGAGCAATTTGGTTTACTGAGGTGGATCGATTTAAAATAATATAAACGAATGACGTTAAAATAGAAAGTTTTTCGTAATTCAAACATGGCCATTCATAAACTGAATGACTTCTCCGAGATGTTTACTTAATAATTTATATATACCAGGTAATCTTACTATGTTAGCAAGTGTTTAGACCCAAAACACAGGCCTAGCAATACCATGACAGTAGAGGACAAAACACAGGCCTAGCAATACCATGACAGTAGAGGACAAAACACAGGCAAGCAATACCATGAGAGTAGAGTACAAAACACAGGCCTAGCAATACCATGACAGTAGAGGACAAAACACAGGTCTATCAATACCATGACAGTAGAGGACAAAACACAGGCCTAGCAATACCATGACAGTAGAGGACAAAACACAGGCCTAGCAATACCATGACAGTTGAGGACAAAACACAGGCCTAGCAATACCATGACAATAGAGGACAAAACACAGGCCTAGCAATACCATGACAGTAGAGGACAAAACACAGGCCTAGCAATACCATGACAGTAGAGGACAAAACACAGGCCTTGCAATACCATGACAGTAGAGGACAAATTACAGGCCTAGCAATACCATCACAGTAGAGGACAAAACACAGGCCTAGCAATACCATGACAGTAGAGGACAAAACACAGGCCTAGCAATACCATGACAGTAGAGGACAAAACACATGCCTAGCAATACCATGACAGTAGAGTACAAAACACAGGCCTAGCAATACCATGACAGTAGAGGACAAAACACATGCCTAGCAATACCATGACAGTAGAGGACAAAACACAGGCCTAGCAATACCATGACAGTAGAGGACAAAACACCGGCCTAGCAATACCATGACAGTAGAAGACAAAACAAAGGCCTAGCAATACCATGACAGTAGAGGACAAAACACAGGCAGAGCAATACCATGACAGTAGAGGACAAAACACAGGCCTGGCAATACCATGATGGTAGACGACAAAACACAGGCCTAGCAATACCATGACAGTAGAGGACAAAACACAGGCCTAGCAATACCATGAGAGTAGAGGACAAAACACAGGCCTAGCAATACCATGACAGTAGAGGACAAAACACAGGCCTAGCAATACCATGACAGTAGAGGACAAAACACAGGCCTAGCAATACCATGACAGTAGAGGACAAAACACAGGCCTAGCAATACCATGACAGTAGAGGACAAAACACAGGCCTAGCAATACCATGACAGTATAGGACAAAACACAGGCCTAGCAATACCATGACAGTAGAGGACAAAACACAGGCCTAGCAATACCATGACAGTAGAGGACAAAACACAGGCCTAACAATACCATGACAGTAGAGGACAAAACACAGGCCTAGCAATTCCATGACAATAGAGGACAAAACACAGGCCTAGCAATACCATGACAGTACAGGACACACCACAGGCCTAGCAATACCATGACAGTAGAGGACAAAACACAGGCCTAGCAATACCATGACAGTAGAGAACAAAATACAGGCCTAGCAATACCATGACAGTAGAGGACAAAACACAGGCCTAGCAATACCATGACAGTAGAGGACAAAACACAGGCCTATCAATACCATGACAGCAGAGGACAAAACACAGGCCTAGCAATACCATGACAGTAGAGGAGAAAACACAGGCCTAGCAATACCATGACAATAGAGGACAAAACACAGGCCTAGCAATACAATGGCAGTAGAGGACAAAACACAGGCCTAGCAATACCATGACAGTAGAGGACAAAACACAGGCATTGCAATACCATGACAGTAGAGGACAAAACACAGGCCTAGCAATACCATGACAGTAGAGGACAAAACACAGGCCTAGCAATACCATGACAGTAGAGGACAAAACACAGGCCTAGCAATACCATGACAGTAGAGGACAAAACACAGGCCTAGCAATACCATGACAGCAGAGGACAAAACACAGGCCTAGCAATACCATGACAGTAGAGGAGAAAACACAGGCCTAGCGTTACCATGACAATAGAGGACAAAACACAGGCCTAGCAATACCATGACAGTAGAGGACAAAACACAGGCCTAGCAATACCATGACAGTAGAGGACAAAACACAGGCCTATCAATACCATGACAGCAGAGGACAAAACACAGGCCTAGCAATACCATGACAGTAGAGGAGAAAACACAGGCCTAGCAATACCATGACAATAGAAGACAAAACACAGGCCTAGCAATACAATGGCAGTAGAGGACAAAACACAGGCCTAGCAATACCATGACAGTAGAGGACAAAACACAGGCATTGCAATACCATGACAGTAGAGGACAAAACACAGGCCTAGCAATACCATGACAGTAGAGGACAAAACACAGGCCTAGAAATACCATGACAGTAGAGGACAAAACACAGGCCTAGCAATACCATGACAGTAGAGGACAAAACACAGGCCTAGCAATACCATGACAGTAGAGGACATAACACAGGCCTAGCAATACCATGCCAGTAGAGGACAAAACACAGGCCTAGCAATACCATGACAATAGAGGACAAAACACAGGCCTAGCAATACCATGACATTAGAGGACAAAACACAGGCCTAGCAATACCATGACAGTAGAGGACACAGGCCTAGCAATACCATGACAGTAGAGGGGACAGGCCTAGCAATACCATGACAGTAGAGGACACAGGCCTAGCAATACCATGACGGTGGAGGAGATTTAAACATTGGGATACAGAAATATGCGTTCAACAAGTTCTTAATAATTGTTAAATGATCTGTTGTTAGAAAATAATTAATGCATTTTGGTAATGTATTTCTATATTTACTTTGATAAATCACAACACATTAAAATGTAAAGTGACTCGGCAAGGTTTATATATTAACAAGCATTTTCATATAATATGCGTTTCAATCATAATGCAGTACATTAATTCCAATATATTGTGTCAGACATTATACGAAAAGTCTTCGTATTGCATTTCAATCTTCCCACGTAGTATACAATTAGCTGCAATGAAAGAGAACGAAATCATAAAAATACTTTGATATAAATATAACAACGGTCATGTCAAATAAGTACTAACGCACTATTTAGAAACTATTATTGGAAAATCAATGGACCATATGGACGATAATTTATTGTATACCAATATAATCTAACTTCTCGTCGTATAGATCAAATACATTATATCTGAACATCGATATCAAAGATATTGGATATCAGAGCTAACACTTCAGTGAAAAAAACATTACAACGTTCATGAATCAGATTTATGAAATTCAGTTTATTATGACGCTCGTACTTTATTATTGCGTTATCCAATGAAAGGACGGATCACGAATATATTCCAAAATATGGGCACGGACATTGACTATTATCGACGCCTCTACTACCAGTGCATTCATCCAAATGTACAAACACTGGTAGTGGTACATCACGCATGCAGTATGTGTTGTGATATGAGATTAAATTAAATGTGGTTTGGACATATATTGAGTGTTTTGTTAACATAAATGGTAAGTAAGCGATATTTGATTAATTTATGCTTCAAATTTATTTTATTTGCGTGGGATGGGATATCTTGGAGTCGACCAGGTATTATTTTGGCTCATTGAATAAATTAGGGAAATTATCATTCCCAATAACTGTCACCAAATAAAAACTTACTTTGAAACCAATGAAATGCATTCCTGTCAGTAAACAAACCTATTGCGAAAAATCCAGATAGGGGTCGTTTGTTTTGCTTTTCTGTTATTCTCACAAATATAATATTGTCCGTAAAACAATGAGCTTGACCTGTCAAAATAACTTGTTGATTGAATGGGACCGGTCGAAATAGGTTTTTAACCGATCCGTCTATCAGAATAACTTGTGAACTGAGCGCGACCCGTCAAACAAATTGCTGACAGAGCGTTACCGGTGAAACGAGCTTTTTAGTTGAGCGTGACCCGTCACTTTGTAACTGAAAGTAACTTGTATACCCAGGGTCATCGGTCAACATATCTTTCTAACTTAGTGTGATACGTAAAGAGAACCAGTGGACTAAACGTAACTTGCTAAAACAAATGATTGACATTCATACCCCATCCAACACCTTCTCCAAGAAGCGAGAAGGGATTGGCTGGATTATGAAATCAAACATTAATTTTTGCTTAAAATGTTTACATGTTGTAAAATTAAAACATGTAGTAGGCAGTTAACTATCGCATTTGTTCAGTCAATCTTTTTTTAAACTTGTTTCATTGTCGAAATAGCCTTTATAAATTCCTGATAATATAAGATTTGGAATTAAGGCAAGACCGCGTAATGAACACGTGCATGTTTATGTCTGCAAAATACACAGCACACAGCAATAACACGCATTGAAAATAATAATATATAATATTTAAAAATAAAGTGTGATAGACCGACTGCAAGTGGCAATTCGGCTACACTTCGGTTCTACTTTGACATCTACTTTCCAACGTGCTTTTGCCGTTACTTGTATAATTATATATAATGTATATATATATCCGCCAGTGATCTGAGCCGTATTGACCACCGTGCAGACACCATGCAGACACTAATCATATTTACTAATCGGATTTTGAACGAATATCATGCTTATCCATATGCCAGTTACAAAGCCATATGTTTCAATCGTTGACTTTTATCCATTATTGCCATATGGACCTATTTGACTTATCGATACGGCACTTATTTACTTATTTATTTTCTCATTTAAATCCCTTTATGATGTTAATACAGTTTAGGTATATTTGGTATATGTTAATGCTATGCTAGTATAATTTCAATAACGCGATATGGTTTAATTAAACGTATTGATCGAACCCTGTCACATCTGACGAATTAACGTTTTGTTGTGCTAATGGAATAAACTACAAGCTTATATTGTGTAATTAATCCTTTAAAAATGTTAATGCTATTTATATGTTAATACAACGTTATCATAATTTAAATAACATCACTAATACACAGGGTTGTAATATATTCATTTGCTTTAGCAGTTTTTCTTGGATTTATATGGTGTTAATTCCCATAGATACAACAACAAATAATAATGTCATAAACATCTTTTTTGACGATACACATGTTGGTACCTTTGTTTAATGTTTTGCATAAGATATTTTCATAGGATACATATAGCATGAATGATGTAGTATTATTTATAAAAGCAGTTTAGTAAGACACGCATTTGCTCAATTTTAAATAAGTCACTGATAATAAATACTGATAAGGGAATCCATTGCTTGCAAAAACACAAAGAAGAGGAGTCGGTTTTACTGAGTCTTTATGAGAGTTAATATAAGGTGCACACGTCTCACGCCACTAGCACCTTTTTATTAACTCAAATAGTATTTAAATAATTACACTTATAATGATGGTCACACAAACTATTTATTACATTTATGTGGCTGAAAAACTGAGATTTCTCAGTGAAAGTAATCGCAAAAATTAATAAACTACTCCGAACACAAAACTAAATACCTGCGACGTTGAGTTATCACGTAAATAAAGTGTTGCTGATGTCGACGTCATCCGTCGATAACTTTCAATAAAGCAGATAATTTAGATTAAAATTATGCATAATCTGATTTAAAATTTAATAAATAGATTATTTAACTGCTGAGTTCGGTTATAGGGAAATCCTTGACGAGATGGCATACGCTCGTTCGTGAAAAGAACAACACGTCTACCATCTCGTGAAGGATTTTCCTATAATCGATCCCAGTAGTTAAATAATCTCTATTTAAACCTTAAGAATGTTCTCAATAGCCAAAGTTTACTTTTAATTTTCTGTTTCAGTACACGTAAGTGAAGATGATATTTACAACCGTCATAAACTAACTATGGTGGCCCACAGTTCGGCTATTGAAACACGTATTACATATTTAGAAAGCGAATCTATCTTAAAAGTTATGTCAATGCGAATTTGTTCCTGTCTATGTTAAATAAAAATCCATCTATTGTCATAGACAAATAAAGTGTTTTGTTCATAGAAAATTCAATATGTGATAATATGATAAATAAACATTTGATAAACCGATGGCTCTTTTTCACAATTGCACGTAATTTAAAAACGGAATCAAAATTACCAACTTGGCTGTTCTCATATGTTAAAACGTCATATTTCACTCCAGCCTTTATTCGCCACTTGACAATTATTTGCATATTGGTAAATAAATCACATGTTTTGAAAATGAACAAAGTAAATAAACGAACAATTTATATTTTACAGGTTGAAGTGTTTCTCGGGCAGTATATCTTATCGCAGCTATCAGGTGTTCCGTGCCAAACGTTGATATATAGAAACCTGGTGACCATTACCTCTAATCAGTGGTATTTGTTTACACAAAAAAGTACCAATATTCTTGAGATATATAAGTGAAAGGAAAATATATTGAATCTATTGCAAACAAAGGCTCTGTCGATTCCGACTTCGGTAACGTTAACTGATGATAATATTTATTTCAACAAGTTTATAGTTTAGTGCAAACTCTCTGATTATTTATTATACCGTGTACAGAAAAATGAGACTGCATGCAGAAACGCGACGTTATACAAATAGTTCAATCGAATTAGAAAGAAGAAAACGTTGATAATAAAATGGCAATACTTAGGAAGGAGTGCAAGTGCTTAAGAGAACAACTGGAAGCTTAGTGAACTGGAATCTTAGAGAATAGAAAGCTGAAGCAGAAATTAATAAAAAGTAGCATGAGGCAAGGCATGGCTTAAACTTAACGCCTAATGGAATTATTATATTGAAGAGGAAATCAACTGGAGAATTTAACACCTTCTTATAACGTGGATAATTGGATTGATGTTGCACGTGAAGATTTACTATATACGCTATAACATATCACTAGAAACCGTTATGCAAAATTAAAATAATATATGTGTGAGCTGCAATGTTTTCGCATGTGAAAGTAAATACACAAGATAGCACAATTGGATGAAGATACAATGAAGGAGTCCAATATTCATCCATTGTTCAATAGGTCATTTCTTCCGTTAATTCCTGTTAATAAAGAGAAGTCAACTGGTGTGCATGTACGCTTTGCCAATATAAGCAGAAAAAGTGATTCCACAAGGTCAACCGTCTTAAAATCTCGGCGACCTGTGAGTCTCGACGCTCATTTCAGTCGTTTAGAAAAATGTGACACACATATAACTGTTACAAATCATATGAAAATAATTGGACATGGAAATTCAAATAAAAATCGGAAACCGGTGAAACCGATTAAGGATATGTCGAATTTCATAGGCAATGAAATCAATTCAGAATTGAAGCAGAGACCGTTGAGTGAAATATTGTACACAAGTGGTAACAACAACTTTGTCCTGAATCTTCCAATACTTCATCAAAGTCACAAGCACGAAATCGCAACAAGGAAAGGTGATTATGGAACAATAAGACGGACGTATGAACTAGATAAGGAATTCAATCCTGTCGCCATTCAACGTTTTGAACTTAAATCTGAAACTTCTGATGAACACAGTATAGACAATGAGAGTGAGAGTATTACTGACCGTAACCAATCTTCAAGTTGGGATGAGACTATCGATGACAATAGACATGTTGTGTTATTCGACGAAAATTGTGTAATATCGACATTCCCTCCCGTAGAAGACGATGAAGTAATAAAACATCGACACCTAAATGAAGAAGCGGAAAAAACTAGCAAAACGAGGCCTGATCGATTGATAAACCCAGGTTACTTAAAGCGATTGAAACTAGAACGTAGGCTGCTGGCCCCACTAAAACCTAAAGAAATAAAGCAAGTGAAAAAGAAGCCAGTATTCAAGCGTATACAAACAAAACAAAGATTGACTAAAGACTTCAAAGAAGACTTATTTCCAGAAAACCCGGAGCCACCACCAAAGCCAAAGGTAGACATTTCTAAACCAGGAAAATTAATTCTAGGGTTTAGGTATTCTACCGCAATAGAGGAATATTATAAAGGACAATTAAACAATATTGAAAGTATGTTATCTATTGGGGACGTATCGGAGGATTTCGACGAAGACGAAGTGATAGGTGGGTGGTTGGTCAAGAATCTCGGAGCACGAGTGCTAAATCTAAAAGCACGCTCTTTGCCTAGTTGTAATCCCATAGAACTACGCATACGCAGGCATCAAGCTCGCTTGCATGCAGCAGAGAAATCGAAATTAGTTCAACGTTTGACCTCACGTGATTCAGCATCGTCGTTATCAGGTGCCAAATCTCGGGACTCCGCATCAATATTACATATGATTGTTGAACGTCATGAATCAGACAATAACAATATAAAAGACAACGCAAATTATATCTCAGATGAAGATGCACAAACCTCGGGACTAAAGTCGATGGAATCTATGAGAGTTTTGCCAGATATTGTTATTGAGAGAAGTGATGACCTAAGTAAAAACGACCATACTGCAAACAACGTTGAAATTGACATACCAGTGCCAACCAGAACTATATCATTAAATATCCCTTTGCATTTAATGGACAATGTATAAACGCGATATGGACAATGAGTGTCAAAGTTAAAGTTACCGGTCAATAAATAACATGCGTCATGAGGTTCTAAAGCTTTTCTAGAAATCGCAATGATTCGCACATATTCTGTGGATTAAAGAATTTACTATAAGATTACCTACAGCAAAAATGCTAGAACCCATAGCACCCAAACGCAATGTCATTGCAGGTCCATACTGTACCACAGACTGGGCCGTCAATGACCAGAGCAATACAAAACATAAAGAGTGATGAAGACAGCGTAATTGGCAATACGGACTACTGGTTAGCTTAAGTCGATTTTATGTTTACACAACCCCGCTATCTTCAAGCATTATACAGCATTAGTTTTAGGTTGAGGTAAATAACAAATATACCAATAAATTCAGATATAATTGTATAGTATAAACACATTATATAAGTTTATTGATTGGTGTCACAGGATGACCCTAGTGGTTGGGGCTAACTCAGGAAAGCATCAATGACGGTGAATGCATTTACACAAGTTTAATGCAACTTTTAAAATATGTTTAATATATATACAATTATCTAAAAAATCAAGCGAATACACAGATTAACTATGAAAAGAATGTTCTCATAAACGTTTAAGACGTTCTTAGAATTGTTATAAATACTGAATGTTTAAGGCAATAAAGTGTTGTTAAAGTTATAACAATGTTGATTTATGATCTAACGCGATAACTGTGATGCGCGAGAGCTCATGAAGATGATGATGCGCGAATCCAATGGGTGATTGTCATCAAATGCTTTCTTTAAGGGTTGATGACGCCATGTAATGATGGTTAACCTCCACTGAGATTGTGGGTGATGTTCCTCCAGTGAGGACTGATAACGAGCCCACCTTGTGTCCCGGGGGTTGTCGCTACTAAAACGGGGACCGTCTTCACCGCTCGTTACGTTAATCGTGGAAGCTTAGCTCCACTCCAACCCTGGATGGCTTACATCCACACCTGGATGGCTTATATCCTGGATGGCTTAGGCTGTAATTATACATACGTGTTAGATGTCGGTTGACAAACATAACAATCTTGCATAATTATCATTACCCAAACAAATCATTATTCAATAAATATATGTAAGCTGTACTAATGATGAGTAGCAATGTATACCTATTCTACAACGCCATGTATACGCCATGTACGTCGCTGTTAATCAATGCCCCTAATACATGTAATATAAACATTATCAAATCACTCGTACATAACACTCACTGAGTTATGCATGCACGTATGTCAACTAATGACCCTATTATACAACGCTATGCATACGCGTCGAACATTTATCCTAGTCACTCATCTCATTGTTATTACAATCACTGAGTTATACGCCAACGTTAACTAATGCACCTATTATCCAATGTTATCAAATTAATATTGTTTTACAATTAATGATCAATTACAATAATTACATCTAATAAATTAACTTCAAAATCATATGCTAGTCTAAAGTTAATGTTTGAGAAATATCAAAGCTAACCGGAGGTCGTAACCGCCAACCAAGATGGCGCCGCCCACTGATTACAAATGTACGGTAAAAGTTTTAATAAAACAAATACTGACCACAATTTGCCTGTGAATTTCGCCGTCCAACCTCTGTTCCAACCAAAGCAACTACATCAAGCAATCCCGGCAAGAACTAGGAGACAATGGGTTTTATAGCAAACATTACGCCCAAACCTTTATTTCCCCCGTTCAGTCCGTGACATACGTGGCTAAATTCGCAGTATTAAAACCTACACGAGAGGCCCCTTACACAATATTGCCGTTTAAGGAAGATAGACCTATACGTTTACATGCATTAGCACAAAAATAAACTTATGACACGGCCTCTCTGGCGGCCACTTACAATGTGCACGCTTTTACGTGTTACATGAAGATATCATGGATATTGTGAATTTGTTTCAACTCGAACAATAGATTAGGGTGTAACTGACAACTTACAAGAGCTATGTACGACCAATACGCTCTACCCGTGATTATTTTGTGACAATCGTCTGGTGAGTAGTAGATGGATACGTCCTGCTGGTTCGATGGACTGACTGGAAATGGAGCCTGTATTCACCACTCTTTAAACTCTTATGTAGAACTCTGCACTCTGGGGAGGGGAAGAATTTGGCCAAGTGCATCAGATTATCCTAAATGTTTTATAAGCAAGCTCAAGGACTTTTGGCCTGAGGAAGAGCCAGATCAGAACATTTGGAATTGGTTAATTATTTCAATACAGAAGAGTATGCACTGATATTAATAGTATTACATGTTAAGTTTAGCCAATTGTTACGGTTAAGTCTACCGAAGTACATTTTAGAAATGCCACATGGTCACAGATATACGCACAGCATCTTCTGGTTTGTAATACATTTAAGAATTGTTTATGTTTATAAGCACGTGTTTAAAAGAAGAAGTCAGCCTATATTATGATGAGTAGTATTTTATTAATGTACTAAGTGCTTCTCGTGTATAGCTACTGCAACAACCATACATAGTGTAGCATATGCCTTTTTACTATCTAATGTATTGAACTAGTTGGATAGAAGTATATGATTACAAACGAGCTTAATAAGTTAAATAGTAAATAGGCATAACTGTAAGATTCTATTTATTATTATTTATTACCTAACTCCCGAAAATAACGTATTTATTAATAAAGCTGCCTACCTCATGTCGAATACTGACATGGTATTATGATGACGTCGTATGTTAATTCGTTATTCTCCGTAGAAAAACAAACAACGGACCTGACTCGTCACTTTCCATAATACATTTGTTTTAACGAGAAAATTCCGGCTGCACACAGAGCTGAACAGAAAATATCAAGGGGTGATTCGTCCTTCATAATGCATATTTATTACACTAGTGTATTATAATAATTATTCCATGACTTAACTTATATACTTACTTTTATAACATTTCCACACTACTAGTCATTGGATAAAACTGTATACGTTATATATACTGTAAAACAGTGTACATTAGCAGTATGGCAGTTACGCCAACGTGTCTCTTTTTTTTTATCCTTTGCGATCAGAAGTTGGTGATGCCCTATTTAGAGCAGGAACGTTATAAGTACAATACGTAGATTGCGACCGTGTGGTGTCCCGTGTGTATTGTGTTCCTTAAAACGTCTAGAACAGATGATTGCGTACGTTTTGTATTTAAGCATTGTTTTTGAAGGAAAAACGCTTTATATCTTGTTTAACATGTTTGTTTGCTGCTCTTTTTTCGGTAGCGTATTCGTGAAATGCAAAAAAGAAAAATAGGACATATACAATTATTTGCAGGATTTACTCTAAGAGTTTCTTTATTATTGATAAGTGTGTTTTTCCATCATGTTTCCGTCATTAATATGTTAATGCAAATTTAGAAAATAACGGTTTTAAATGTGTCTGTGTAAACAAATACCACAATATTTTTTTGCAGATAGGTACTAAGATTCTTCATGTGGACTGGAAATGTTTAAACAAATCCCCATAGTGTTGCGATTCTTAATTAAATTGTGAAAATGCCTTTATCTTGTCATGCAGACATTGCCTTCATCTTGTCATGCAGCCTTTATCTTGTCATGCAGGCATTCAAATTAAATCAAAACATGTTTTTTGTTTTGTTTTTTGTTTTAGATATTGTTACCATAATTAATGCTGCCTTTTGAAACAACTTGAAATTTGACATTTTGAAAATTAAGAATCAGATGTATGTTATATTTGATAAACAATAGCCTTAAATAAACGGTTAACCTATTGGTTTATACCTAACGTTTGTTCTTTACAACTCCATTCCAATGTGTGTCACTGTTTTGCCTTTTGGTGCACATGTCACAAACGGCAATTGATGGTACTCATCGCAAACACAGTTAGCATTTTCCAAATATTGACATTTGTTTCGTTTATGGAGGTACTACTACTGATACTGCTGCTGCTGCTGCGGCTGCTGCTACTACTACTACTTTAATTTCAAAATAACGGATTTCCATAGAGGAAACAACTACAGCCAAAATCTAAAGTGTTCAAATTGTTCAGATGTTATTCTGATTTTACACACAATGCTTATTAATGATGCCTTATTTGTTAGGGAATATAGCCTGGAGGGATTTCTTTATTTGCATTGACCTTGAACCTGGTTTAAACCTGCTGCAGCCTTTTTGACACTGAGCATTTCAAGGTGGTAGCCATATTGTCAAACCCTTCGTGTTTGCGATGCCACATGCCTTGCTTCTTATTAACGGTATAATTGTTGTTTAATTTGTGTTTTTGTTTGTCTGTATTCTTTGAAAGCTACATTTCCTGTTCGACGTTTATACCTACTTATATTATTGCTACTTATACATATTAATAACTTCGATACTTTTACAGTTAGGAGTAAATACTATTATGTAATCCAAGTTACTGTTTTCATTATATCTCAAAATTAACGGGACGCTGCTATGGGTATAGAAAGTCTTAACATATTTCGAAACTATATAATTCAGCAGTTTGAATATGGGGATATAAAGACTAAATAAGGAACTGTAGTGGACGTTTGATTTGTTTTGATGCGTGAACAAATGCAAAGCTTACCTCAAGAACAGCTTGTACAGTATACTCGTATCCCTTTAAACAAAAAGTGTTATAACCAAACTCGAGTAATGGGATAAACAAATTAAATCGTTTTGCTTTCGTGACAAGCACAATCTTAAAATGTAAACATTTAAAACTGTTTCAAGTGTATATCTAAAGTAATATAATATTAACAGTACTCATCTGA
The DNA here is from genome assembly GCA_037043455.1 of Cyrtodaria siliqua. NCBI lineage: Eukaryota > Metazoa > Mollusca > Bivalvia > Adapedonta > Hiatellidae > Cyrtodaria > Cyrtodaria siliqua. The sequence continues at coordinate 37,958 of JAWPHD010000743.1, read as the reverse complement.
AGTTTAGGTGGATAGAATAGAATAATCAACTGATGAAGTTTTAGCAAATGATGCTTGCCTAAGAAGGGTAATTCGAAAGATTGAAACGCATCAACTATTTAAGACATATTCATTTATAATCACCCACAGTCACGGCATACTCATGTTTCAACGCCCATATAGAATGAAAGACTACTAGTAACAGCTTGTATTTAGTCATTAAGTGGTCCTGCTTTAATTTCATTAAGCGTTGGAAAAGCTTATATTAGAAGGATTTTATAACCGATATTTCGACAAGAAAACACGTTTAACAACATTTTCTACTGACAAAATCCGAACGTCTGTTTTAAATTACCTATTTCATGTTTACAATATGCATTTGTTTTAAACCGAAATTAAGGTTTTATTTCATACCCCAGCACCGTGTTCGATTCTTGGAGAATGGGTTCATCACCCTTTCTGTTGTTTTTTTGTCTCTTTTATTGTATTTTCAATTCCTTGTTTGCAGTACAGTGCGGGCATACGATGCCATTGCGTTCGGGCCCTGTGGTTTCTATAGGACCCTATATCTCATTTTTGGATGGGTTATGAAAGTTAATACTCGGACCATGTAATGTATTGTTTGTACTTTATCTCTCTTAAATAAACGATTATTAAAATACATTTATTCCCGTCACACATCGTGATATTCGTAAATGATAACGTTCACATGATTTACTCCGATCCTGTTGTCCTCTTCAGATTTGCAATGGATTACTTTTTATTTGGATCACATGTCATTCAAATTAATACATAATAAAACTGTCTTGTGGAGTTAAGCAGGTCATTTATCATATTTTAGCGTATCACGTCTTATACAATCATATGGATTATTCTCAGTGATTAATAAATGAATAAAACATAATGCCGGAGTTTAAATACATTTTTAGGACGTTGCGGCTGTTCTTTTCTTTTTAAAATGACGATGACATGCTTCAACGTAAAGGGAGCAAAGAAGTAAAGACTATGGCTGTGTGTCATTTCTTAGAAAAATGACACTCAGCCATAGTCTTTACTTCTTTGCAGCATTCCTCCCGAGAGTTCAGCGCACCTCCGTATACACGAATTACATAACAATTGTTCGTGTACAATTCGTTAAAACCTACACAATAAATTAACAAAGAACAATTTATCTTACTCCTTCAAGCTAACGACACTTTATTAAAATCATATTATTCTTTGAAGGCGTGTCTGTACTCGTGATTTCATATTCGTCAGCTCATGGCGAAATCGGGTATTACACGATCAAATTTAACCCAGGACATCATTTACTTCATGGCCATCGAGTATTGTACATCATACCTACACACGGGTAACATTATCATTTACAGGAAGAACATGTTTGCATCTATCGGGACTCGAACATACGACCTTCTGATTTACAGTCAGTCGCTCTAAGTACTGAACTTCAAGGACTTTTTGTGAACCTTGTATATTTAGTACCATTTATTTTGATGTAAAATAATGCATTTGAACGCACATAACAATTTATATAGGTATCATGTCGCAAATACAAAAATATAACTTGTGTAGAGTACTATATATAATCATATGAAAAATCGGATTCCGTTTTAAAACAACTTTATATTTAGCGGTTGATACTTTTCTTCGAGTGTGCGTTAGGTATTGCATAATGCTTAGTTGGTGTTAGACATGCTAGAACGTATCAACACATATCTGTGGTCTAGTGGTTATAGCTTCATTCTTTAAAGTACAAAATAAAAGCACTAGGTTACTGAATCCCATTCCAGGCGACTATTTGTTTGTGAAATATAATCGTCTACTAGTATTTATCGATGTAACACGTACCTGTACTAAGGCTAGATACACATGTGATATTTTGCGCAGCGATTCTTGGATCATAATTTTTATACCGACATTTTTTGTTTGTTTGTATGTTGAAACAACTTCACCCGACTCATTCATATTAATGCGTAAGCATCAGTTACATATAGAATATGTAGCTTTAATGGTTCTAAACCGACGTGGTTTTACGCATTTGGGATCCGGAGATTATGGGTTGTTTCATCGGTTGCACTAGGTTCAGGGTGTCTTAGGTAAATTGAATACAGTATCTTGTTGCCGCGTCCGTCGGATGGGGTCGTTCCTACTTTAAATTGCTTCGGTCACACATTAGAATGCATTATTTTAGTATGTAAAGGAGCGGTAAACTTCCGCTAAATAGCGAGTGTAGGCCATTCCGCGTCTCGGAGTCTATCCTCTGAGCATAGTAAGAGTAGGGTACGGTTACCGGATTGATTTGCATCACTCTCTTTGTCGGCACGAAATAACATAATATAATGTGTAGATAACCGTTAAACTGTTACTAAATACTCCAATCCCAAAATGCAGTTTAATGATACACGTTTGAACTTTGTTATCTTTGTAGCTTAAAAGTCTATGTGGACCGCAGGGCCGTACCTGGGCGTATAGGAGTATGCCCAGGTACGCCCCTGGACCGTTCGGGGTTTTCTTCTACACACACACTGATAGTGATGAGTGTGTGTAACTAGTCTATGGTGTTACAGAGTTATAAATAGATTATTCCTGCGCTCGTGTGAAACTAAAGTCGTTGTAGTGTTTACTGTTGTACTAGAGGTCAACATCTGCCATTATGTCGTTAACCGGGAAACAAAGTGTTATTCTGTGCGTTGAAGACTGCGCACAAGTTTGAAATAAACTATAATTTACGATATACTGTAAGCTATTGGTTTAAGTGTAAATTGTGAAAAGCTGGTTTCAGGAACACGCCTTCTTTTATTGATATTGCATTTAAAGTTGTCGATGCAGCACAAGTAGGAAACAACGAACATTATAATATATACATATAGGAAAGCAACTGTTTAACTTGGTCATCATGGCTGATTCACCAATCGGGAGTTTGGAAAGTCCTGTTTATTGTATATCTACTTTTAGAAGTTCATGTTTTTTTTGTTACCACACCATCAATCGGCTATTGCCCGGGTCGATTCGGTTTCCACTGTCCGATTGCGAACAAGTTTGTGAAATTTCACAAAGTAACTAAATTCATTCCATTAAATATGAATGAGGCAACTTTTGGTTATTTCATTTACATATGTGTTTATCCATTTTCGATGTCGAAAGATATTTCAGAAATCTTTCCGACTGTTTGCCAATAATGACAGTCTGAACCTTCAAAGTTCACGTTACCAGAAAACAATGCCAATCGATGTGTTTTGTTTTTGTTATTTCTTAGTATTTTAACGATGTTTTGTTGGAGGGCAATCTATCAGCACTGCCATTGGGTGAATTTATTGTTATTCGGTATTGACCAGTTTTATCTCATTTGTTCTCTATTTTTAAAGACAATAAGCTATTTTTGTATATAACAGTTAACAATAATCTTAGCTTTAATAACTGGTTTTACCAGGAGCAATATTATACATGTTATGGAAATGATAATCATTTTCAAATACTATTTTTTCTTGTCCGTCCTGAGATTTGGTTTTACAAATTGATTCAGGATTCCAGTGTTACTGTGCAAATTTGTGAGTGTGTGATTGATTGTTTGTTTGTATGTGCGCTTGCGTGTGTTGTGTTTTACTAAATCAATTATTACTTCGACCGCACTACTGGTATAAGCAGATATAGAACTAAAATGTATCCAGCTCCTAACTCCATAATATTTGTTTACGCGTGACAAAAGAACAAAAAAGAGTGCGGAAGCTTAACGAAAATGATTTTTTTTACGAATTAATATCAACAAAAAGTCGAACAGAAAATGTAGCATTCAAGGGCCACAGTCAACCACAAGCCTGCACAGAGAGAAACAACAGAAAGAAACAACAACTACAAAGATAAATAAAAGACACACTAAAATCAGTTGACAATAACGCTGCCGCTTTGGAACGGTCATTGGCAAAAATGGCCGCGTTGGGTTCTAACCAATTCAACTATCGGGTCGTGCTGATAGCACTCCAACGCAAAATTGATCTTAACGATTACATTTCTAAATGCATCACAACAGACAAGCAATAACATGTTTTGTCGAATAATAGTTTTATTCCTTGAAAGTGTACATATTAATAAGAGTGGGAATAAGGCTGCTTCTCATCATTGTATCGGTACTATTTTTTTCAAATATCTTGCATTACTGAGAAATAATATAAATAGAGCAACTGTTTAACTTGTTTCCTGGAAAACGGAACTTTGACATGTTCTGTTATAACATTCGACATCGAATTAATGATTGATACAAAATGAACAAACATAATCTAATCTCTGGAATATTTCGCAAAATTGATCGCTATCGGCAATGGCAATCGCATAGGTCCGGGAAATGGCATCGGTCCGGACAATAGTCGGTTGATAGATGCGGTTACTCTACCATAGGTTTAAATATGTAAACGTTTACCACGTCTTTGATGTAGATTACTTGATGATTTCTCCCGCACACTCACCGCATAACGGTGAATACTTTTTTAAAGGGACAGTGTTTCATTGTTTTACTCTCTTGATGACAAAACAAATTCACGGAAAGTATTTCGTTACGTGCACTTTACTGTTGCAATTTCACATTGTTGATTGTGTATCTCTGGTGATCTCTGGCATGCACTCTGTACTGAGAAACCTAAAGATCAATGTACTTTTCGGCATCAAAAATGTTATTGTCACAGTGGTGATTATGTTAATAATAATAATAATACTAATAATAAATTCTTTATTTCATGAAGGTACAACTCATGTAAGATTATACAAACAATTGCACAACACTTATCTTCCATGAGGCCTTCTGATAACAACAGCAACTTATAAACAATATCAAGTGAATACATGCACGTAACATTAATACTGTGTTTCAAGCTGGCATTCAAAACAAGTATTCACTATTAACACAACTTAATTTGAGCAGAACACCTGTTATCTTGAAATAGAAATAGTTTATAATTGTATTTGAAAGCATAAATAGAAACTGAAGTCCGGATATTTTCTGAGATTGAATACCAAGTCCGCATGGCAACATAGGTACCAAATTGTTTTAAATATTCGGATTTAGGTCTAGGATGCTTAATGTCATGTTTAATGCATGATCTTAAATTATATCTGCTATTTTCAGAAAATATTATTAATTCACTTATGTATATTGGTGTAAGATTATGAATTGCTTTATAAACTAAAACACCTACTTGAAATGTACATCTTGTTTCAAATGACATCCAATTTAACTCATTGAAAAGATTTGCAGAAGGTGTATGTAAAGGTTTTATCAAAATCCAGCGTGCGATGCTTTTTTGTAAAGTAACAATCTTTGTAAAATTTAATTTAGTACAATTACTCCAGAGGATAGATCCATAATCAAATATTTGAACTAAATATGCATTATAGAATAGCTTTTTCATATCAAGTGTCAAATATTTAGATATTCGTCTTAAAAGAGTGAATATACTCGATATATGATTACAGACTTTGCTTATCTGAACATCCCACTTTAGATGTTGATCTATTGTAATTCCGAGAAGTTTTTGAGAAGACACTGATTGTATCAGGCAATTATCTATCGAAAGCGTGAGTTTTCAAGAATGATTTATTTTATATTTTGAACCTAATAGCATACATGTTGTTTTTGTAGGATTTATAACCATGTTATTTATAGTGCACAATGTATTTATGTTATTTAAGTCAGTTTGTAATTTATTCTCAATGAATGACACATCCAGTCCTGATGTATGTAGCGTGGAGTCATCAGTATACATGTCAACTGAAGCTTCTTTGGAAGCTAAAGGTAGATCATTTACATACATCAAGAACAAAAGTGGTCCTAGTATGAATCCCTGAGGGACACCTGATTTGATGATTCTCTCCTCAGATTAATACTGTCCAACTCTGACTACTTGTGTCCTGTTAGACAGATATGACTGAAACCAACGTATTGTTAAAGTCGAAAAATGATACAAATGCAGTTTTTATAATAGTATCTCATGATCAACCATATCAAAAGCCTTTCTCATGTCAAGGAAAACACTGCCAACAAAGTTTCCAGAATCAATTTGTTTCAACCAGATATCAACAAGGTTAATAAGTGCTGTTTGGCAAGAATAATTTTTACGAAATCCAGATTGAGCCGAGTACAAAATATTAAATCGTTGAAAGAAAGAGTGCAGTTGCGCAGCAAAATGCTTCTCAAAGATTTTGTAAATTGTTGGTAATAATGAGATAGGTCTATAATTGTTCGGGTCATCTTTTGGTCCATTTTTGTGTATTGGTAACACGCATGCCTTTTTTAGCTGATCAGGAAATATGCCTTGATCTATGCATTTATTAATGATTGAAGTGATAGCATTAATGATACGATCCGATGCTGCTTTTATAATACGAGGTCCAATACCATCTTTACCTTTTACTTTATTTATATCTAATTTATCAATTATTAGCCTTACTTCGAAAATCAAGATGTAATCTATTTTAAATATTGCCTGTTTGAATTTATTATCAATACTTTTTTTTAATTCAGCGTAGTTATTTGCATATAGTGGAGTTTTTTTTATTGTATTAGCAATATTAACAAAGTGGTCATTTAGAGCGACAGCTATATTTTTCTCCCCCTCAATTGTAACATTATTAATATTTAAAATTGGTGGTAATTTTATAACAGTTTCATTGGTCTGTGCCGATATTGATTTAAGATGCGACCAAATAAATTTAGAGTCTTTTTTTATCTTTAATTGCATTTGCAAAAAACTTTTTCTTACCTAAAGTCATCAGATGGTTAGTTTTATTCCTCCATTTTTTATATTCTGGCCATTTCTTAGCTTAATTAAACTTACCACGTAATTTTCTTGCCTCTTTAATTGTATCAGAGTACCATTCAGGCTGTTTTGGGCGTTTAATTCGTCTCTGTTTTAAAGGAGCATGTTTAGAAAGACCATAGTTTAACACTGAGTATAAATATTCAAGTGAAGTGTTTGGATCAGTGAGTGTTTCAGTAGAATTTAATTCCTGAATTATATAACTCATTTTTAAATGCTTGTTCATCAAATTTGCCAAATGATCTGTAATTAATAGTTGTATGACCGTTTAGCGAATCTTGATTTTGTCGCTTAATTTTCCTAATAAAACATACAGGATAATGATCACTCATGCATATGAATGGTACATTTATTTCGATTACATTTTCAGGATGTGTAGTATAGATATGATCAATTATTTTAGAACTTGAAATTGTCACTCTGGTAGGCATGTTGATTAATTGCACAATACCTTGATTAATGAGAAAATCTGACCATTTTTGATTGTCAGAGCCAGCCGTAGGAGAGTAACTGATATTAATGTCCGCTAGAATGTATATTTCTTCGATTTCCTTTGAGGAAACGCTATACTGATCTTCAAAAGTATCAATCCAAGATTGTAAAGAATTTGGAGGTCTATGTATGAAAGACAGAATAAATGGCTTGCTATTTGTAAAACGTATTTCTAGCCAAATACTTTATATTAAATCATTTTCAAGATCAAATCTACGTACTGATGGAATCTTATCACTAATATATACTAAAATATACACCTTTGTATGAGTTCTATCTTTTCTTTCGGATTTATATCCATTAACACGAAGTTCATTATCCGATACATTTTCAGAAAGGAATGTCTCACACAAGCCTAAAATATTGACAGAATCATGATGCCGAAGAAGTACTTTTAACTCGTTAAGCTTAGGCATTATATGTTGCACATTTAGGTTTGCTATTTTTAATCCCTTTTGTTTTAATTTGAAAAATGATTCTGAAACATGTGTGTTACAATGTATATCCATCCTTCCACTACCATCCAATTTACAATTTGTGCTAATAGGTCTCAGATATGTACACTATTATAACGTTTACATGTGTAACATTTAAACCACAAGTGTCGTTCGTGTAGCTATTTTCCTTCAAAGGTTCGGAAGTTTGAGTGTCATTAACATAGTTACTGTTAAGAGAACAATTTTTTATTTTCGTTCACAGGTTTGGAAGCTTGAGTATCATTTACAGAGTCATTAGTTTGAAAGCAGGGTTCGCTCTTGTTTTTCTATTGCCTCCATCTAAAGACAACATTTCTATGGCTATATCTCCATCTCGGACATATATATTGTCTTACAGTTTGGAAATCCTGATGGTTGTTATCAGTGCGGTTTTTAATAATCTCACAGGATTTATGTATGTTCTGTACGAATGTACTGGTCCCTTTGTTCGATAAATGTATACCGTCGCGCATGAAGAGATGTGTAGCGGCGGTCCCGTCCCCGTATATGTACGAGCTGAAGCATTCAATCATTTGAATTGAGTTAATTTCTGCCAGTTGTTTTATCGCATCGTTGTACGGAATGACATCCACATCTTTTCTGGGGCACAGTGTGCACAGTTTTACCGAGCACTTTTCTCCAAGAACCCTGTCGATGAGACGTTGGTATTCGGCGGCGAAATTATCAAGTGATATTCCGTTCGATGCATCGTTGCCGCCGACGTAGAGACGTAGAGAACTACTGTTTTAATTTGACGTAGATCTTTCGATATAATGATATCATTGAGCCGGGATATAGTTGCCCCCGGATTTGTACTTATTTGCACATCTGTATGCAAGCCACATCATTTGATTCCTTTCAATATTGAACTGCCGATTATTAACGTTGATTTTTGCGTTGAATTGACTTAGCTGTTGGCGTTTGATCTCGTTTTGTGCTCTATTTCGACTATCCCAGATGAATAACTGGTTTTCTGACTCTCCGATATGGAATGTAATCGTAATAGTATCCCGATTAATTCCTAGTTCTCCTCTCTTTATATCTTCTTTCTCTAATTGTCTGTCTTTAGAGTGTTTTATTTCATTGCTGTCTTGAGATGAAACATTTACCTTGGAGGAGGTAACGCCATTTACCGTCACATTTTGCGATTTCAGTTGATCGGTAATAGATTGTAATCTGCGCTGAATAGATGTAGTGGTGCTGCTCAGGTGTGCCTTCAGTTCTTGTGTTGAATCTCCAATATAATCCAGTTGACGTTCTGTTGATTTCACATTGACCACGTTCTGATTTTTGATACTTTGGAGTTGATCTTGTAATTGAGCAAAACGGAAGTCCGTATTTTCAATATGCTGATGAAGTAAACAATGAAGCTGACAGATACTATCCTGAATGTTCATCAGCATATCATACGTGGGACGATTTTCTTTTGGAGAAAGTGTGCAATCAAAACGTTCATTCACGGAATGACTCTCTGTTATAAGTACAGGAGTCGAACAACGTTCATTCACGGAATGACTCTCTGTTATAAGTAGAGGAGTCGAACCACGTTCATTCACGGAATGACTCGCTGTTATAAGTACAGGAGTCGAACAACGTTCATTCCCGGTTCCATCTTCCTCGTCGTCTGTATCTATAGAGTTACCTGGCGCTGGCGATTCATTTTCAGATCTTTTTCCTGTGGTTACAACATATTCTACAGCTTCTTTTGCAACAGTAGATGACTTTAAGGATGCGGATTTTCCAAAATGTGTGCCAAAATGATTTAATAAAGTTTGTTTGACATTGTTGTTAATGTGTTCTAATGTTGTGCAATTTGTATGTACTCTTGATTCCACGATATCGAGAATTTTCGGCAAGTCAGTCTCTACAAATGTATCGGCTTTTCTTCCGTTAATCAGGCAAGATCTGGTAGTGTGATACATGTTAACAGTATATAAGTTCGACTTACCACTGGCTATTTTGTATTTTGTTTCAACCAAATTTCCCTTATTGTCTGTAACAGGAATCCGTGTGCACTTTAGTGAGTCACTTTCTTTACCGAAAAAGTCACGGATAGCGATCTTCAATAGTTGGTAAGTTCCAGCATTGATAATAAGTTTTATACGACCGCCAGTATGGATAACTTCAATATCCTTTCGTTCTGTAGCGTTTAGAATTTTCATCAAAGATTTGTCTTCATTTAAATCATAATTTCTGCATTCCGTTCCGTTGATCATTAAAATGCCATCGCCGTTTTCGTCCATCATTCAGCATTTAGTTTAATTTAATAGAGAGTTTTTACATCATTTTGTTGGAAAAAATGTCCTCTTTTAATTTTTATATTTTATTTGAGTTCACATGGAGATATAAAAACGTAGTTAATATTTTTTTCATTATTTTACGTTACGCTTTCAAAAAGTTGTTTATCCGAACGTGACATCGCTCGGTAACTTTGCCCTCGTAAATCAGCCATAATTACTTTTATAATGTTTAAGCTCCTTAGAATTAACCGCATTAATGCATTATGTTAGATTGATTTACTGATCGCGTTTGGTTATAGCAACATCTAATGGTGCAATTATTTCTTCCTTTCATATCGTTCGTGTACACTTAGTCTCCATAAACCACTTCTACACAAACTTATACCCAGTGAAAGTTTTTGGATCATATTTAAACGGCTGCCCTACTCTTATTATCGAATAGATTCCTATGGTTCTTTAACGTGCTCGGAGGATAGACCGATACACAGGACCGCCCGGTTTACGTCCCCATCCGTCGGACTGGGCTAAGGTAAAGTGTCTTGCCCAAGAACACTCCGACGGAACTCAGTGGCACCACGGAGGATTGAACATAAGAGTAATATGCGTATAGTCACTATAAACATTGCATTTCCAATATCGACGTATCATTGTAATTAGACTGGAAATATTTATATAACATTATTGTCACAAACTTGCCTGCTGTAAGTACTCTAAGTACTTTGATTTATAAGTGTACATAGGTAAACTAGTCAGAACGGTTACACCTCAGTAAATCCAAAATATAGATTGGGTGTGTGTGTAATTGAAATAGCTTTTGTGTGGTCAGTCTTTACCAAGCAGTTCACTGGACAACATGAACTACAGATGTTGTGACCAGTATTTAGAAGTAGAAGATGGGCACGAGAGACAGAGATATATGTTGTTGTCCCGTCCCTAGCCTGTAGTTATAGTAGTTATTTAAGTAAATCGCGTGGAAACTTGCAATGTAGTTAAATGTGAGAATAATTAGACTTTTATCGCGTGAATTATATTATTGTAGTAAGATAGACATTATTGTAATTGTAGGTGGCGTATGTGATGTCCGGGATGGTCAAGAACAGTAGTTAGACATGGGAACCAATTGTTATCCATACCTGAGTGGGGATATCCAAGTGGACTTAGATTCATACTTACGTAATGACTCCTGAGTGGATTTATACATATACCCGTGTGGTCTTGTACCGTTACATAAGTAGTGGCTCCTGTGTGGATTTGTACGTATACCTGTGTGGTCCCGTACCGTTACTTAAGTGGTGATTCATGAGTGGACGTGTACATATACCTGTGTGGTCCCGTACCGTTACCTAAGTGGTGATTCCTGAGTGGACGTGTACATATACCTGTGTGGTCCCGTACCGATACCTAAGTTGTTGTTCCTGAGTGAACGTACTTATATATTAGTGGTTCCGTAACAATACTTCAGCTGCAGTACCTAAGTGGTTTTCGTGACTATACCTGATTGGTATCATCAGAACAGAATAGTATTCTCTAACTCAAATGGTGTGACGCGCGAGATACATTCGTTTACATTTGTTTGTGACTGTGCATTATATGAATGTCTATTTGAGGGCTGGTTTATATTTTAATAGACTTATAGCAACCTGTAGGTTATAGGACATGATACGGATTATAACTACTGCCAATTGTTAAACTACTATGTTATAATTAGTTAATTGTATGTGAGGCTATGTATGCAAGAGTGTTTATATGAGGTTTTACAGTATTCTTTGATTAAATATTTTATGTCATTTTTTTTATATACTGTAGTCTTTATATTTAACCTACCAGATATAATATTAAGAACTTTGGAATCACAAAAATACATTTCATTTGTGAAAACACAGCCACCTTCCAACAAACATGTTTATGACCATTTTCCTCATATTTGTAAAAGTCCAGTTAATTAGTTACGTGTAAATATACATCAATGGCTTATGGTATTCAGAACCACTTATTGAGATAGAAATAAGTAACATATAGAGCCTGGTATCAGCGAGTTGGTTTATTTAAACACCAGTCCTTACTCTAACTTTCATTTATTGGACGTTATAGTATGGTAAAGCGCCGCCCCTTTGATTATCCTGAATTAAACGATTTGATGCTATGCATTAATCAAACCATACTACAGTATACTATTAATTTATGTTTCAGTTTACGTGGATACACTACACAAGCCCGACAACCACGTGATACTCGTGCATTCCACTGAATATAAGTATAAAACACATCCAGGCAAGAATACACCGTATCAGTCCTTTGTTCTTCTATAAACTGTAATTACGTTTAATAGTCTATGTTCATTCCATTTATATTAATTACATCAATTGAATTTAAATGAAGACAATAATTCAAGGTGGTTAGACCGATTAACCGATTTGTCCATTATTCGGTTTGTGATTAGCAAAATCAAGAACGTAATTTTCTGGCTAAGAAAAATTAGCTTTGCTGAAAACTAAAATGGGACATATACGGTAGTGGTGAATAATCTTTTTAATTATCTAGTGCAGACATATTTGAGGCAACCTAACTTTCGCAAGTAAACAGTTTTATTTCCACATCACATTATGGTTACTGAGTTCGTCAGTATTTAAAATGGTTACACAAAGTACGAATAGTTTATGAGTACTCGGCTCAAATAGGGGAATTACAGCACTATGTACATGTACAACTATTTTGAGCAGAGTCTCGTTTTACAGAAATAGTTATATTGATCTGTCATATTCGAATACCCATGATCGGTTCTTTTTCTTATTGGTTTACTCTTATCTAACTTTTCAGATTGTAGACATCATGTGCGTGATTGTTTATCCAAGACAAGAATACATACGTTTGTTAGTTAACTTCTTATAAACAAACTCATTGAAACTGAGTCTTGTACTTTTCTCTCTTGCTTGCCTTTATTGCATCGAAGGGATTTTCTTTTCAGTATTTATTTAGATGCTATATTCAGTATATCAATGATATACCTTATTGTTTTAGCATTAACTGGAACCTCCGGCGATCCGAGCTTTAGCGAGGTTACACAAACAATTGAGGAGGAAGAGACGAGGGCGAATGCACTGGTGGAAGTGTTGACAGCCAAAATGGAGTAAATGAAGGTTCGATTGAAAAAAGTAGTTTGTAAATTTACGACCGGTGCGAATTAGAAGAGAACAAATAATTTGGTTCAACTGCGCATTGCAAAGGACAAAACAAAAGTATAGAGAAAAAAGAGATATAAAAAGATCAGACAGGGAAAGCAGCATTCAAAGAGGACAGTCAACCACAAAACACAGAAACAAACACGCAAACAGACAAACATGAAGGCAAAAGCAACAATAAATGCAAACGACATCACAAACAGAAAAGGGTTGACAATAGGGCTACCGCCTTGGAACGGTCAGTGGCAAAGCAGGCCACTGGGGGGTTTAAACCGGTTCTAGGGTGCACCAAACCTCACACTTACCCTACTGTCATCCCATTAAAACAGGACAGTGTAAATAAAGAAATCCCCGCCATGATCTAATCTCTAACCAACGAGGCAGCATCAATAGGCAATATAAGTAAAACACAAATATGCTCGTGTAAATACAATACAAAAAAACTATAGCCTAGAAAGCCACAATGAAGGTACTCAATGACTTGGCAGAAACTAGAGCAACAAGAAAATAAACCATTAAGGGCACGATAAGAAAGATCATAGACAAACATCAAACGCCACCGTCCCAATGGGCTTTAGGTAGGCGTCATCATAGGGTCAACAGCCTGTCCGGTCATCGTACAATTAAAGATTATTAAAATTAAAGCATAGTGGCGAACTGTAAAAGGGTCCAGCACCAAGCATGCAGTACGTTGCAAAATGATAGGGTCATAACCTCTTTTGATAAATATTTTAACAAGTTTAACAAAGATAGTATGAAAGTGATCATGAACAAGAATCTTACGAAGTTTATAAATCACATCACCATAGAAGTCAGGTTGTGATAGTCTTTGTCGCAGAAGAGTCCTTAAATTACTTTTATATTTGAAAAGAAGATCAGGATAACGATAATAACATTTTGCAAAGATTTTACGAAGTTTATGGTAACGGTAACCCTGGTAAGGTCATTCTGCACGTCAAGTAGCACATAAGTCATATAACAGAGGAGCATTAGATATGGCTCACCTCATTCTCACAAGTTGTTGTTAGCAGTAGACAGAACATGCAGACTATTGTATGGCGCTAAATAGGTTTTTAAGTATGATGCACATAAGCACCACTTTAAGGTCACGAGTAGTGAATAACAATTAACAAGCCAGTAAGCTATTTCGGGGAGCGATAAATGTCATGTATATGACTTTTATAAATAGATATTGTTGTTCATGATATGTCATTTAGTGGCACATGCTAACATTTTAAATGTTTTAAGTTTAATATAAATAGATGTATGCCAACGTGGGACAATTTAACTTACACAGGGTGTTTTACAAATACAGGGAGCATGTCTAATATGAATATGCACAATATATTATTTTCAATATGAAGAGGATAATAATGCTTGAACAAATATATGTTGAAAGAGTTTAGTAACAGTTTTAATCGACCCATATGTTACATATAGACCAATCAAAACTTGCGTAGAAATCAAATATGGCGTCATCGGTCAAATGTCATAGGGGAAAAACATCACACGTATCCAATGTAAACAATATGGTAGCTGAGTGTATCTATCGCGTTTGCTGGCATTTATAATTGCTTTTGCTCATTAAACGATGCAACAGACGTTAACTTTGCTAAACTTATTAAACAATTACGTGTTTAAAATCATTAAATGGGAGAATTTTCTCACCACTATATGGAACTGTCAAATTTGATGATTTTCGCACATTTACATTATTGTTGCACACTGTTTATATAAGACGTTGGGAACAGGTCGAAAAAGAGCTTTTGTACATCGATTATCACTCTACTTTTAGTTTGGAGAGAGAGAGAGAGAGCACTTAATATTTCTTCATGTCTTTAATTGTTATCTTTCACAAACATCTTCCCATTCAACTCTGTCAAAAGAGTGGAAATTCTTCTCCATGTCTAAATTAATACGTAAGCCTGCCCTAAATATGAATTAATTATGAAGTTATATAAAGAATGTCGTGAGAAATTCCTATACAGTATATCAATCACATACAACTGGCAGTCACATAAAACTGTTTAAAACGTCATATTATAAATTAAATTGCCATGCTTCAAAAGCATTTATATTAGATACTGATCTTTCTGGTGGTATTATTCCACAGACCGCTGGATCTCAGAAATCAGCCAGAGACACATCACTGCTTTTAGACCTGCAGGTGCTTATCTGAATGGTGGTCATTATAAGATCGTTTCGGGGGTCTGGGGTTTTCACATAAAAAGCTCACCTAAGAGAAGAGACAGAACCCTTTAATATAAATCTGTGGCAAGGCTTTATTTTGCCCCCTCAATGGTTCATTCTCTTGTTGCTCTGGCTTCTGCGTACCTTCTTTGTGGCTTTCTAGGCTATTGTTTTTTTGTATTTATATATACACAGGAACATCTTTGTGTTTTACTTATATTGCCTATTTATACTGCCTTGTTGGTTAGAGATTAGTTCATGGGGTGGTGGGGGGGGGGGGATTTCTTCATTTACACTGTCCCGTTTTATTGGGTTGACGGTAGGGTAAGTATGAGGTTTGGTGCATCCTAGAACCTCGTTTAAACCCCCAGCGGCCTTCTTTGCCACTGACCGTTCCAAGGCGGTAGCCTTATTGTCAACCCTTTAGTGTTTGTGATGACTTATTTGGCCTTTTATTCATCTTTAAATTTGTTCTGTGTTTCTGTGTGTATTTGTGGTTGACTGCTTGAATGCTGCTTTTCCTGTTCGATGTTATATCTATATTTATATCATAATCAACTTATTTTGCTAGCATTAATGAAAAGGTTATAAGTCCAGCAGGAAGAGTAGCATTCACAGAATACAGTCACCCCAACTAGTATTATAACACAAAGGTGATACAAAAAGCACATCACAAACATATAAGGGTTGACAACAGGGGTACCGTCTTAGAACGATCAGTGGCAAAAGAGACCACCGGGGAGTTTAAACTTAAGTCAATCTAAATACTAGAGCAAGTTTATATTGAAAAAAAGCACAAAGGTTAAGTTATAATGTCATAACTTCTGCTAGGGTGAAATTCTGAAAAAGCATAGTCCCACAGTTTAATAATAATGGAGGTAATTAAAGATCTACACATGCAAATGAAGTAGGGAGATTCCGCCTACTTTAGATAAGTTTGCATCTAAGTACTCAGTTGAATTTCGCAATTTGTTGGAGATATTTGTAAGCTCTTCTTCCAAATACTTTTCACTTGGCTGTTGTGCAACAGAAAATGTTTAACTGATTAAATACACCGAAATAAAGAATATGCTATTTACTTTTTAATCAATATTTATAAAACTATGTATCCAATTGGTTGAACATTCCTATTAAATAAGTGTATATGGATTATATGTGAGTAGTTTCTATCAATTTGTAAAAGCATACAATATGGATAATATATATTGCATTGTCTTACCATAACACCATTTACCAGACCACAACATACCACTCATACCACACATAATGACACTATGAAGACAAATAACTAGTAAGCTCAGTAAGTGTGTTCAATGTAATATTTAGTGTCAGGAAAACAGTTTATTCAGGCATATATAATAACTAATGCAGGGTATCTGTATAATGCAGGGTATCTGTATTTGGATGGTACTATTGTTTATGTAAATATGAAGCAAACTAAGTTTATGTAAAATCATATGCAGGGGCTACAATGAACAGGTAAAAATTAAAATATGAGACATGATAAATTTAACACCAAAATGAAAACACACCAAATATATATTACTTAATGTCAATGTTTGGCTTTTATTCTTAGATCTGAAATTCCAAATATACACCTTTAAATATAGGACCATGTGTTAAGAAACACAAGGAAGACTCACTGACTCAGTAGACAGATGCTGTTTATATAATATAATTGCTGTTTAACCATTTATATATGATAATACATTTAATATGTAGCCTATTCATTAGCTACTATTCATACCAATTTAACATATTGTAATCCATATTCAAGTCAGTTAATTTTCACAAATGCAAATATAATTAATAATAACATAGATCTGTAGATACATTGTATCCAGCTAGACAGGATTCTTTTAACCAGATGTCAAAAGATTATGATAATGGACCTTTGGAAACGGACGAACACGACACATACAAAATATTGCAGTCTCGGTTTGATTGAGACTGTTCATGAACGGTAGTGAAATATGCTAGCTACCGCTCACGCCCTCTAGCCCCGTGTTGAGCAGAACTCAATATTCATATTAAAACCTATCTCAGTATTATTTTAATGTCAAAATCTTATTATTTTAATGAATTAGTATTTTAAAGATACATTAATTGTGGTGATAAAGCAGTGTCATACAGCAAACATGTTGAATATACATTCCTTCTTTTCAAACATTGAATTTATTTGAAAGAAGTTGTTTTCTTATCACCCACTTTAATATAGATAGAGGGCTCTGATTTAATGTACTAAACTCTATCATTAATTCTTTGTTGCAGCAGACTGAAAGAAGAAAATCTTCATTTAGTTTGCTTCTTTAATGTCAGCTGAATTTATAACAGTATAGTTATTTAAACAAAATGAAACAAACTATGTCTCTTAAATGTTCTGATACTCTCTGAAAAGCACAGGCCCTCGTTACAATATAACAGAAAGTATAGGGAGAAGAAGAGATAGTGTTGTAGTATAGGTTATATATTTAGAAGCTTCTAAATATATAACCTATACTATAACACTTGAATCTTTTCTTCTGAAAATGTATTACTCAGTTAAATTATTGTTAACTAGCTCCATATCTCTGTGTTTAATTATCTTTTACATAGACCTTCACTTGTAAAGTACTGTTTTTGTTTCTGCCACTATCAGATCAGTTATCTCATAGATCTACTTCCTCGGTATCTTCCTGCACCACCTACCTAACCTGAGACACCCACCCTCCCTCTCATCCTGCTCACAAGTACACACAGTAGATGCATATTTCTGTAAAAAACTGTTTATAACAACAAACTTATGTCATGATCACACTCCCTCCATAAAATGCAATTGAATGTATTTTCTCTTGTTTGTTGTTTTTCCCTTCTTCCTATCTTCTTATTAGATTTTCCTTGTTGTATTTCGATGTATTTTCCTAATTAAAATGGTTTTGTTCTTGTAAAACTATACAATTTCAATAAAAGTAATTGTTTTGACCAGCAATATATTCAATAACTATTTTAAAATCAATTTATTTGAATTTTCGCGGAGCGTGTACTTTCGTTAAAGACAGAAAGTTACTACGGTCACAATCGTTGTTAAATATGTCACTAATTCATTGAAATCTTTCAAAGTGGGATGTGGTATAGTAAAAACAAACACTGAATCATGTATCGGGGCGTTTAGTTTGTTAATAATTTACATTTATTTGCCGTTATCGGGTTTATAAAGCCCTGTAGTTATTACGCTGTACTGTTTTTACATGTTGAATTTTTCAATGATGTACGAGGTTTTCCCCCTATAACCTTTGACCTGGCGGCTTAAACTGGAAATGTTGATTCAACTATATGGTCTTAACGGAGTAATAAAGGTCGATCAGGAAATGTAGCATTCACAGAACTCAGTCAACCATAAACACACCACTGAAACAAGCAACAACAGTTACGAGGACAAATACAAGCAAAGTATACGATACCACAAACATAAACGTTTTGACAATAGCCGTACCGTCTTGGAACGGAACGTTGCAAAACAGCCTTCTGTGAGGTTTAAACCAGGTTCTAGGGTGCACAGTCAATATTGCTACACATATGTAAACTAAGGGCATTGTACACTACATCGTTGATGAAAACACTGTGCTAATCCATACTCTCCTAATCGTCTCCGCGAGGACAAGAATTCCATTAAACAAACTATTAACGGAACAATATTGAAAAGGCTCTCTGATATACTTTTTCAAATTATAATGATACTTCGCGATCAGCTAGATTATGTTTCTCATTTTCATAGAGCGTTATTATTCATGAATATAGAAATTCAGATAACTATTACTGTGTATGGAAACCATTAGAACGCTCTAATACTGTGATGGTGTTTGACCTATTTCGAGATTCCATATACTGCATATAGTGCACAGTGAAGCGTGAATTTGCTGTACCCCTCGTGTATGGAGATGGTTAATTACGAATTCCATTTTCTGTATATGTTTTTGAATCGATGTGAAATACATTTTGTTCTAATAAAATTCCAAGGAAGATTTATATAGATGCATATGTTTTTTATAGTGAGTATAACGTTGATTAAGACCTCACTGCACAGATCGCCAATACTCGGGAGGCGTTTCATGAAAGTAATGTGTTACTGGAACAGCTTGACGTCATATCAATCCATTTCCGTTTTGATCCGGCCATTCCTCCATTTTGTTTTCTTTTGTGCAGCAAGAGTGCTCCAGTTAGGACGAAACAATTTATTGTAAGTAGAATATGTGCAAGTTTACACTCTCCACTGTCATACGTGTCAATAAAGTTAGCACACATTTTCAGTTTATGAATGTTCTGTGTTGTCACGGATTGATCTACATGAAATTAGTCTTGATCATGTTCGACGCATGATAATTTTGTAAACAAGCAAGCGTCGCAGATGATCTAGACTACGTATTTGTTATTCATTCTGCATGTTTAAAAATTCGAGTGAATAAATTGGAGGGTTGTGTGTGCATAAATATTCCCTGACGTTTCTAGTCGTCGTTTTCATATTTGGTAATCTGTAGTATCTAAACTAAACGAAGAACAAAATACCTACTGTGCTTTTCAGGGTACCTATGCGTCGAATATGAATCGAGATTTTTTTTATTCCTTTCAATATGTTTTCATACCTGATATGATTGAATAGAATGAAAATGGACGCTCCTGAATCTGTTTTCAATCTTCGAGTAGCCATTCTCTAAGCTTCACAAAGTCAACAAGAAATTGCAGCACAGCTGCTGGAAAAAATGTTGGACAATTCTGAACATAATATTAATATTTCAGGGGTCAAGCTAGGGGAGAAGGAGAGTACAGCGAAGTGGGAAATTCACAATTATTTATATTGGTTTAATAAAACTGGATGAATAATTTATATATGTTGTCATTTTTTATTTAAATATATGATATATCAGTGAACTAATAATCACTTATTAATTCACTGGATATATCTAGGCCTGTTGTTTCATTGCAAATTAAAGTGTTTTTTAATTTCATGTTTTAATAATTTAATTTTGAGTGGTCATATTCTATATGCATATCATTATCAGAGAATTTAATATGAATGCCATTAACGGCTTATCAAAACATTATAGATTATTTAGAGCCGCCCCTGAGAGAGAGTGGAATGATACGTGTATAGGCCCATACCCTTACTCTTACCGAAGTTTCTTTGTTTTCTACATGACATAATGTGAATTCTAGTGCATTTTGAAAACATTTAATTACTAAATCCTATGATAATGACCCCGTGCGAGGTCCTTAAATTCTGACAAGCATAGGCTAACATTGCTTGTCGAATTTTAGGTGTGTGATGGTTTTGGGTGGGATGATAGCCTCTGGTTCGCCCTTGTTATTTGGGGATAGGCCAATTCAATCTGTAAGGTATGGATTGAATGTTGTTTAATGACTCATCAACACAATATTCGTTATTCGAGAGAGGAGATCACACACAGGAATCTGGAACCTGACATACTATAACGAATATATTCTTATATATAGTTCTTTAAACTAACGTGCTTGGCGGATTTCAAGTTCAGCGGTCGTCTGTAGGGCCACGCCAGCCCCTTTATAAATTATGAAGCGGTATTTAAAATATTACTTTAAACATTTTAATGAAATTGAGACCAGACGCTCGTTTGCGCTCGCAATCATCTTGTGTGTGTTTGGATGACGGGGAATAATTAAACCTTTTGTGAGATACACACATCTTGTTACATTGTTGTTATACACCTCGCTGCGCTCGGCATTATTTTGGCATTTACAGCACCATTTCACCATGTTTACCACACTGTCATCAAATTGTTATAACCTATGAATTTGTAAGCGATTTGGGGCTCCGCTTCTCGAAGCTTATGGCAGTATGTGATCTATGATTTTTTTTTTAAAGTTCGGGGTCTCGCTTCGTGCGAATTGTCAACTAAGGTCAGGCACGAAATTGAGGAACAGGACGAATCATGGCCTGTGGGCTTCGCTTCGCGAAGCTTACCAAAATATTATTGTTTTATTTAATGTTCGGGGCTTCGCTTCGGGCGAAGCCCAATACTTTGTAATTATTAATTTATCATTAATTACATAAGTTTACTCCGGACTACATGAACAGTAACATAGCTAGGCCCAAATGACAGCATAGGCCACCGGACTTTTTACTTCATTTTAGAATGCATTAATTAGGTAAGTAAACTGTCACAGATGTGTATCTGAAAATACTCACATCCCCTTCCCCATTGCCAGACTGGCAAACATTGTAGACCAAAGCAATTAGCACATGTTCACCCACACATGACCGTTGACGTCATGTTTACAATATCGCATGACGTCATGTTTAACATATCGCATGACGTCATGTTTAACGTCAGTCGCTGATGCACCAGTTACCCATACTCAAGTCTTGACGTCACATGCTGCTTCTCGCAAGAAAAAAGTAAGAAATTTACATTTGTTCGCTTTATATGTTGATGCAAGTCTGAATGCGAGTACCATACTGTACGCCGTTCTGAAAAATATGAAGCAGGCCGGACGATGTAAACTCTGAACATGAAAAACGCGGTCGACATATTGTCGTAAATATGAAGCGTAGTGATAATGTAAATGTGTGTTGTTTAATTTCGCGCTTTGCGCGAAGCCCTTTGGCTCGTTTGTCGAGCTTCGCTCGTCCGTATTGTTTTCACGACTTTCGCGAAAGTTTACTTTGTGGATTTTTTTGACTTTTTACGGTAATCGCCGCCATAACCGAAAAAGTGATTACTAGTGGACAACTTCGACGCCGGGCTGCGCCCGGCGAGAATTGTCCAAAAAAATCATTTTGAACACCCATGTTTACATGTAATTTTATTGACAGCCGAAAACCAAAATGGCGACAGCGGAACATTCCATTTTTCTAGGGTAGGGTGATTTAAAAAATCAGTTGACCACTAGTGGTTTAAATAACAAAATATAAATGCAGTATACTATTTACCTAGCCTTTATTTGCTAGATATAATAGTTTTCAATCCAAAATAAAGGATAAGTATGATCGATTGCCGGAGGTGCTGAACATTGAACAACAACATCACCCTGCAAAAACCTACGTTTTACTTGGTACATCCGAACCCTAGAAACAGACATGCGCAGACGACAATTTCTAAAAATAAGGCCGCCATGTTGTTTTGATTTTTACAATATAAACAATGGGGTCAAAATGAATTTTAGGCTTTGTGAAGCATACCGGATGGCTAGGCAAAATTGTAAACAGATCCAGGAGCGTCTATTTTCATTCTGTCTAACCATATCAGGTATGAAAACATATAGTAAGTAATAAAAAAAAATATCGATTCATATTTGACGCACAGGCACCCTGGAATGCACAGTATAAGGAGACGTGAGAATCATGGCTGTTGTGGTAGTCGGTGTCATTCAGACCCTGTGTATACCGAATGTGTCTAGGATATTTGTGTATGACTCATGTTTTAGGGGACTTCCAGACATATTTTTCTTGAATGTTTATCTTTCGAAACATCTTGTGCTCTTTTGTTTCCATATACTTTTGGAAACTTAACCCTGCGGTCGCCAAGTGTTAAGCATACTTGACTCGAGTCCCAGAAATCACGTGCATGATTTCCAGTGGGGTCACATCCCGGATTTTTCAAACAAACTCCCGCAGTATCTTACTTGGGCATGGTACTGTGAATATAGGTCATCCTTCGGAGGGATGTAAAGTAGTCTGTCCAGTGTACAGGGAGAACTATACCCTGTGCAATATCTCTCTGAACTTCTGTGTTAAGCAGTGATACAAAACCAAGGCCCTATATGAATTATATAGAGATTATTTAACTGCTGGGATCGATTATAGGGAGATCCTTCACAAGAGGTAGGCGTGTAGTGCAGGCGAGCGAGTAAAAAAAAACAAAGCACGTCTACCATCAAGTAAAGGATTACCCATAGTCGATCCCAGCAGTTAAATAGTCTATTTATTACATTTTAAATTACGTTTTTGCAAACAAATATTCGCTTTATTGAACGTTATCGGCGGATGATGTTGACGTCAGCAACACTTTATTGACGTCACGACTCAACGTCGCAACGTTAGTTATTATTGCGTTCTGAGTTAGTTATTAATATTTAGCGATAATGAATATTCTTGCACTGCGTTCAAACACCTGCGCCTCTTTTAGCCATGTTGACGTACAGAGAAAGTTGAGTGCTTCGGTGATGCCGAATAATTAAAAATAGACTGAATACAACATTTTTGTTCCTGAAGGATTTACTTTCGAGTGAAAAAAATAAACTTGATAACCAGTCACATTTAGCCAATCTCAATGGCTCGCTTATTTGAGAATTGACTGGAAACGGCGATGCATTCCGTTTGATATTGGCTGTCTTCACGGTAATGGATAAAATATGATATGCTGACAAAAACGGTTATTTTGCGTAATTAATTTGTTAAACATAATTGGTACGCACCAATAAAGTAATTTAATTGTGTATTTAGCCTAATTTAGGGGGTTTTAACTGGGAATTTACGCAAATACGTTGCTTATCTGTAGCTCTGTTCTGTGACGTTTTATGTCATAGAACTATACCAAGCCTAGTTACACTGTCATTGTTGTGTACTGGTTAATGATATTAAGTTCTTTAAAGTTTTAATACACAAACTTTGTCACATTTCTGTCTCTTGATACAATGGCAGGGATGATTAGTGCCACTTGTAGTTGTGCATGTCATTGTTGTGTTCCAGTGGAATGACTTTTGGCGGTGTTATGCCCCATTAAAGGACATAATATCATGCTTCCCATACCGGGAAAAAGTTCAGAACTTTTTAAAAATTGTATTTAATTTAATGTAATTTTAATTTTTAAAAATTGTAAAGACTGAAATTAAAAAAAGGACAGAATGAATGCATGCATATATTAAGAAAATACAAAAATGCAGACTCTTGACACCATTTAGTATTTTCATTAAATGCATTTCAATATGCTAACATGCAGAGAAATAAAATAAATAGCAATATATTTAAAAAATGTAAGGCTAAACTGAGGCATATACAAGTTCAAATAACACGAGTTCCAAAGAATCTAGAAAGATCGCGCTGCAAATTCAGAAATGCTACATACACCAATATTTTGAGTAATCGCACCTTTTGTATTGTTTCACGTGATTGAACAATCAACCATAAAATGGACCCAATTCAGAAACAGCCGATTAAACACCGGTTCACACTTGCCATTGTTCCAGTTTACGCTACCGTGTGTACAACTAATTAGTAGGCACTTAAAGGGACACATGGCAATCTTGCAGTATTTGAAATATTTATATATCCAGTATCATTTTTACTTTTACCCTGGTTACATTTAAATAAATCAAATTTTAAGTATTCACTATTTCGTCTTACTATACTATAAGTTTTAATATATTACTGGTGCAATAATATAAAAAAAAAATAATATGCAAAAACAAATGGCTTAATACAATTATTATAATTAACATTAATGATTGAACAAATGCAATTTATGTAGAAAAACTAACGGGACGCTGCTAGTTTTTGAAAACTCAAGATTGCCATGTGTTCCATTAACACTTATCAGTGATCGTAAAGTTCAAAAACACAGACGGGCTGAGTATCTCTGGCTAATTCGTAAGCAAACATTTTCAGATTTTCTGTTTTGATCAGCCATTTTGGCCGCTAGAGGGCGCCACATTATTTGATGTTTTACCCGGGTCGATCACGCAGTTAAATCTGTGAATAATGTCACAACTTTATATGACAGATAATGTTGAGCGCGGGGACACAAACCAGTTGATTGACAGCAAGAGGCGTAACAGTGGGCGGAGTCTTATCGCACCGACAATTTGACAGTGGTTTTCAATAAACGCTGACATAATTAGTTTATCGATCTAAATTGATTGTCACTAATTAGCTAAAACACTCAGCGGGATAGTGGCTTATAAACAGTGAAAGACTTTGTGAATTAGAATTCGGGATTTTCCGAGACCTTTTAGAAAAAATCGGTCGGAAATTTATTTCGCCAGACCGCCGATGTCTGGCGAATTTGGTGTGTATTTCTTACGGTTTTCATTCGCCAGTTCAGGTTACTTTTCGCCTATGGCGATTTGGCGAATGGCCTAGTTAGCCCATAAAAATTAACCATTGGTATTCGTGAACAATCGTAAAGATGTGTTAATGCTCTGATCAATGAAATGTGAACCCCAAATTGTACTTTTGTTTTCGATCGCTGTCGTACAAATTCGTTACCTCACCGGTTGACTCATAAAATATGTTGACGATTTTAGCCGAGTATTTTCAAATAAAACTCGCAATGTTCCGTCGTATATGCAAGCGTCTAATCATTTGAATCGATAAAGCATGTCGTCTGAGGACAAGTTAAATGTCAAAACTAAATTTCCTTTATAGGAGGGAGAACGGCATAAAAAACAGCGGGTTAAAGTCAATACTTGTCAAAAACAATAAACTAATATCTTGTGTGGTGTCACATATTAGTACTGCAAACAATTTAACGTTTTTGCAACAACGGTGTCGGACAAACACTGGTATAAATTGTCCTTGAAAACAGTGGGAAAACCTGGAAAAGACCTTGAGTTTTGTTCTCAAAAAACTGTGGGAACCCTGTAATACACTAACATTGTATAGTCTAGTTCTCCTGCTACCCTGGCTGACATTCAACAACTAGTGACCTATATCATTGCCATGTGCCGGTTGAATGAATGTTGAACATGTGTTACGGTCCCCTGCACATTTAGCCAGTAGAGCATCCACAGACTTCGCCTCTTGTCTGCACCGTATTTTCAATACGATAACACTTAGAGATACCAAACTTGGTATGTAGATACATCTTGGGATAGCTGTGTGTCGCATACCAAAATAAGGCCACTGTGACTTTGACCTGTGACCTCTGTCATAGAAAATGCTTGTCTAGACCGTATTTTCAATACTATAACACTAAGCCTTAGAGATAGCAAACTTGGTATTTAGATACATTTTGGGATAGCGATGTGTCGCGTACCAGAATAAGGTAATTGTGACCTTGACCTGTGACCTCTGTCATAGAAAATGCTTGTCCGGACCATATTTTCAATACAATAACACTTAGAAATACCAAACTTGGTATGTTGATACATTTTGGGATAGCGGTGTGTCGCATACCAAAATAAGGTCACTGTGACCTCTGTCATACCCCAAACATTGTGAGAAGCATCAGTATGAAGTGGAACTACGCATATACATGAAGTCATGGGGTATGCGTTTGCAAGGGTATTAATAACCTTCTGTGATAATTATGGCTACCCACACAAAGTGTGGAGGGGAGCCATATTGATTTTGTGCTGTCTGTCTGTGTCACAAACGATGTCCGATCAATAACTAGAGAATGGTTGGATCTCGGGTCCTCAAACTTAGAAGGATGGTTGATCATGACCATTAGATGACCCCTATTGATTTTGGGGTCACTAGGTCAAAGGTCAAGGTCGCGGTGACATTGACTATCAAAACGATTCCGATCCATTACTAGAGAATAGTTGGACCTAGGGTCTTCAAACTTGGGAGAATGGTTGGTCATGACCAGTAGATGACCCCCATTGATTTTAGGGTCACTAGGTCAAAGGTCAAGGTCGCGGTGACATTGACTCTCAAAACGATATCCGATCAATAACTACACAAGGGTTGGACCTAGGGTCCTCAAACTTTGAAGGATGGTTGGTCATGACTAGTATATGACCCCTATTGATTTTGGGGTCACTAAGTCAAAGGTCAAGGTCGCGGTGACATTGACTCTCAAAACGATATCCGATCAATAACTACACAAGGGTTGGACCTAGGGTCCTCAAACTTGGAAGGATGGTTGGTCATGACCAGTAGATGACCCCTATTGATTTTGGGGTCAATAGGTAAAGGTCAAGATCGTGGTGACATTGACTTTCAAATCGATGTTCCCTAGGTCAAAGGTCAAGGTCGCGGTGACATTGACTATCAAACGATGTCTGATCAATAACTAGAGAATGGTTGGACCTACATGTAGGGTTGTCAAACTTGTAAGGATGGTTGGTCATGACCAGCAGATGACCCCTATTGATTTTGGGGTCACTAGGTCAAAGGTCAAGGTCGCGGCGACATTGACTATCAAAATGATGTCCAATCAATAACTAGAGAATGGTTGGACCTAAGGTCCTCAAATTTGGAAGGATGGTTGGTCATGACCAGAACATGACCCCTATTGATATTAAAACGATCCCAGATCAATAACAAAACAATGTCCAATCAATAACTAGAGAATGGTTGGACCTAGGGTCCTCAAACTTGGAAGGATGGTTGACCAGTAAATATTACTGATACAGATAGTAGGTACAGTCACAGGGATATTGAATATCAAAACGATCTCAGATCAATGAGAACGGTTGGACCTAGAGTCGTCAATTATGTTTGTTCGGGCGAGTGGGGGAGCCATACGTTTTTGTCCCATGGACAATAACATTTTCTAGTTTTAGTTTGACATTCTTTTGATCTACATCTTTATTAATTTCGCTTAGTTTTGTACACTCTTTTTGTGATGTCTGGGCGATCTCTGTAGTGTAAGGAAACACTCTTTTCTTTCGAGAAAAGACATTCAAGTTCAAGTCTTGGCAGGGACCTGACACACTGAGTTGTACATACAATTCTTTTTTTCCACATCAGTAATGTTGTTTTTGTACAGCATGAACTTAAAAATATGTACATTTGATAGTCATTCATCATATTATTACCGTATGTAAATTGTAATTATTCATACATATTCAGAGTGTGTTTTTATATAATTGTGCTTTAAAAATATTATTTATAGTCAAAAGAATACATATAGCCGGAATACATATTTATAGCCGAAATCACCTATAGCGAATTGTCGGATTTAACGAAGCACCTTTTTGTCCAGCTCCTCCAGTCTTTGTTTAATATAAAAATAGCGAATATAGCACTTTCTTGGTTATAGCAAAGCACTTAAATTGGACGTTTAGTTTCAAATAAAAAACTTTCTATCTTTATTTTGCTTTTCCATTTTGTTTCCTGCCATTGCTACACCAAATAGAACTCGCTATTAATTTTACACAAACAAACCACACATGATGCTCTAATTCCAATGCAATGAATTAAAACAAATATATTCTAAAATGTTCATTCTTATTGTCGCTCGTCGTCATAGTATATATTGTATATGTATACTATGACTTTTCTTGTTAAACCTAGTATACGTACTGCATTAGTGCTAAATTGGCGTTGTGGCGCTAGTTTTAGCGCCAATTTAGTGTTAATTGATTAACATAAATATATAGACAAAAACGTATGTATTTATTTTCAAAATGAAATGCAGCAATGTTAATCTGCGGTTTTGTATGTTTTAGGTTGCAGTAGAATTTGCACTTATCCACGGTGAAGCCGGTCCCGGAGTTGTATCCCTGGTTCACGACAAGCATGCTGACTATGTTGTTATAGGATGCCGCGGAAAAGGAACAGTTCGACGCACCTTTACCGGAAGTGTCACCGACTACATCACCCATCATTCTCATGTACCCGTGCTGATTGCACGCCATAAGGATCACACCAAGCACCATCACGGATTTCACTTGAACCCATTTCATCATGATCATAAGCACAGACACGACGATGATAAAGGTCATAACCATAATGGCAAAGCTCATCCTCATGACGAAAAGACGAATTAACGAATTATTGAATAGTTTGCTCAGACTTAACATATTGAAAAAAATGTTATAGTGTAGACGAAGCAGAATCTATATTATATACATAAAAATGAGTTTAATATGTGTATTAACTTTATTTAAGGAGTTCAGTTTATTTTACCTTTTCAATATAACTGTCACAATAAAATCTATCTCATAAACATGAGAAAATGAGTTGGATTTTAAATTGGTTTTGTATAAACACATGTTCATTAACAGTTATAATTCAGGATACGTTGTAGATAAAGTGTGCACTAAAAGTTAATAAATACTGAAAAGGGGATGCCTTGGAGGCAACAAACACAAACAAGAGAGACAATAGCACTCTCGGTTGTATTTCGTCTGTTCATGAGAGGTAACACACATTGCAATATTTCTCACGCTCCCAGTCGCCGACTTAAACGGTATTCTATTTAAAACCACACAGAGTGGGCTTGATTATCTCAAAGGTCAAGTTTCGTGTATAAATGCTTATGACTTTCCAAACTATATTTAACCTTATCACTCCTTATATAACACTATCTATCCTAAACAACTCACCTCAACTCAACTGTTCTTATTCAACTCAACATCTTTATTCGATTAACATCGCTCTATTGAAAATGGAGAAATACATAGAACAACCTATGACCAGTGAGACGATTTAATTTTGATATTGTTAATTATCCCAACTTAGGTGGGGATGTTCCCCGAGCAATGTTTCTCAAGTTATTCGTATTTCTAGAGCTTGTAGTCGAGTTGAGACCCTGAATTTTCGTAATATTTGTATAACTAAAAAGCTACTCCATCAAGGCTACCTTACCATAAACTTCGAAAAACCTTTGCAAAATTATATTATCATAACCCTGGTCTACTTTTGAAATGTAAACGGCATTTAAGAACTCTTCTTCGACAAGGACTATCACAATCGGACGTATGTGGTGACGTGGTTTACAACAAGGATTATCACAACCGGACTTATGTGGTGACGTGGTTTACAACAAGGACTATCACAACCGGACTTATGTGGTGACGTGGTTCACAAACTTCGTTAGATCCTGAGTGATAATCACTTTCACACAATCTTTATTAAACGTGTTAAACAATTTATACAAGAGGTTATGACCTGTCATGTTTAGTGGTTGACACATTTACTGTTTGCCACTTTGATTTCCATTTTGACTGCGTGATGACCGGACAGATTGTAGACCCTATGATGACGTCTACCTAAATCCTCAAAGGACGGTAGAGTTTGGTGTTTGTCTTAAATATTGTCTTTTCGTAGCCACTAATGGTGTGTTCTCTTGTTGCTCTGGTTTCTGCCTAGTCAATGAGAACGTGCATTCTATGCTGTTTTATATTCATATATACATGATAATATATGTGTTTTACTCATATTGCCTGCTCAATTTACCCGAAAAAACGTCTCTTACCTACGGCCTTTTCTGTTGTTTGAGCGTTTACCACAGCTGATTTACCCTAATAATACTTCCTTCTTGTTTTAGAAAATAAAGCTTAGCGGGGATTAATTTATGTACACTGTCCCATTTTATTAGGATGACAATAGCATATGAGAGAGGTTTACTGCACCCAAGAACCTGGTTTAAACCCCAAGTGGCCTTTTTGACAAAGCCCGTTCAAAGGCGGTAGCCCTATTTCCAACCCGTTTGTGTTTGTGAAGACATATGCCTTTCTTCTTAGTAACGTTGTAATTGTTGTTTGTGTTAATGCATGATTTTAGTTGACTGGGTTATATGACCGTCACAATACATATAGCTTGTGTTGTGAAAAATGGAAACCTACATTTAAACTGTTACTGTAAAAGTGTTAAGTACCGTCAAATCGCAGCTGACTCATACGTTTTTTGCCCAAAACAAACCATTTTAATTTAGTTCCCCTCCATTTTGTCGGCATGTCGTGATATGATTTGTTATTAGCTCGACTATTCGAAGAATAAGAGAGCTTATGTAATCACCCTAGGGTCGGCGTCGGCGTCGGCGTCCCACATAAAGGTTTGCTTGTAAGCTGTGTTTACAAGTCTATATCTCTTACATTTCTTGTCCTAGCAAAACCAAATTTGGCCATGGGCTTCCTTATAGCATTATCTTAAGCGCTGTATAAGCAATTTTGGTTACTGTAACCCATGGGCTCCCATGGAACCCAAATTATGAAAATGTGTCCCATTTCACATCAAATGTTGCGTGTAAGCTGTGTTTACAAGTCTATATCTCTTACAATTCTTATCCTAGCACAACCAAATTTGGCCATTAGCTTCCTTATAGAATTATCTTCAGGGCTGCTTAAGTAATTTTGGTTCTTGTTACCCCTGGGCTCCCATGGAACCCAAATTCTGATTTTGCGCGTAAGCTGTGTTTACAGGTCTATATCTCTTACATTTCCTGTCCTAGCTGAACTAAATTTTGGAATTGGTTTCCTTATAGTATGTTGTAAAGGGTTGCATAAGTAATTTTGTCTTCTGCAAATTCTGGGCTCCCATGGAACCCAAATTGTGATGGCCCATAAAATGTGCAATAAAGGCAGATCTAGGTTTGCATGTAAGTATGTATAATTATATATATAATTTTGGTTTAGGATTTCTTATAGCATTATGTATATTATTCATACTTCACCCATATTGGGGCATGGGCTCCCTCCTCAACCCCCCCCCCCCCCCACACCCCCCACACCTCCCACCCACCTCCACACTTTTTTTTTTAACTTTTTTTTTTTACATATTTCTGTGTTGTTTTAGTCAATTTTTACAAATATATGTTGCCCATCCCTCCTTCTCCACCCCCACACCACTTGAAACTATTTTTTTTTTTACATATTTCTTTGTTGTTTTATAAAATTCTAACACATATATGTTGCCCCCTCCCCACACCCCCAACCCACTCCCGCCTCTCACCCTCGCTTCCCCCACCACTCCCACTTGAAACACTATTTTTTATTTTTTTTTACATATTTCTGTGTTATTTTGTCAATTCTTACACATAGCTTCTTACCCTCCACCCCCACCCCATGCTTCTCTCCCCCACACCCCCATACACACACTCAAAACTGTTTAATTTTTTTTTTTTTTATTTTTTTTACATATTTCTGTGTTGTTTTGGTCAATTCTTACACATACCTATGTTGCGTCCCTCTCCCCCACATCCCCCGCTCCCCCTCCACCACGCGAAACTGGAATATTTTTATTTAATGTTTATTGTTTTTTACATATATCTGTATTGTTTTGGTAATTTCTTACACAAAGCTTCTTACACATATATGTTGCCCCTCCATCACAATCCCACACACTACCCCCACCCCCACCCACCGCCCCCACCCCATCACCACTCGAAACTCAATATTTTTTTATTTTTTTTTCATATTTCTGTGTTGTTTTTGTCAAATCTTACACATAGATATTGCCCACCCATCCACACTCTCCCCCCCAATCGATTTTTTTAAATTTTTTATTTTGTTTTTCCATATTTCTGTGTTGTTTTGGTCAATTCTTACATAGCTTCTTACACATATATTTTGCCCTCCCCACCCCCCGCATCTCCCCCATCCCCACTCAAAACTCAATTTTTTTATATTTTTTTGTTACATACTTTGTGTTGTTTTTATGAATTCTTACACATATATGTTGCCCTCACCACCCCACTCCCCACACCATCCAACCCGCCTCTCCTCCACCCCACCCCGCACCCCACTCAAAACTCAATTTTTATTTTATTTAATTTTTTACATATTTCTGTGTAGTTTTGGTCAATTCTTACGCATAGTTATGTTGTGCCCCCAGCCCAACCCCACATTGTTGTAGCCTTGTTTTCTGATGTTATATACTAGCTATAAATTTATTATTCTCTGAAAAATTGAATAGTCGATCTGCGCTGTTCTCCGACAGCTCTTGTTGAATAGTATATTGCTCACAGAGGCTGTATGTGTGTAATACGTATATTTATACTTTTAATTATAGATATGAAAAACATGGCAATTTTCGTATCTGCCCCCATAACCGCCCGATACTCCTATATCTGCTCGAGAGCGTTAGCTTTTATTATCACGTATTTGCTAAAGGTATTAAGGATTTCGTTTGTTTCGCAAAATTCTAGATTAAAAAAAGACCAAAGTGTTGTATACACAGTATACAAATGATTCTTTATTAAATTTTTAAAATACCATGAAGAGGATAGAAAAGCTGTACTCTTATCAGGGCCTCTATATCTGTTCTAAAAAAAGAAAAACGTCCTGCAAACTTTGTTTGATTTTGTTTACAACGGTTGTTTTAAATTTAACATTTTTTGTGTTTTTGATAATTTTATTCAGACATTACATACAAACATGATATAAATACGTGTACATGCATACATGATATGAATACACATTTTAGGCAAAAATTGTATATAAGAATACATTCGATGAAACTAGATTGAGAAGAAGCAGACATCGGTATTAAAAGTGTGAATGTTATGGTTTAATTTGTAAGGACATATTGTATATTTGGGGGGGGGGGGGGGGGGGGGGGGGGGGCAGGAGGGGGGGGGGATAGTGAATTTCTATAGGCAACTGTAAATCACTGTTAGCCATACAATTTCATGAGCAAAGTGTGATATTCAATTTTTCTTCAGATTATAAGGCCCACCCAATAAAGCATGTGTGACAATTACACATAATAACACATTGAAGAATGTTGTATATTTATTTTGCTCTGAATTTTTGTCTAAAAACAATTAAGAAATACCAGATAAGTTTTGTATTCAAAAGCTAAATTATGAACATATATTTCTCCATTAAAGTAAATTACAAAGTGTTGTTAAGCTATTCTTACCCTCAATATAGCAATGCTATACAAATAAAAAACTAAGAGCGGGCCTCAATTTATATACCTGAGCTGATCAGCCATGAAGCTTGCTGGCTGTAAATATTCAAGCTTCCCATGCTTTTTCAATGACCAAGTGAGTCCTTAAAGATATTAATCACAGTGTTCCATCTCGCTTTGATAGCATTAGATTTCTTTTCAGGGTACATAAACAAGGAGAATAATTCAAGGTGTTTATATCTTTTCAAATATTCAATAAAAACGCTATAATTTGGGAGACATTGTTTCAGTTTACAGGAGTAGACGTAACTTTTAAAAATGTGAAGACAAATATTAATTATCGAGTTTTCATTCTGTTCAACATATAGGAGGATTTCCTGGGGGGTTATTTTCACATCAATACCACATTGATTATTGATTTGTTTCAAACCTAATTTGCTGTCTGGTTTAACCATCTGTATTCCTTATAATATGGAAAATATTGCCAGATATACATTCAATTCTATTGGAGAAACGATTCACCGACATTCCCGACCCAGGACAGTCGTGGAACAATTTCAAGTCACGCATAGCATAGCTTTTTCCTGGTGTTGGAGTTTTCCTTTTCGCGAATTAAATAATTTGTATTGTCTTGTGATATATTCGAAATCATTCGTTGACTCCCCTCACGGTCTGATAATCGAACTCCCCTCAAAGTCAGAGGCGGTACCTAATTGATGGGAGGAGCTAACGCTATGCGATTTCCCGGAATGGAGTTGATTTAACGAAGTGGACCGAAACTGAGATACGAATTACTGAAACGGGGTTTGTTTTGATGATTTAAAGACTAATACGCACATATATATTTTATTTGTCAGTCCAGTGATTAAGTTTATTACGTCTCTGGAATTATTATTATTATCTTAATATTATAATCCTTATTGAACAGATATTTTTATATAAAAAAAAATATTATATTGTCTTTAAATAATAATTGTACCGCTTACAGCAGAGCGGGTCAAGAACATTTCAATTCTGAATATTTCTTGATCATCTTTTAACTTTATTAATAAGTAGAAGCTTCCATCAATGTTTTGGTTGTTCAAATCATTTATTTTGTACGTCACAGGATTTGTGTTTTGAATTTATCAATAACAAAAAATTTTCTTCGGTCCAATTTGAAGTATAACCTTTTTCAAACGTTCTTTAATATTTGCTAATTCTAACCTTGTCTCCTATTTAAACTTTGGCAAAGCTTTACCAATTTTTATATTTCCATACAAGTTGAAATACACTTTTCCTTTATTTTCCTCATCACTGGCCTCAATCGGTGTCATTTTAATACTCCGATGTTTTGTATTAATGTACTTATCAACCATAGTCTGTAGCACTAGTAGGGTAAAAAGCATAGCCCACGACTTTCCTCGTGACGTTTTGGTGCCATCACGTGACTTATACCACGTAACCCAAGCGAGGACGTTTTCATGCCATCACATGACTCTAAAGTTAAACTCCCGCCATGTGAGGATGTTTCGGGGCCTTTTCTCGCCTTTAGCCTTCCCGCCAAAATACTGGTGTACTTTTGCTCGGGTTCGATCTTTGTACTTTAAGCGGAGCTGACTCGGTTCTCGCTTTCATCTCTAGATGTAATTAGAGAGTTATTTTAGAATGGTTGAGATATTTTGCTGTTTAAAAATGATATGCACACACCTATTTCTTATCGCGAGGGGAAATACATGATTTGTAGAGAGATTCCGCGTGAAAAGCATTTTATGTGTTAGAACCGCGCTGTGATATTTAGTTTTAAACAGTACTTTTTTGTAATCATGTATAAGTTACATACAGTCATATAATTAATCAAAATACAGTGAGGACTTGAAAACATGCTTTCACAGAAAGCGTATATGAATTCATCTCATTAAGTCAAACATAGTGTTGTAATAATGTTAAAAATATACCACGCCTCTTATTGATACTGTTATGTAAGTTATTCAAAACTTTCTTAAGACATTTTTTTAAAATCTAGCAATATGACTGTATGAAACATGAAACTATAAGAAGGTGTAGCAGTTCTAATCATGGAGACGTTTAGTACACATTTTTTAACATCAGGGCACGAAAATTTGAGTAGAAATTCAGATAAATTCTTCAACAATTTATCGATTTGACCATTCAAATATTACGTAGGACGAGTAACTCAGAAACAAATTGTTTTGCCCTGAACATCCCAGCTCTACAAGGTTTTATATATATTTCATTGGAATTGGTCTAGCTATGTAATGTTAATTATACGTCCTAACAAACAATGACATATGGAAGTCATTATCTTGTCTGGCCATTTGCAAGAAAAGCTTGCACATTACATGGTCCGAGTATTAAATTGCATACCCCATTCAACCCCTTCTCCAAGAAGCGACTACGGGGTCGCCTGGGGGTATGAAATAAAACCTTAATTTCGGCTTAAAAAGTTTGCATATTGTAAATTAAAACATTTAATAGGTAATTTTAAACAAGTTGTCGCATTATTTTAGTAAACAATGTTTTTAAATGTGTTTTATTGCAAAAATATCCATGGTAAAATCCTGCTTATACAAGCTTTCCCATCGCTTAATGGAATTAAGGCGGGGACACGTAATGATCTACGGTAATCAGAAAGTAGTCTTCAAAATAATCAAAACTCTTACATAAGTCAGTGTTTCCAAAATGCGCGGAAACATTTTTCCGCATCCACAAGGACACTTGTCATCTTTCCGCGACATATTCTGGTCCAATGTGTATGTTGTTGAGGAAGAGAGCTTTGAAAAGAAATGCTCTGCCAGGACCTCTGCAAGACAGGTTTCCGTTTGAGTTGATGATGGTCGCTTGGGAGTTTCTAAACTTAAATCAACCACTGCTTTTTTTGAAACTGAAATAAAAATATAAAATGTATACATGTTTATTTATCCAAGAATCGTTAGAGATGTAATGGTGAAATGAAGAAAAATAAAAGCGGCCATTTTGAAAGTGGATCAATAGCAATTTTTATTGAGATGTTCGTTTTCTGTCATTGTACAAACTTTGGTGCTATTATAAAATCCACACTTTTTTTACTAATCTGCCCTACTATAAAGACATAAATTATGATACATGATAAAATAGAATATTGCATTATTTTAATTATTAATAACAGCTCGTTTTCATAAGGAAACTATCAAATAATATATATAATTATATAATATATTAATTTAAGCATTATGTGATTTCCTTCTTGAAAAATATTTCAACATGTTGTATAAATCCATCCATTTTATTCATTTTTTTGTGATAATATTAATTTGTGTAGTGCCCGTAACCTTTCCACTCAGTGTTTGATACCACGACTATTTGTGCAGTGTCCGTAACTTTTCCACTCAGTTTATGAGACAATTTGTGTAGTGTTCGTGTTATACGCCGTTTGCGAAGAACCGACCAATTACGAATTCCGAAACGGAGGGGCCATTTACGAATATGCTTATTTATTGTATTTTACCAAATAAAAACACATAAAAATGCTTGTTTTCGTAATTTTGGTACAAACATGTTTTGTTTTATAAATAAAAAGCTTCTGGAATAAACAGAGTATGTTAAAAATCACAAATCGTGATGTTCGGATTTCAGAATACTGTAGGATCTGAAAAGTCCATGAAGAACGATATTTTTAACCCTGTTTAATAGTATTCAGAACGTTTGGTAATGGATTTTGTATTCATCCTTGCCATTTACCAGTACTGAAGTCTGTTCTGACTATACAGTACAGTACCCTGATCATAGCAACAGATTGAAATTTGTCTCTGAATTTTTATTTATTCAGCGGAATCACTGCCAGTGTGTGAAACTTTCTAAGAGATATCCCAGATAATCCCCAAATATAACTTGTGGTGAACAAATCTGTCATTTATTTGACGTCTTCGGGTGCTTTTTTTACATACAGACTTTTATTGATGCAACCTAGACCGCGTATAAAAAAAAGTGTCTCTCGCCGTTCATAGACGTGCATTCTCCCCTGCCGATAAGCATGAGGTCTCAAGCAATCAATCTCATGTTTTTGGTGCTAATTAACGTCAGGATTTGTTAGTTATTTCCCCTTACCAAACATATAGGCTCAGTGCGCAAGTTGCAGC